>CM073779.1:8318410-8517511 GCA_037158775.1 Hetaerina titia
TATATATATAACTTTTGGACGGCACAATAGAACACAGAATAAAATAGATAACACGTAAAAGGACACTCACACTTTAGATGATTTAAGCTTTCGGCCTACTCCGAGGCCTTCTTCAGGTCAGACTGAGAGGTTATGAGGGAAGAGAGCCTGGGGAGGGGAGGGGGGGCGGAAGGTTTAGGGACTGTTGGGAAAGAAATTAAAGATGGCGGTTAAGGGTGGGAATTTTAAAGGATCGGGCCTACTCCGAGGCCTTCTTCAGGTCATACTGAGAGGTTATGAGGGAAGAGAGCCTGGGGAGGGGAGGGGGGCGGAAGGTTTAGGGACTGTTGGGAAAGAAATTAAAGATGGCGGTTAAGGGTGGGAATTTTAAAGGATCGGAAATATAGGATGTATGCGGATTCGCGAGTTCTCACCTCTATGTTGGTGGCTGAATCGGGTAGGGATTCTAGAACTGTTAAGGAAGTTCCTCATCATCCCGTGGAAATATTCATACGCCTCCCTCTCCAAAATGTCTCTAAAAATCCTTCACACAATCTCTAAAACCAAGAAATAACCTTTCCACAAACGAACGTCATGCCCTTAAAACCCTACAGGCCAATCCCAACATCGTGGTCACCACTGCCGATAAAGGCTCCTCAGTCGTAATTTTTAATACCCAAGACTATATTTCTAAAGCCCTCAGTCACCTCAACGACACATCCACCTATACCACTCTCACCGACAACCCTACTCCAACCTTCCAAAAGGAAATTCCGTCTCTTCTCCTCGAATTTGGACCAGAAGAAGGCCTCACCTCCCAAGACATATCCCTACTCTCACCCCCAAACTCCAGAACACCCCAGTTTTATCTCCTCTCAAAAATACACAAACCCAACATCCCCTGTCGCCCTATAGTTTCTAGTTTCAACTCTCCCACCGAAAGAATCTCCGCATTCCTTGATCACCACCTACAACCTATCGTACCATTGCCCTCCTTCACGAAAGACACGTATCACCTCCTCCACCGTTTAAACTCTGTCTCCATTCCCTCCACCTCCAACCTGCTTCTGGCCACCATCGACGTCACCTCCCTCTATACTTCTATTCCCCATGCAGAAGGCCTATCCTCCCTCCGACACTATCATTCTCTACGCCTCCCACCCCAGTGCCCCTCGACCGAATTTATCCTCAATCTAGCCACTGTCGTCCTGACCAAAAATGCATTCTCTTTCCAAAACTATTTTTATCTCCAAACTAAAGGCACAGCGATGGGAACGAGGATGGCGCCATCGTACGCCAATCTCTTCATGGGCCACCTTGAAGAGAATTTCCTTTCACAGCAACCCTTCCAACCTCTTTTCTGGGTCCGCTACATTGACGACATTTTTATGCTCTGGACACACGGCTCTGAGGCTCTGGACAATTTCTTATCGGCCTTAAATTCTTCTTTCACTGTTAAATTCACTTCTTCCACTTCAGACTCCACCATCACCTTTCTTGACACAGACATCTCAATTCACAATAACAAATTCACCACTTCAGTACACATCAAAGCCACTACTCATCAACAATATTTACGCTATACCAGTAGTCATCCTTCTGACACCAAACGCTCAATTCCCAACTCTCTCTCTATCCGCAGACATCGGATTTCCAACACCACAGCTACCCTCAACAAATACTTCCACAATCTACACCGTGCACTCCACAAACGCGGTTACCCAGAAAAGCTCCTACAAGATAAAATCTACCGCTCCACCCGACCACACACACCACAGAATAACAACCCCACATCTGACGCTGGACTCAACCTTTGCACAACCTATTTCCCCGGATCCCACAGACTGAAAACCCTTCTCAAAGAACTTTATCCTATATTACATGAGAATGACGCACCAACATCCTTACTGCCCCAATGCCCCTCTGTCGCTTCCAGACGACCAGACAATCTCAGAAACCTTCTGAGATCCACCAACCCTTTGGCACCCCGCCCTGACAAATTTCCACATATTTCCCCTACCTGCAATCGCTCCCGATGTAAAACATGTCTGCTGATCAGATCTGCTCCCCTCTCCCCACATCCCCTCATTGTCCCTTCACCCCGTTCCCACGGTAATTGCCTCTCAAAAAATATTTTCTATCTTTTGTCGTGCAAACAATGCACCTCATTCTACATAGGCGAATGTATTACCCCCTTATCCATCCGAATGAACAATCACCGCTACTCATGTAATTCTCCTTCACTCTCTTCTCTTCCTATCCCTTTACACGCAAGTTCACACAACCTATCATTTGACGAATGCTTTTCCCTAACAGTTCTAGAATCCCTACCCGATTCAGCCACCAACATAGAGGTGAGAACTCGCGAATCCGCATACATCCTATATTTCCGATCCTTTAAAATTCCCACCCTTAACCGCAATCATTAATTTCCTTCCCTACAGTCCCTAAACCTCCCCCCCCCCCGTCCCCTCTCCAGGCACTCTTCCCTCAAAACCTTTCAGTCTGACCTGAAGAAGGCCTCGGAGTAGGCCGAAAGCTTAAATCATCTACGGTGTGAGTGTCCTTTTACGTGTTATCTGTTTTATTCTGTGTTCTATTTTTCCGTCCAAAAGTTATATACTACCTTGATCAAAAAGTTCCCGGAATTTATTCAGAAAATTAAAAATACAAGTTTATTCATCTAAATCTATATTGTCCCCTTCAAAGTAATACCCATCGACTGCAACAAACTTATGCGAGCGCTTGATCCAATCCTCGAAACATTTTTTATATTCGGTTTTCGGTATGTCCATCAGTGCTTCCTGCGATTTTTCCATTACTTCCTCTCGGCTGCTAAAACACGTTCCCCGTAACGGTTTTTTAACTCGATTGAACAGAAAGAAGTCACAGGGAGCCAAATCAGGTGAATTCGGTGGCTGTTGGATGGTATTTGTTGCATTTTTCGTCAAAAAATTACGAATAATGATAGCACTGTGCGACGGTCTCGACGCACTGTGTGACGATTTCTGGTCTCTTTCGGCGAATTGCTTCACGCAAACGTCTCATAACGCCCAAATAATACTCTTTGTTTACTGTCTGGCCTTCTGGCAAAAATTCATGATGCACTATACCGTTGTAATCCATGAAAACCGTCAGCATTGCCTTCTTTTTTGACTGAAAACGACGTGGTTTTTTTGGTCTCGGCTCATTTGGTGAACACCATTCACTTGCCTGATGTCTGGATTGCGTGTTGTACTCATTAACCCACGTCTCGTCTCCAGTAATGATCCTTTTGATGAATGTGGGATCGGATTCAGCCTCGCAAATCATGTCTTTTGCGACGTCAACACGGTCTCTTTTTTGCATGAAATTGAGGTCTTTTGGCACCAACTTTGCTGCTACACGACGGAAACCCAAATCATTAACCACAATGTCTTGGGCGGATCCATAGGCAATGTTCAAGTCCTCCGCTATTTCTCTGATGGTTAATTTGCGGTTATTGACCAACATTTCTTTTACTTTATCAATTTTTTCACCGACTTTCGATGTCGATGGTCTGCCACTGCGTTCATCATCTTCGATTGACTCACGACCACTTCTGAACCGCTCGTGCCACTGGTAAACGACAGTTTTTTTTAGAGAATCGTTGCCGAAACACTTTTCCAACATTTCCAACGTCCGTGCGCCACTAAATCCGTTTTTTACGCAAAATTTAATACAAGTTCGTTGTTGCAAATTTAAATACATTTCTGCAATTGTAAAAAATCGCCAACACACAAAGAGATAGATGTACTCTTGGCTACGTAACTTTTGCAAATGTCAAGTTATGACACTAAGATATAAAGGGAATATCAACAACAGATGTACCAATTTAACAAAAAAACAGAACTCAAATCGGAATGATGGGAGCGCCACACGGTGGTTATTCCGGGAACTTTTTGTTTAAGGTAGTATATATATATATATGCCCACACTAAATAATTCATTCTTTGTCGCCAATCATTTAGCAATATTTTTTGTGTATAAATGACGTATTTATAGAGAGTAATAATCGGTGGAATAATTAATTGTCATCCTGCATATAACTTCGCCTTAATCTGCACCACACGAATGTTACACAGGTTTTCTTGTTTTCGAGTAGCACAGTTAAGGTCGTTCTACCATTCGGTAAAATACAATTCATTCCATTCTGCGCTTGGTGCGAAGGTGTAGCTGGAACTGATTCAATTTGGACTTCCACAAAACAAAATCGCTCTTGAAATGTATTCTGGAACTTAAAGGTTAGATAGCCATTCAAATCAGCAGTTAGACCGAGAAGTATAAGCTCACATCATAGAACTAACCATAGTGTTGTGCCCATTGGAAGTCACGTGTTTATATTCCTGAAGCCCGTTGTCATGTAGGTTTAAGTTGTGGAAAGAGTCTGGACACAAGATGGGAATGGAAACCCTTGGTATTTAATTTTGTACCGCCTTTTACTTTTCTCCCCATCGTTGCCTTTAAAGTTCAGCTTCTCCTTTTCCTAATTAATTTCTCCTTCGATGAATGCAAATGTTATTGCAAGTAGCATGGTTCGTTTTCCCGCATTGTGTGTGAATGAGCGGATTGTCACATTGCAGCGTGGATGAAAACCATCTCCTCTTGGTTGCTGTAAAAATCACGCCGCTCCGTTCAATGAGTCATGCGTAAAGCTACGTTTGCAGGTATTCATTCAGCGAAAAACTTCTTCCAGCTCGGTGCGAACTCCTGTCCTCTCTCTTTCAAAATGAGTCACTTCCCTCGATTGGCGAAGCAGCTCTTTTTCACGTTAATCTACGTCGCGAGGCCACGAAAATAAATCACGACCAATGCAGAATACGCATTTAAGACGAGTTGTCATGCATGTGGTTGCGCGTTGAGAAGAAACTACTTCCGAGCGCTCTCAATAAAGATTTTTATCGCACAGGATTACTCACTCGGAGTTCAAGCAGCTGTTGTGAAAAGAAGAAGTTTGATAATCAAAAGCCATCTGACGATGCCGAGGAAATGTTTGAACGAACATTAATATGCAGCACTTGCGCCGTTAATAATTCCGTCGCTATAGGTTTCCACTTTTGGGATTTGCTATGACAAGTTTTTGATTGCCACCGGCAGGTAGAATTCTATAAGATAAATAAGTATGAACTCAGGGTAACGTGGAGACATTTTAGGCGAAATAACTTCATGAGTAATGATAACAGCATTCATCAGGATGCCATGCAAGGTGTGATGAAATAAGACAGGACAAATTTTATAACTTGTTTATTTCAACGGATACAGGTCAATCAAACTTGTCGCCCTCAAAGTACATGCCTTCGCTGACGACACACCTTTGCCAACGTTTCTTCCAGCTCTTGAATTCTGCCTGGTAAGCCGCCTTACGGATCCTCTTATGGTCCACCGTACTATTAGTTTTAATGTCCGCAATAGTCGAATCGATGGCGTCCTTTCAAGGCTGATTTTAACTTTTGAAACAAAAAAATGTCTGTAGAGTTAGGTGGCTGCGGAATCACGGAAGTTACGGTTCTGGGGAAAAGCTCTGTCACGGTCAGCGCCGTGTGAGCGGGCTCGTTATCGTGGTGGAAACGCTATGCATTGTTTCTCCACATGTCGGGCCTCTTTCGCACATTTCCGGTGAAAAGAAAGCAATTGAATAATGACTCTCGCCGTCATTTTATCTCATCTGTATAAAATGGTGGGATTGCAGCCTTGTCTGCAAAGGATCATCCACTGTATTCATTTCAATTCTTGCCATAACTTTTACTCAAGGGACCAGCCACAGTGTGCATTTCGACGCACGCTTATCGGCTGCGTACTTGAGAATGGCTCTGAATATGTACTACGCTCATAACGCTTGAGGTGTTGTCGCACGTTTTCATACATCCTGCTTTACGTTCCGATTTCGTGTCGTTGTCATATCCTGGTTTCATGCCTGCGGCGGCTCGGGGAGGAAGCAGTAGGCGGCGATGAACTGTGTGCCGTGTATTTTGATGGGAGGCGATCAAGTGAGGCTCCTTGCTATTCGCCGCAGCAACCGCTGTGCCAGAGCGATATCTACGATCAGCGTCCCAATTTGCTACAACGCGTGCCTCTACGCGAAAACGTGTCTTAATCGAAAGCGAAACAAAGATGAATTCCTGGATAGCCGAGACGGGAATTTTCACCTTGTAATAGTAGTTTCCGTAAGAGACGACCGACAGTCTAGGTCATTTCTGCTATTCGGGATAGGTGGGTCGTTTGGTTGGAGGATGTTTGTAGAATGGAGGAAGGATTTAGAGAAACCCACGTCGGCATTAGACTACTCCTAAAGAACGCCTCCAAGAGGTCAACAGTTTTAACGACCCATCCAACGGACGACGTACTGCCCTTGTGCTCTCCTCGTAGAACCTCAAATAGTGATCGATATACCATTGAAAAATCATGCCGACGCGGGGATTCGAACCCTGGTCTCCAGGGCTTAAGCAGGTGCAATAGCACGTTCCTCATCTCCGACGTCCCTCGCGAATTTCCAATTGCCCGCGGCCTAATTTTAAGTGTGCTCAGGGGAAGGCATCCAGAGAGGAATGGTCTACGCATCTCCAGTCCTCACGCCGCGTACTCTCCTTGGGGGGGGTGTCGTGGTGTGGGGGCGTGGAGTTTGGACGGTCGTCACCACTTCAGAAAGTCGAGCCTTGGAGTGTGAGGGTGCGGGACGAGGGGAGCGGAGGACACATTCACCCATCCTGGGCATTTTTTTCGAGAGGGGGTGTGATGGGGGGGAAATGGTTACCACGCGGCCCACAATATTTCCAGGCTATTTTCGGAGATTTATGAGCACTCATTTGGGGCATTATGTTCCGCTGGAATGCACATATTACCTTCCCCCGCGAGCTATTCTCTCCCTCTTCTCTGCCTCCTGGCTCCTCCCTCTCTCCACGTCCACCCTTCCCCATACCTAGATACGCTCCCCTCCCCCGACCTCATGCTAAATAGAAATCCGATAGAGGCCTGAGTTTTTGGGTGCGAGGTCCTCGCCGAGAAGCGAGAGAGTGCGTGTGAGTTGGAGGGGATGGGGTTGGTGCGGGAGGCGAAGGTGTGTAAGGGTGGATGCTCTAGGATGAGGTGCAAAGTGTGATCTTAACGGCAGGCACGAGGAGCAGGGAAGCAAGATTACGGCGCCGACCCCTCCTCCAAACCGCGACCCCCCCGTCCCGAATCCCCCTCCACACGCGCGCACACAAGCCTGGCGTGTGGACCATTAGGCGTATCATTTCCTATATATTTAAATTAGTCCCTCTCCCTCCCAATCCGAGGGTGAGGCAGGGGACCCTTTTCCCGGTCCCCCCGTCTCGCACGCACTCCTACCCCCTTCTCCCGCCTTCGCCCTTATTTCCCTCTCCCCACCTTTTTTCCCCCTCGGGTCCTCGTCTCCCCTTTGCCTCAAAGAGCGCCCCTTTATCACTTTTCCGATGGTTTCACCGCAAAGATAAGGGCCTTAACGTCCTTTGTTTTTATGCGCGGGAGGTGGGTAGGTGGTCGTGTGGGACGGGGAAGGAAGCAGCCAGGGTTTTGAGGGGTTTTTGGCGCGGAGAAGGTGTGCCCACGCTCCTTTACCGCACCCACCCTTCCACCACGCCCCCTCCGAGGGCCGCACCACTCCCCCGCACCACATCCGTCGCCGCCTTCCACCTGGCCGAGTTATCTTGGGCCCCCGGCCCAACGCACGAGGGCCTCCTCGCCGCCGATGGCTCGCTCTCCTCCCGCCCGCCTCCTCGCTTGCAGAGTGCCGCCAACACCGCTTGCCCTCTGCGGGCGTCTCCGAGGTTCCCACCACTCCCCTCGATTGCCTCTCGTGGGACCAATTCCGGCGACTCGCCCAAGTGGTTCGCTTCCTTCGCCGCGGCTGTGGTTTTCAGTTTCGGAAGACGATTTCGACGACGGTTTCCGATAAAATTCAACTCCCTCCTCGGCTGCGATCGGGATGGTTCGGTGGTTAATTTACTGGATTCTCACCCAGATTGTCCGGGTTCAAATGCTGGAGGGGGCAGATATTTTGCAGTGGTATCTCGAACTCTTCTTGAGGTGCTTTGTGGAGATCACTTTGAGTGAGTACGGCGGCCGTCGGATGGGACGTTGACCTGCGGTCCCCTTGACACCTTTCGTTAAGAGTAGGCTAATTCCCATGCCGGGTTTCTCTCCACCCTTCCTCTTCTCCCTGAGAATTTACATAAACGCTTATGATGTAAATGGCCTCGGCTGTCGGTCACCTCCTCTAAATCTACTTCTGCTACTTCTTAGCGAAATTGTTGCCTCCAATTAACTAGAGCCTTTAGGTACGAGACGTGTTCATAAAGTAAGGCCCGTTTGGTCACAGGAAAAGATATACTCATATGAAACACATTTTATTGGCACTTTTAGTTAGCTACAAACCTACTTCACTTATCTACATAATCGCCGTTCACTTCTAAGCATTTTTCGTACCGCTGCACCAGCTTCTTTAACCCCTCTGCATAGAAACTCGCCGCCTGAGGGTTGAACCAATCGACAACGCCATTCTTGAGTTCCTCTTCGGTTTCGAAACGTTGTCCACCGAACCACTGTTTCAAGTGCAAGAAGAGGAAGTAGTCGCTGGGTGTAAGGTCAGGACTGAACGATGGGTGGTTTAAAGAGTTCCCAACGACCCAAAAACTCTCGTCCACTGGACATTCTTTGCTCTTTGTGGTGGTCGGTGAGCATTTTCGGTACCCACCTTGCACGCAATGTGTGGTATCCGAGGTTTTCCGTAACAATATTGTAGACAGTAGTGCGTCCAAGTTGAGGAATTGTTCAGCCATTCAATTAATCGTCAATGGACGATCACATCGCAGTTTTTGTTCCACTTGCGAAAGAATTTCATCGGTCAGAATACTGGGCCTACCACTTCGCTCTTCGTCATGGACATAGTTCGTCCATTTTTAAAATCACAGCACCATTGTCTAATCTTTCCTTCACTCATAACTATAGGTTTATAAACTAGGGATGATTCCCGATGAATTTCAGCAGCCGACAATCCTTTTGCATACAAGAATCGTATGACAGAACGCACTTCACAGCTGGCGGGATCAACGATTGTCGCGGACATGGTTGTTTGCATGCACGGACAAGCAAACGACTTCTGAAACAAAACATACTGCTATAGCTTCTCAACGAATCAGTAGATGGCGCTGCAGGAGCAAAACTGTGTTCTGAAGCGCCAATATTTAAATCTAAGAAAACGGTACTTACTTTAAGAATACTTCTCGTAAAACATAAATTGTTCTAAAAGATGTTTCTGGGACTGTATTGACATTGGTCGTATTCGGATGTGTCCGGATTACTAAGATGATATCATGCCGTGAAATAATTTCGGAGAAGTATCACAAACTACAAGCCGTCATAGACATTCGTGCCTTGGATCCGATGCCCACTCGCAAATTTCGGATTATATAACAATCATGGAATATGGCTTCTAAAAAGAGAAAATTTCGAAAATGTAAAGGAGTACTCGAATTTTAAGAAGGTCAAAATTTGAGGTAATTTTCTTTCCTGAAGAAAATTGCATATGGAATCGTATTCAGGATGTGTGTTTCAATCCCGCGGTCATTCGGCTTTATATGAGCTCTGAGAGCTATGGGGAGAAATGGATTCACCCTCCCATGTTCATCCATGTACCCTCCCATATTCATCCTCCCGCAGCTGCGTCGTCCGTCTTACGTTCTATCGTCGAACCAATCGTAAATGAAGCCTGAAAAGAGTGGATCCTGATTTCCATGATCAAAGCCATTTTTACGACCATTTTGAAATGTCACGCAGAGGGCCAGTCGTGTTTGTACAATTTCTTCAACATTTAGGAAAACTAACTCATTTAGTTCTGCATCAAAACCTTAAAAGTTACATTTTAGCGAGAATTTCGTAGATAACGATAATTTTTCTTCCGACAAAAAACGGTGGACAAAAGAGTGTCAATGAAGATAATGAAATTATCAAATGTGCATGTTTGGTAATGTGGCTTTAGGAAATCTAACTTTTTATTTTGGTATTTTGAAATGAATCAATTTTTTTGCAGTCTTTTCGCATTTAACGCTAAAACTATTTAAAGATTTTTTTATTTTCTACCCGAAATTGTTCAGTATTTAGGAATAATGGTGACATCCCATTGACCGTGTGTATGTTCATTTCATGTGCATGATAAATATTTTTAAGTATTAATATTTCGAATTCGATGCATGACAAGTTACCGACTGAGATTCTTACATTAAAAATGATTCCATCTACCTTATATCTACTTCCTATAAGATTATTGATAAATATCATGATGTATATGCTTTTAACCCTTAACCTCGTTGGTTTATATGTTTTTTTCTGATTTTTAAAAACATTGTTCAGTTTCTCACTCGCCGATCTTCTATCGATCTGTTGCTTTAGTTTTTACCAATCTCATTACTGTTCCCGAAATTGCATTAGGGTCATGCATTATTTCGGGTTTGAAGTCACAAGTCTTTGAGAGTTCTCTGACGAGTGAAGAGGGCCATCGCGTCTCATTTATTTGCCGCTTTAACTTTCTTAATATTTCAAATAAGTCTCAGGGACAGAAGTAGCTGATCCCATGGAAACAGCCCATTGACACGACATTTGTACACGTCATCTTGGAACCCTAGTGCATCCCAGGGAGAGGCGTCTTACAGGGCGCAGGGAACTGATTTTTTCTCCTTTAAATTCGATAGAATGTAGCATGCCCTTACCTCTACCCCCCCCTGAATCGGATACATTTATTTTTAAGTGAAATTAGTTGATTGAAAATATAGCATTTTGGAATGTTTTTATTTCCATTAGAGGCATAAACTTTCACATGTTCGTCTTTTCTGTGACCAATATTTCTCTGAAGATTCCCATTTCCAAAATTTTCGGACAATTCAGGCAGAAAAAAAATGTGATAAGGGATTGCAATTCCATTCGTGAATCATCATGTTGGTTCTAAAACTTTTAAGATTGCAAAAGAATTCGCGATGATGCATTGTTTCTCTTTGGTTCTTCATAATGCTACCATCATATCACGTTTAAGCTTTAAGTGGTCCTAAAATAATAAACAACGATTTCCGAAACACTTAATTAGAGTTGATTTTACTGGTTTCGACAGGTTCAATATGATTCCGAAATCATAATTTACCAATTTAAAGATTTCACATAAAGCCCTTACTGACCGTAATTATACTACTTATAGTATTAAGATTAATAGTATACTTATTAGTATTAAGACGTACTGCTCTCGGTGTACTAGAAAATATTGCGTGGGAAAGATTGAAATGGTCAGTCCACAAGAAGTCTAGTTTCTCAAAATTTAAGTAGATGAGCTGAAAATGACGTAGGTACGTATTATGGAGTCTTTTTCCCGGAAGCGTAGCGTGCGTGTGCAACACTCGTGTCGGCTGCATTGGCGGGCACCTGGGCCCTGCCCCCTTGCTGTGGGGCAAAACGGATTGTTAGGGTAACCAATGACTCGACAGTCTATTCCTGCGAGGCCGAAGTCATTTTATTAAATAGTCCCAAAAGAAAAATTTCCTACGAAATCAAAGATAAAAATGCCATTTAATCGCTCGGGAATTTTTCCTGGCCGATTTTTCCGATGATCCGTGTAAATTTACGTATGTGTCAACGGGATGGCGCCGTCGTATGACAATACTTAGGTGGCAGTAGTTTCATCTCTTCTTTGTAGGTTGACGTTCTCCCTAATGGCCCTCTTAGATTATTTCACGAAATTAAGTACATCGATGATAGTTGCGTTCATTTCTTTGGTAACAGTTTTTGTTAAGCTAAATTAAATTTTAATTACTTGTTCATGGTCAACATCATGTCAGATGTGTTTTTTATGTGATTCTGCAAGTCTTCGTTTGCAATCTGATTTACGAGGGGCTAAGCGACAGACATTTATAAAGTATTATGCTGGAAGCAGGACTCGAACCCGCAGGCATGTTTTGAGTTAACAAGGACAGGGCGTTTTCCTTTCCGCTCCGGAATTATGTGTTAGTTTTCTCTTAACGAAGGATGCTTTGGGTTGGTTCCTCATGAAAACAAGATATATCAGAGGTGGATCCTCAAAATGCAAATGATTTTATGTATAATCGACGCAAGACAAAGAGAACTGTAAACAATTTTTTTAATTTAGCCAAGACTTAAATTTGGCCAACCGAAATTGAGACCTGCACACTATTTGAAAGAGCTGAACTTCCTTCTCTACAATCTCTACAAACCCCTTTCCTCAGTATGATTTCAAAGGGAATACACCAACTACTTCTCTACCTACATTACGATCGAGCATCCATTCGAGTACCTCTGCATCCCTTCAGTATATACGTTCTATGTATGGAAAAATTTTACGGAAATCATATTCACATTTATTTAAACAAAATTAAATTATATTTTGTTCCACTGCAGGCGCTGCGTTTTTTTGCCTATGAGTTCCGAGGAAATTGATGGCAATTTGTGTTCCTGCTTGTCTCTTCCTGTTTCGCGTACATTTTTTTGATAAAACGACCCTGAAAACCTAACATTATTAAAGCGGACAATATAAGATTTGTGAAATACCCATGAAATGGCAAATGTATTGTCTTTGAAATTATATTAAATTTGTGGAAATGTAAACAGCAACATAAAATGCAATAAAGTGATGCGGAAATTCTACTTATTCTTTTTTAATCGCTTAAAGCTAAACTTTTATGCTTGTGTGTCCGAACTTATATCAGAACCAAGAAAAAGTTATGAATGAAGTCACCACTAGGTAAATAAAGCTGTGTGTAATGATTTACAGCTATTATAACCTAATTTTGAAGCCCTTGTAGTTTGTTTTCTCTGCTTGAATTATCCGAGAATTTTGCTAATGAGAATACTGTGTGGAGCATAATTCATCAGAACATAACCTTCTATTTAACCGCGTAACGTATTTTAGGTTGGGATAGGTGAATATCATTGACGTCAATCAATTCACCGTACGCAATGGAGATAGTTGGATCAAGTGTCAACGAACACAGAAGATCTAATGACTTTCAACCTGGTAATGACGAGCAGGTTTTATGGTTTTCAAAACGTTCATAGTATGGCATGTCCTTAATTCGTCAATTACCATTCACGGAGCTAATTTTCGATATCCAGTACCTTCATTAAGAAGATTTGCTTTGAAATGTACGGGGCTCAATTCAAATTATATGTAACATAACACCATCAGAAGGAAGAAGTTTAGTTTGCTTTCCGCTATGTCCTCTCTGTGATAACGAGTAATAGGTTTGTTTGAAATGAACACAAATGATTCACGCACGAAAATAAATTCAGAGGATGACCCTTAAAAAAATATTTTTTCCTCGGAACATACCCGTTGAATATTACGTAGTTAGAACTATGAATCACGGCATTCTTCAGGAAACTAGCTCTTTGTTCTGATAATAAACATACGATCTCTTCGTATAGGGTCGCACCCGAAATTGGTAGGACTGATCTTTTTACAAGAATTTTATTGACGATATACTTACATCGACTTAATAATCTTCAAATTATGCTCCTTGAGCTGCTACACACTTAGTATAACGTTGCTCCCATTCCCCGTACATCCGCTGGAAATTTTCTTTGGGGATGCCATTGATGACCCTCGTCGAAGCCTCTTGAACGGCCTCTATCGAGTCAAAACGTCGTCCCTTGATCTTTCTTTTCATCAGGGGGAAGAAGAAGTCCGGTGGTGCCAGATTGGGAGAATAGGGCTGGTGCGGCAATGTGGCAACGCCGTATTTGGCCAGGAGCTGTCTGACGACGAGCGCGCCATGGCACGGATTGTCGGCACCATCTTGGCACACACCTTGCGCATGGTCAAATCCTGTGAAATAATGCGTTGGACGTTGGATGCAGACACACCCAACTTGTCTGCAATTTCTTTACTGGTTAAGCGTCGGTCTGTGTTCATCAGTGTCCTCACTCTATCCACATTCGTGTTTATTCTTGCCGTCGACGGCCGTCCGGAGCGATGGTCGTCTTCAACGAGCTCCCTACCCTCTTTAAACAACTTGTGCCACTCAAATACTGTTGAACGGCTTAAGGCAGTGTCCCCATAAGCCTGCTTGATCATATCGAGGGTCTCAGTTGCCGTCTTCTCGAGTTTCGCACAAAACTTCACGGAATAACGTTGCTCTAAATTCAGATTCATTTGGTTTTTCGACGCGGACAAAAACCTTGCTTCTCTAAAAACGGTGTCCTCACCCAAAGACAGCCCGCAGGCGACTGAGGTTGGTGTCGGTCTGTTGCTAAAAGCCCCCTCCACCTTACCCTGCCAGGCAGACCCCCCTCCACCGCTCCATTTGCGCCAGAGAAAACCAGTTTTACCACTTTAGGGTGCGACCCTGTATGTTCATCACTTTAAATTTTGTGGATTTCGCAGAAACACTGAGGGAATTTCCGATCATTGCCTGTGTGCGGTCTAAGTACGTCGGAAATCTACTTAGGGAGTTTCTTTCGAAACACAAGAAGCCTCTCCCTTTCTCCTGGCGAAACTCTGAAACAATGAAATTGCTGACGGAAATTAGCCGGAAAGGTTCGGCCTCATCGAGCGTCGAATCGCCTCGAATCCCAGAGATGTAGTATTCCCTCACGCGCCCCAATTAGTCTTCGCACGGGGCTTCGTTTCGGGGGGTAACATTGCACCCACAATTCCCCACCCCCGCTCCCGCGACGGGAGTCTCCCAACGCGCATTGCCCAACACCCGCCCACGGTATCCTCCCCTCTCCGGGGCCACTGCTCGGGGGAGCGGCCCCCTTCCACGGTCAAGCATGCCGGCGGTTTTCGAGGGACCCCCCGACGGCACACGCCCCACCATCCCCTCCCTCACCGTGCGGCAGTTATAACCGTTTGGCGCGGGAGGGAGGCGTCTCTCCTTTTCATTAAGTGGAGAGGGAATTAGCGGGAAGGGCGAGAGAGGGTGATGGTGCAGGGGCTGAAATTCGCGGGGGCGAGGGGGCGCAATCCACCGTCCTCCCGAGAACTCCCGCCCCGCCTCCCCGCTCCCCTCGGAATTCCTTCCAACCCAGGGGGCCTCCCCTGGCGATTGACTGCCCGCCCCATCGTGCCCCCCCCGTCTAGTGTCCTCCCGCCGCCCCCAACATCACCCTGCACTCCCCCACCTCTATTCTCCCTCCGCAACACATTCACGCAAATCGAATGATTGGAAACGGCACCGGGAATGAAGACGAAGAGAAGACAGCTTCGATCAAGAAAAAACCTCTTCTCACTAGGATTGTAGATGGCACCCTAGAGAACCTCTCTTTAATCCGAAGTAGTATCTAAAAGTGAATGCGTAGATCAAAGAAAATCGGCAACCTGGCTGTGGTAGGTAGGAAAGTTATTGCTGTAAATATTATCCAGAAGCAGTGATGATCACTTCCGACAAGAGTTAGAACGGAGTGTTGTTGTAGTTCTGGTAGTTGTCCCATCCACACGAAATGTTTCACGAGTGGCAGACATGTTCTTGCTCTGCCCAAAAGTAAGATCGCGGATGGAAACTGCTATTACTCTTGCTTAGGTAACAGCTTAGGTAACTCCGTTCAGATTACTTTTCCCTTCTTAAAAAAGTCCTAAAACACCTTTCCCATTTGAAATGCTATAAGGTGACTTTGCTTTTCCCCGACTGTATCCTTCATCTCATATTTTTCTCTCATTCCCACCTAATTCTTGTCTACTCACAGTCATCTCCATTGACAGTCAACACTTCCTTTTAGCTGACGACACGCGCGATTCAGTTTAAAGCCAACGAACACCGTTTTCCAGCTGTGATGAGCCACTTACGTTATTATTTCAGTATTGGCTTGATATATGTTCATATAATTGTTTTAAGCATTAAAGGTTTTAAGATATTTGATCTAGGGACCTGGTTGGTGGAAAACCAAATACTTTTAAGTTACGTAGTGTCATTACGAAAGTTATAGTAAAAATAGTCTCGTGTGTTGGTTTCACTGAAAGCAACTCGTCAAACTCCCTTCTTTGTGCTGTTAAAGTTAGTGGAGTAAAACATTTTGAATATACACAAATGATATATCCCGACAGAAATGCTCATTAATTCAGACGATGGTAATCATTTACCTTTTAAGGAACTCTCAAGTCTAAGCCCAAGCCAAGTTTGTATATCACATAATACCACTATAAATCCATAAAATGCAGTTTGTGAATCAAGGCCACCCGAATGAATAAGTTAGAATATGAACTGTCATTACCCGGTTAACTCATTTAAAACCTCGGAAGACTGGCGTCTTCATTAATATGTTTTGTGAATTTTTGTGTAGAGAAAAGGCAATTATTTATCACTGATCTGATTCGTGCTTGTTGAACTGATGCAATAAATTAATTTGCTTTACAGTGTATGAGTAAATTTTGTTTTCATTGCTACCGACGCGACTTTGGTTAAGGTGTGAAAAATAACCAAAAATGTCTCGGTAAAAACTGCTAAGTACGCTGCAGGTTTAATTATTTTTTGCTTTCATGGGTCTGACGATTAAGTTATCTCACATATAATTGCTTTTGGAAAACAAAAATGGCGCATCTATTACCGTATTACTTTGTTAATGTGGGTCTATATTGAGTTCAATATTTTGAATCTGGGAAATCCATTCTGAAATAATCATAATAATAATACGGAAAAACTACTTTTCATCACTGTGGAAATTGGCATAATTGGAATAGCAGCATCTTTTCTTCAAAATATCAGAATAAAAAAGATAAACTCTGTTTGTTTTCTATTATGGCCCATCGGGCAATGATTCTTAGTTATCAAGTCCGGAAGAAATGACAAATTTGAGGGTATTAATATATTCTAAATAATGCGATTGATTCATTGGGGTGAAATGCATTCAATTTAGAGAAGTTCTGAAGAATTGGTAGAGCACATTCGTGCTTAGTCCTAATGGGAGAATGCAGTCGTTGGAAGTAAATCAGTGATGTGAGGCTGACAGATTTTATGAAATGATTTTATAATATGTATGATCTGGGGGAAACTGGAGAAACGGCAACAAAAGAGTGGGTTGAAATTTTAATAGTTGAATTTTTCCTTGGTCTCGCGAACTCTTTCCACATGGCCCCATGATACGATAATATTCATCCAACCTCTTTTGCGTTCGCTTCCAAGAACCTGACGAAAATTTGCATCATTTTCAAAAATTTTTGATCATCCTACCGGAATCGAATCGTGGCCACATCCTCCTCATGAGGGGAAAATTCTTGTGGCTCGCGGCCCATTGTCCGTTGACCCTTCTCCGCAGTTCTGCAGGAGTGCACGCGTGTAGCAAAAGGTCGTTTTAGAATACGACTTCCATACGGGCGATTTTATTCCGAACCATTAAGCACATTTTATGACTCGACCAGCACTGGTCCATTTGGTTTCTTTTGTGTCACTCCTTTCCTATCTCCTCTTTTTTTCCTCCGGGGAGCTGCACGCACTCAATGAACTCGTCTTCGCGCTCATATCTGCTGCTCTCTCCTCCAAGTCGCTCTCCTTCCCTCGACTGGTCAGAGAGCATGTCTCAGTCGAACATTTATTCCGAAGACGCCAGAGTAATGCTGCCCCCCACATCGCCCACAATGTTCTTTACATATCGAAATAATATGCACCATAGAGATTAGAGATTTTTATCAACGGGTGCACTTAGTATCCAGGGGAAAAGAAAGCGTCACATTATTATTGGTTAAGGAAGTTTGGATGGACGGTTTAAACTTTTATGTTTTCATAAATCATTACAATTTAACACTTGACGTTGAAGGAATAATTAGATAGCCGTTTTACATTATTTAGTGAAATCGCAGTGAAAATTTTATAGAAACTGATTGCCGATTCGGTCGATAACATGATTCATTTTTCCTCCTCTCAGTCCGAGACCGCAGCAATAGTACACACATACGAGCTCTGGCCTAGATGTTCTTTTGTCTCCAAATACGTCAACTATCGATATTTTTTCAATAAATTTTCACTTTCCTTAGTATTTTAAACATATTATATGACTCCCAATTGCGTACCTCTTACCGTTCGACCACCGTAGCGCTTCGTTGTTTTTTGAGATTTTTCGTATCGTACGAAAATTTAATCTTCGCTAGTGCCATCAATCTTCAATTACATTAATAAGAGGTAACTTCATGCCACCTGCCGCACACCGTTGTCGTGGCTTGCGAGGTAAGATATGTGTAAAGATACATGTTCCATTAAGTGTCTATGGAGGACCCGCCAATGTTCAAATTGTGTTAGGAAGGCGATAATGGAAATATAGACGTTCTTGATGGGGCAGCGGGATTTGCTAGGTTTGACAGTTAGGTTGTGCGTCTGATTGGAGTGAAGCAGGAATTAATGAGACTAGGGATTAGTGAAAGGGTGAAAAGGAGTCCGGAAGTAAGCATCTTAATGATAAGCACTAAGGGATCCACTGTCTTAAGTCTAATCCAGCGGAAAGCACAATGGACTCCACTGCTCTAACCCTCCTCTGAGTAGGGAACGGAAAATTATTAGCCAGATTCGACCATAATTGATTTGGGTTGAAATGAAGAGAGGAGGGTCAACGTATTGACCACATATTTTCCAAACACTTCGGATATTATGTTTCGGATGTTTATTTTTGATTTTTTTCATATCAGGACTTTTGAAATTATTAAACTTTAAGGAAATATTTGATTCGACTTTGTAAAGATATTTGATAGTGTTCAATAATTATTGTGAATCTTTGACATGGTATTTTTTTCAACGAGCAAGTTATACCAGAAGAATATAGAAGAAGAGAAGTAAAGTTACCTGCGAATGAATATAAGACAAGTTGCTCGTGGGAATTTTTAAACAATTTTTCTGGTGATTAAATTGCACTCGTAAGGTTTCCATGGACGCATTCTTAGTTTTACTTTTATAATTTTACCAAATTCAGACACCCTCATGAGGGATCCATGTGTAGCCATTTGTAAACATGTAATGATTATCTTGTGAAACTTTGGCGCACGCGCATATTAACTGGGTTTTGAGCCCTCTGACATCTTTGATATGTTACAATCAGCTAATCACATCACAAAACATCAGCTAATTATTGTCGATCTTGAACTTATTTTAAGCGTAGATCAAAGCTCGAGAAACGAAAACCCACACAGCAAATCCCTTGGCGATCGATCTAAGTAAGGGTATTTTTATCGTTCACGTTCGTCAGTGGTGAGAGGAAATGCGGTGTGAAAGTTCACTCTTGATCGCGAGAGACGGAGACGTTTTCAACAAGGCGTTAAATTCTTTCCACGACCCACGTCCCCCCGGGGCCCGCCTGAACGGGTGAGCAGGTCGATTCCCTGAGGGATTCCTTCCCTGGGGAAGCGGCCCCCCTCCCCCCGTAGAGCCTCCCGCCCCACCCTGTCACCCAGCCCCCGCACTCCTCCGCCCCACTTGGAGTCCCCCCCCCGCCCGCCCGTCGTTCCCCTGCGGGAGAGCAGGGACCAAATACACTTCCTTCTTCCCTCCCCCTAACCTACCCACTCATTTCTGAGGAAGTGCCACGGGTTGGTCTCGGCGGCAGTATTAGACGCCGAGGTGTCGTCGTGGGCGAATTGGGTTTCTACCGCGGCGGGAAGCATGGAGAGGCCCACCCGGAAATAAATAGCTCCTTGTAGTAATCCGGGGGGGCCGTTTCATTAAGGAAGGAGTCCCTCCGATCCGCTCGCCCACCCCACGCAGCCTCAACCACCTCCGCTAAATCAGTCGCCCTCTCCCCCGGACACCCCCGCTCCTCCCACCCGCCAACCCACCCCTCGGCCCCCACTTTCCAATCTGGCTCGAAGGCTCCACCGCCGCCTCCCCACGAACCCGCCCCTGCAAGGAGCACGGGCCTCCCTAATTGGCCCATCTCCTTTCCCTCCTCTCCCCCTCTCACCCACCACCAATAGTCTCAGCACCGTACCCGATTTCGAGCACCAGAAGTGATGCTCACCTTTTAGTGGAATCCTGTCGGATCTCAATCGTGTGCCCCTCGGAGGCAACCCAGAGTCAGTTTCTCTAAGGTGCAATTCGATTCGTGTGACCACCGTAAAGTCTTTAAATCTAGCATGAAATATTTTGTAATTGTCATGCTATGCTCCATTTATTATCATCAGCAGACTCCGTTTATGCAAAGTAAAAGAATTTTGAGCCAAATTGCAGCATGTTTTAACAGACCATGGATCTTGCTGTCGCTCTCTACGCTTCTGCGGCAGTGACTTTCGTATTAATTCCGTATTTATCATCTCTCTTTCAAAATATTGTAAGTGCACATTATTGATGGCAATTCGTTTGAGCGATGTCGTAGTTATACCGACTCTCTCATGTTCTCCATTACAACGAAGAAAAGCAATGACTACCGGGAAGGAGTTGTTTTCTCTCGCGAAAAATTCACTGTTATATTTAGTGCGGGCATTCTTATGCAGATCAGGTATTTCTGTGTGTATCCGTTATTAACAATTCGTCTTCGGCAGTTTAGGGAAAGGAATTTTAATTTTAGCTTCTTCCAGATATTTCTTTAAATCTTATTGCACAAATTTCCTCTGTAGTGTATTATTGATTGCTGTAGTCCCGATGACCCGAGGACCATTAAAATATGCGATATTAACGTATGAAAATTACATTCAGCGTAGCGAAGACAATGAATTGAATCTAACAGCTTACAGTAATTTGTATCAAGTTTCTTTCCACCAGATGGCTGCATTTTATAAATTAATTGTGCAAAAAGGAATTCTGTTTGTAATAAATGCCCATCTGAATCTCTGGCATACCATAGGGCGCTCCCGTATTAACAAGACCCAAATACACCCCTTAAACACTTGGCCGCCAAAAATGTTGCTATTATATTTTTCTAAATTTTATGTTATTCTCATTTATAACCTCCCTCAAACAAACATTTATGAGATGTATAGATAGAAAGAGGTCTTTATTTGGGAAAAATTGAGGTAAAATGAGATTTTCTTCCACTTAACTCATCATCGTATATGTACATATAGCCATATTACAAGAGCCATAAAATTTAGAAGTGCATGCATAAACAATACCTATACACGTGTACCCACTTAAATACACATTGATAGGCTTACCTACATTACGCACAGATGTGCACTTCCATAAATAGCTTTGCATTCGTATATGCATACGCATACATATATAAATTAATATGCACCTACACTCATACAAAGTAAATTACAGTTAAGAAAAAATTAGCGAAACATATCATATTAACCTGACGGACGTGGGACGAGAATTGAACTGCTTTGGCCTAACTACGAGATTACAGGACACTAGTGACTCATGGGCATTCAACTGATTCTGGCATTGGCCATTCAGGATGCAGACTGATTTAGGCTAACCACTAGAGATAATAAATGGTGCATTTAATGAGGAAAAATACGTGAGTGTCAACGCTTTCCTACGTTCAAACTCTTGCTGTTTTTAAGCCACTCTGGCCCCCTCATTTTATATTAATGAATTTTTATAATTTCCATACCTCCTACTTGGCTACGTGCCTGCATTAATCATTAGCATTCTGGATATCCCTAAGTCATAAGGAGTATGTAGTCTTGTACGGCCATTAACGGTATTCCATCGCTATAGTTTCATACCCATTAATTTCTTTCGAGTCCCTTGATTCCATGTCACTCTTACACTTTAAAACAGCAGTCTTAACAATAATTTGCCTCCAGGAGTATTTTCAGGAAGTAATAAACTTTAACAATCCCTCCGAAAACAACGGTTTTGTGATTGTATGGAGAATATTAGTGTTTTCTTTGCTGTAAAAAGCTTAAGAGACGTCAACGGTCCATTAGATGTTCTGCGCAATTAGCAGGAGTTCATAATGAGCTCTGCGTACTGATTTCCCCGAGTCTATTTCGAGAATGTAATTTATTGGATGCATTGTGTTTCAATGGGAATGTGTTTGGGATATTGAAATTATGATATAGAGCTCCAGAGTGTTGTTAGGAAATTCTGAGGTGGAAAACATTATGAGACCGTTTTGAAACCACCACATAAAATTACAATTAAGGTGTGCTTATTATTTTCCTTCATTCAGTAGGTAAACTATAAATTCCAATTTAAGTAACAACCGAATGGTGCACCGAGAGATACCACACAGCTGTTCAGAATTCAAAGGTTTTTTGAGTAATCAAACGTAATGAAACTGAAATTTTCAAATTAGTGTTGACTAGCAGTGTGTGTGTGATAAATATCATATCATTTCCAAATGCTAATTTCTGAAACAAATTTGACAAATTTAAGAACCATTGGACACTATTATAGCATATTTTTACGTAATACCTTTTAAGAAACTGAGTTGTTAATCTCTGAAAGTAATTCCCTCATTAGGAATAGATATGGCGAATTTTATTTTTTAATAATTCATTTAACTCAAAATAAACGGCAGAAATAATAATTACCTAATGTCGTTACTGCAATTATATATTGGAATTTCTACGTAAAATATTGTTTAAATAATTCTACTCATATAATGAATATTAACACGTATATTTTTATGTATATTTATCCTTAATACTTACTGCAGCTCTTTTTTGGGTGGTGTCATAATATCTGTTGATGTCTCCCTGTAAAATGTGAGTAAATCTCCCATTATCGTAAGATGGAGAAAATTTAGGTTGATTTATTTACTTAATTTTTGTTATAATACCAGACCGAAATTTCCCAGCAATATCGATTCTTACAACAAGGCAGGAAAACCTGAATGTAAGTATAAATATTTTGAATACAGTTACATTCTCTAAAATTAGAATAAGTTAAAAAAATAAAAAATGTGTTTAAGTAGTATTGCCTTACATATAGATGCAATTTTTGTGTAATTCCTCAGTGAATATGTGTTTATTTTAAAAAATATGGCGTAAAGGAAAGATCAAACAACCAAATATAATTTATATTAAATTAGAGGGCCTTTTTGCATAATTTGATTGATATTCTATATGACAATTTACAATTGTTTAAAAATAAAAATATACATTTGAATTTTTCAAAAAACAGTTCTAATAGAAGTATTTCAATGCCTGGATTTTAGGATGCATCTTTATCATGGTTCGAGTATCAGTGTTATGACGATGCACTCTAAATGCTAAAAACCGAGCGATAAAAATTTTAAATGCGTACCTTAATAAAGTACAACCTAGTCGTTCTTAAAATATGTTTGCCTTTTCGCCCAGGCCAAATTGCGTGCATCTGTATCTTCTGCCAACATGAACTTGGAGTCATAATAAATGAGGTGAAATAGGAAGCCTGGCTCCATGAAAGGGCGCACTACAGAAAGAGTGCCCGACTCTTGAAATCTGCGGCGTTCGACGCTTTTCCGTGCATGGCAATTCACCTGTTCCGCAGTAGCTCAATTTTCCCGCGCCAATTTCCAGTCTGCGAGGGGAGCGCTGCCGACCCTCGTCTTTCTTCGCCTTCCTTTGGAATTATTATTTTTTCTCTTCTGGCGCCGCGAACTCTTTTCGTTGAAGGGTAGGAATGAGATATGCCTTGCTGATGAGGAAACCAAACTTCTCACACTATCGCTCTTAACTTGGCGAACCCCTGAAAAGAAATCCCGTTCCTCTTTTAACAGATAAAACAATTACTTTAGACGTCTCTTGAAGTTTCACTTTTAACGCATCCACTCCAAACTAATTGCGCTAAATGAAACGGCTGCTTTCTAAACCCCTGCCCATTGGTCATATCTCTCTCTCCGTCCCCAACCCTTGGTTACACTCAAGTCCAAGACCGAGGCAAATTTTGTTGAGGAAAAACCATTTCATTCAAACTCTTTCCATGTGACTTTTTGAGAGCGTAGCAGTATTAATAAAATTATCATGAGAAAATGTAAATTGCAGATCCCATTTCATTCTTATTTAATTTATAGTAAGGATCTTTTCAAGACTTTTGTCTTGTTTAAATGAAATATGATTACATTCCTAATTCAGAGTTTTCAGAAGCAATCTATTCGGTACGAATTGAATAGCCGCTTTCCACTAGGATATTAATGAATTTTTGGAGATATATATTACCATCTTTCTTTATTCTCTCCATTTAGTGACGCTGAACTTTTCATGAAAAATATCGCGAAAACTGTGGCTCATGTTATAACTACACGCACCATTCTCCACCACTACACATCTTTTCCTTGACATTGGGACTCGTTACTTAATTATTTTAGAGGGTGATGGGAGCATTTCTATCTCTTGTAACTAACTACAGTTGCTCGACATTAAAATAATTTAGTATATTATTCCTATGGAAATGGCAGTTTAAAATTCCAATTTCTTTAGATTTGTTACTAATAGAATGCGGCCGGTTTGCCTTAACCATCGGCTAGCGGTCGTTATAACTGAAGTTGAAAATACTCCCGTTAGTTCATCCAATCTCTCTACATGTGTTATGCCTTCATAGCATACGATTATTGCTGCATCATGCATTATTAATACCAAGTCCGTTGTGAATCCAACACGTATCGGTTGGAGTTGAAATTAGCGAGATGAATGTTATTCCTGAGCACTTATTCGTTCCAAGTGGCTACTGGTCCGTTATCTTCAAAAACCAAATGCTACTACCAAAAGGCGAACACTGAGACTCGGATGCCCACTCCACTCTCTCAATTGAATTCATCTGAAGAACGAAGTCGAATACCAACCACTTCGGGGCACTTAAATAGCGGATGTCTTACCGTTTCAGATAAAGCAGGGGCATTTTGCTGTCCTTTGCTCTGTGGTATTCAGGTATGTGAGGTGTACCCAGATCTACCACGCTAAGGGCCCGGAATAAATCCTCGAGAACGGAAGCAATTCTCTGTGGTATTTCGGTGACTGTGCGTTGATGTTTTGAAGTGGTGTTGAAGTGGTTCCTCTTGAGTCCAGTTTGTCCGTGTCTCCCTCATGGTGCGTTATGATTTGAATATTTAGTAAATTTCAAAATCAGCAAGTAATTTCCGACTCTGGGTTAAACCTCAAGCTTTCTTAATCTCACACCAGCTTAGTAACGATAACCTTCCTCGCATAGCTAATCCGTTGAAAATTATGAACACGCACTTCGAGCGTAAAATAGTTTTAATTTCTTCAATTTATGCCCAGGGTGTCAGTGTATTTATTATGAGCCCATTCTTGATTAGCGGATTGAGGGAAGTTATTTTGACAAAGGTTTGTTAGCGAGCACTCGAATATAATAAAAAATCTTCCTTAGTCACCTATAATGTAAAAGTATTCAGAAAATGAAAAAGAAAATTGACTAAAGGCCATCAAGATAAATGATGGAATTGCATGACGTAATCTCGAAATACAAGACAGTTAATGTCAGATGAATGAATTTCAACCATTACCTGGTTCCGCTTGTTAGTTCTTTGCGGTTTCAGGTATAGCTGTGTACACATACTGTTCGAAATCAGACGACGTTCAAGATTAATCCTGAGGTCATGTGCGTATTTTATAAAATTCATTCATAGAAAATATACGACCCCAAAGTATTGACTTACAAAGGTTTCAACTCATTGCACTTTAAATTTTGCGCAATACAAAAAACAATGAAAGGGGTAGTCCATTGGACAGAGAGTGGGAGTTACTGATTGGTGGCGCTTTTTCGGGTACCAGATCCCCCTGGGAAACCAAAGGCGGCCCGGAGAAAAATGCCGACTCCCCGTATCCTGGTGCATGAAATACACCCGCCATGGAAGGGCTACATATTGAATGAGTCCTACCATTTCCTACCAATCAAGGCTTGCGGTTCATAACTGCGGTTTTTTTAATTAAATACCTCTGTCCCAAGCGAATGCTTAATGTCAAAACAACGACAACGGATTTGGCTCGGAAGAACATTCCAAATGATGTAATTAGGTATCATGTGAGGAGGAACACGGATGAAGCTTTCCTTCTCGTGCCGTGTGGTAATGGTATTTCCGTGAGCGGTGCACGGAATGGTGCGCGGGGGCCGCCCCCTTTCTTGGAGGCGGAGGGAGGGGGAATCGCCGGGACGTGAGTCGCAGAGCAACCGGCGAGGAGACCCACTCGGTCGCCCAATCACTCACTCCACCCCACGCCGTTATCTACCCGGTCGGTCCCTTGGGCCACAAATCCTGCCTCCCTCCCCGCTGGCGGCCAGTCGGCACACAACCGCCTCTTTTGATCACCCGGGTCAAATCAGCGCGGAAAGAGGCGTCGCGGTTTTACGCGTCTGCGGTTCCAACTCACTCATCTCCCCAGTGGCATCCCCACCACGGGCACCGCCGCCGAAGGTGCCGGACACCCATTCAGCCCATCGGCGGGCTCGAGTCACGTGGGTGAAGGACACCATGTCGGAGAAAGACCTTCTCCCGGGGGCGAACCGCGGTCTCCGCCGGGAGAGATGCGGAAGGAGCGAGGGATTTAGTGGGCGGTGTCGCCATAGGGAGTGTTCGGAGTCCCACTCCCGTTGATTAATCCCCGGTCACATAATTTACTAATTAAAATTGTTAATCCGGGAGAGGGTTCTCCTGCACCCCCCCACCGCGTCAAGAAGACCCCGCTTCTTCGCCCCCGTTCCCCGTTTCCTTCTCCCCCAGTCCTCTATTTCACACGACGACTTCTTGGAATGCATCCATCCCTGGGGGGTGTTGGAGGGTGGTGCGGAGAAGGGGTTAGGGCCTCATAAAGGGTGGATGAGGGCGCTCGTATGGGAGGGAAGGCGGCGGCGTGGGAGCCCCCGAATAAGACACCCTCCAAAGACCACCCCACCCTTCCCACGCCCCCTATCCCTTAGAAGGCCCTCGAGACCCCTTTTGTCGGAGTCCTTCGTTCCGTATCCATATCCATCCATTACGGAGCCCTTCAACCCACCCACCCCTTTCCTCTCCCCACCTCCCGATATCCAAACGACCCCCCACCCCTGGCCCGCCCCCTCCCTCCGCCGTCCTTCCCTGTCGCCTCCACTGCAAGTTTCGCCCTAAACTGCCGCTGATGGGGGTTCGAGAGAGGAGTGGGCGGAGAGAGAATCCCAGGCGAAGGGACCGCGTTCGGAATTTCTCGAGGATCCCACCACTTCCCAGGCCTCTGCGAGTTGGGGCGCGCCGTGAAAATAATTTCCCGAATCCTTGAGCAATTTTTTCGACTAGGTGGGACTCTCAAGGTTGCGTCTACGGATAACTGCGGCTGCCCGCGTGCTTAGCCTTAAGCTGGAATTATTCTGACATCGTTCACAATGTGTTGCGTTTATCTTCCAAGTTGAGCCAATCAGTGAGCGTTTATCTTCTATCCTGTCGACCATTAGGAGCGCTCCGCCTCCGGCTTGATTTTTTTTGGTCACTGATGTGAAAATGTGGAGGAGTGCTGCACCCTTAATGTACGAAGTTGATTTCGAAGAGAAATGGAATGTTTCTGTATTTTGTTGCTGATTGTTTAACTATATGGTGAACTCTGAATTTTTTCACGACGGATCGGCCATTGTTATGGAGCCCAGGGACACGTTCAAAGTCATGACGAACCAAAAGACCTCGGCTTAGATGAGGAACATGGATCATCTTTCTGGTACGTGAAGTTTTTTAGGCGCCGTACGAACGGATTTTATCTCAGGCATGCAGTCAACTTTAATTTGCGTTTCTTAAATTTTGATTTAAATTTTTACATTCAATGTGAACCGACCTCTACCCAATACAATACTCTTTGATGGGTTTCGCAGAATTTCAGAGTAGATGATGTGTTTTCAGTGTGGTAAGTTTTAGTGACTGTGAATTCTAGCCGTAGATGCAGATCTGGTGTAACGCATTTTCGATTCTCTTTATGCACAAATTAACGAGAGAATGCCCACATTGAACGTAACTGTGATGTCAATAGGCGATGTCAATGCGAAGGCGTTTTCATTGTTACTCTCTTAGTAATAATTCTGTCTCTTGAGTAAGAAGAATGTAAAAACATCGGACGTTGTAGGCAAGCGACCTCATTACGGGGAATGATTGTGTCAGAGTTATGAAGCAAACAACTCTTCATTTTCATTACTCAAGTAAGGATCTTTACTTGGATAAAAATCTCTCTTTGGATTTCTTTGGATTTTGGATCTCTCTTTGGATAAAGGTTAATTAGTCAAATTGTTTCAGTTACTTGGAGGAGAAACAGTTATTGTAGAGGGGTAAATGTAACATGATTTTATAACTATTAAATAATTTATTATGAAATACACACATTCATCTTTATGTGTAGGCTCTCTCTTTAATGTTTTGTCTATCAAGTCAGCCGTCCCTACTTCTAGCTTTCATTATAACACTTTACTCCGTTATATTTATAAATAAACGCTTACGAATGCTTTCGGAAATTCGGAAAAAATTGGAGTACTATCGTTTAACTAATCCCAGTCATTAAGATTAGCGCAAAATGCAGCGTCCCACGTACATACTCAATGCCTCTTGTTATCAGCTGGGTTTCTATTTTTATAATTCTATCAATCACATGATTGAAAAACATTATGATAAGGTATTTAAGGTAATGAAAACGTCCGGGTATTAATTTATTTTCTTTTTCTAATCATTTTATATGGCATATCAAAACAAAATTTTTAAATTCTGGATATACAATGTTATTCTACCAAATTGTTTGCTGAAATAGTTCTGAGTATTTTAAATGGTCATTTAACAAACTCTATACTCTTAGGAGGAGAAGTTAAATGTTATTATCTCTTAAACAGATTTATATATACATGTTCGAGGTACCCTAACTTTCGCGGCTAAGGTTTATAGCAGGGGGCTGACTCCGCTCTGGGAAGGCGCCATCCTGATTACGTTCTGCTTAAATTTAGGTAATAACTGAGTATTTAAATGAATCAATAAAATGAAATAAGTTTTGTAGGCATATTTTCATTCTTGTTCTCCTTCCAATTAATACACTGTAAAAACTCCCATAGCTTCTGATAATTATGTGACGTAGTGCCTAAAGCACAATAATCAACCCGAAGGCTGGTTCAGTTGGTAAGGGTAAAACTCGCATTAACTAAGCCCAGCGGCGTGTTATGTGAGTTATCGGAGGTTAAATGCAATAAATACCACATCATAAGATATCGATTCTGAATAAATCGCAAAACGATGCCCCAGAAGATGCATCCATGCACTTGTGTATGAAAATCATCATCAGATGAATTTATGAACTTCAAGATATTACGCTTTAACGAAACCTAGGTCGTTATAAAAACATTCCATGCGGAAAATCAATGGATCTTCTTTCATCAGGGAGATTTTGATGAAAGTTAGAGCGGTGCCTCTAAGTAAATCGCAAGAAAGTTGGTTTTATTCTGGTCAGATCCACGAGAGAAAGCAAATGTAATCGACCAAAATATTTATCTGGAATAGAAGTTACCCAAATGCGACGAGAGGATGTGAGACCACAAAGGTAGAAAACAGACAACATTGAAATTCTCTTCCGGCGCAGAGGAATCACGGGGCTCAACAACTAATCCGGTGATGAGACCACGCGGTGAAATGAGACACATGCAATGGGAGGCATTTAATTTTTAGAGGCATACATCTGAAATTCAAGTGTGAGCTTTGTTCCAATAAAGTGGCCTGGATGCAGTAGTAGTATTTATGGAGACGACCGACAAATGAGTTCATTTGCGCCCTTAGGGATGGACAGGCAAGGCTGTAGGGTGGAGAGAAACTCGGCGTCGGCGTTAGTCTTCTCTTAACAAAAGGCCAAGGGGTCCGCAGCTTAACGTCCCGCCGGACGGACTCACTCAAAGTGCCCTCCACAAAGGACCTCAAGTAGGGATCGGGATACCACTGAAAAATACCTGCCGTCGCCGGGATTCAAACCCGGGCTATCATAAAAATTACTAAATCTGCACCATTGTCCAATAGACGAGTTATCCCTGGGACAAGACTCGATAATGCGACGTGAAGCTTGTATTACTCTGAATCGTTGTACGTGGATTCGTTGGAATGAAAATAAAACAATGTGCTTTAGCTGTCTTTTGATTCTTCCCCCATCCAAGCAGTTTGCCGTCCATGATTTACTAATAGCCGCAGGACGTCTTTCCGTTTTCTTATTGCGCCTCGCCGGTGTCATTAATGAAAATTCCCGCAAAAATTCCCGATGTGGGGGAAATTCCCGGAGACGTTTGGTAAAAAAACAAATTCCCGGAACGCATGCATGCTTCACTGGTCTCCCCTTCCCCACAGCCAACAAACAACCTCCCCCCTTCCCCCACCCGATCTCCCCGTCGCCGCAAAACCCGAGAGCCGCACCCCCACCGCCGCCACGCCACAGGAACTCCATAAGCCACCCCCTCTCCCTCTTCAATCCCTCCTTCGACCTCCCCGGCTCCTCGCAAACAAGACTCATCCTCACGTCGAAACCACCCTCCCCTACTTTCTCTCTTCTCCTCTACAACCCCGCCCCCACGCTCCGAAAGCCTCCCCCGTCCGAAGGCAACCCCCGCCGCCTCCGTCCCCTTCGCCCTCCCACCCTTCATCTCTGGGACCAAAATCTGTCCAGGCTACTTCCCTAATTTTTTTTATTTCCCTCTTTAATCCGCCCTACTTTTTTCATTTTTTCCCGTGTCCACCATATATTTGATCTCTTCTTCGCACGGTGGCAAATTTTCCTCTCGACCCCTTGTCCAAGACTTTCTATAATCATTATTTTGTTTCGGACCTCTTCCCAGAAAGTGACGGTTGCTTGGAGCGAGGCATATTCATATTTAATCCACATGGGAGTGCGCGGGGGGAGAGACTGTATGTGAAGTAAGTACTGTGAAGTAGGACTGAATGTGGGAAGTAAGATTGAGTAAAGTCGCAAGAGGATGAAGTGAGTTCGAGAATGGCAGGTTGAGGGAGTGGTGTTTTCTTGAAACGATCGGTGCCATGGTCAGCTAAGATAATTTGGCAATAGTTAAGGCACATTCCTACGCTTATGGAAAATATCTTCTTGATTTGCTTTTATAAGTTTACTTTATTCAGAGTTGGGCGATGAAGAAAATTTATTTGTATGCCGGAGTATGCTGAAATGTATCCAGTGCCTATAAATTTATTCAAACTTTGACTTCGATTGTTTATATGTATCTCTTGAATTGCGAATTCGTAACTTATCACGCGAATAAAATAGCAGCTAAATATTTTCGGTGGGAGAAATTTTGTTGTCAGCTTTTCTTATGGACTTCGGTATTATTTTTATGACGTTGTACCTACCTCAAACTGTGTCCTGTGACGTTATCTCTATTTGTTCAGGTTTTTTGTCCCTTTTTCTTCTCGTCTTCTAAGTACCTAGGCATTTCTAACGATTTCCGTCCGTGTGATCGACTTCATTCTTCTACAATAGATTTGCGAATAAGTATTGATGATTTTGGCTTATTTATATTAAGGTGCCCAAAAATAAAAACTTTCCTTCTACCTTAGTTACAAAATATGCGATAAATGCGCAATGTCAGAAAAACTAAAGTCACCTCTATTTCGTAATCGCCTCGAGTTGGTTGATTGAGGTACTTTTTTAATCTTAAGTAGAACTGTGGAAACCCTGTGGTTCCCTCCCTATTTTAATAATTTCTCAGACATTTCGCCAGACATGGGTGAGTCTTAACAATCAAATGATGGTATAGTTTTGTACAACTTTTAGAATCGATGAATTATGAACAACATACAATCATGAAGTTTCCTCAGTCTGATTACGCTCTCAATCATGAGATCATTGAGAGGGAGGAACGCCCGAAAAATATCAGACGACCTTCGTGCAGGTATCGGGTCTAAGTGTCGAGAAACGCTGTCTCCAATCATACCGCACTCAGCAGCGTAATTGTCGGAGCGGCACCACGGGGAGCGGTCAGGTCCAACTCTAACCACCGCTGGCGTCGGCAGACCTCGGGGCTGTCCTCTCGGCCCTCTCGCCATCCTCCCAAACTCCTTTCCCGGCCCCTCGACCCCAAGAGACTGCCCCCACGCCACCACACAACAAGGAGCAAATCGCGTTTTAATTGCGCTTTGACGCCTCGGTACTCATCGACACCCACGCCACTCTTCCCACCCTCGGGGAGGAGCGACCGAAGGAGAAACCTCCCGGGGCGGCGAGTAGCCGAGGGTCTCGCCCACCGAGGACCCGCTCTGAGCCAATGCTTGTTTTTCGCGAAGCTTGACCGAGATGGACTGGGGGGTGGAATTGAGGGGTGGGGCTGAGAAAGGTGGCGAGGGTGTGGGGAAGGGTGGAAGCTGGGCGGGGGCGGAGGGGGTGCGGCTTTTGGGGAGAGGCGGAGGGAGGGAGTGGCGAGGGGGCGCGTGGTGTGGGCAGGGGGGAGGGAGAGTCGGGGCGACGGAGGGAAGCGCCGGGGAAATAAACTGCCGTTCGAATTTGAATGCAAATGGGCAAAGAGGAGAGCCATTCCATTTCAGCTCTATTAAATTCATGCACCATTTTTCTTTGGTTGATGCCCGCTGGAGGGGGAGGGCAGCACCAGAGCACGGCCCCCCGTCCCAACACGCGCCCCCCCCGCCGGCCCCCTCTTCTTCCCCCGCGACAATCTATGGCCCCACGGCCAAGGAGGGAGTAACATTCGTCTCCCTGGCTGCCTCTGACAGGACCGACTGCGGCGGGAAGCCGAGGGGAAGAGGCGAGTCTCCGCAAGACCCCGTGAGGGAGGACCCCCCCCCCCCCGCCAACATTCTCTCACGTCCCCCTCCCCCGGAGGTCGCCGGGCGCCTCGCGAGAAGGAACACACTTCGCACCACTCTCCCATTCACATCTCCCTCCCTCTCTCTCATCCTCGCTCTCCGGGCGCCGCCCGCCCAGCCCCCGCCCCCTGCTCTCCTTCCCCCTCGCGACCCCTCTCCTTCCCCCTCGCGACCCCTCTCCTTCGCACTTTCTCTCCTTCGCCCTCCATCCGGTGGCCTCGGGATCCTCGTATCGGAAGGCGTACAACCAGCCCGTAACAAACCCCTTCCCTCGGAGCGGGAAGGAACGCCCATCTCCCTCGACTTCCCTCGGCTTCACCTTTTTCGCACTCACCCCACACGATGAAACTGTACGACTTTCCCTTCTGCATGTAGATCTCCGAGATTGAAATATCCTTGGCCTTTTAGCCAATCAAAAAGAAGCGGAAGTGAATCCCCGATAGAAGAAAGACTAAAGAAAAAGTTTCATGATCATCACCGAGGCAATGTAATACTGAAGACACTCACTCACAGAGCAATATTTTCGAGATACATACCCCAAAAGATACCAAAGATACCACATCCCAAGTTACAAAATCACTTCTCCCAAAAGAAAAAGGCTATTTACCTTGACAAGTGGAAATATATCTGTAATTTAAATTCATTGGCTGCATTTATCCAGGAAACCAAATAAATTTCCAAAAAACGGCGAGACAAGCTAAATTTTGGGTAACTATATTGAAAAAAGTTGGAATATTTGTAATGGTGCACGACAAGGTAAAAATTACTTGTTGCAGAGCAAATTGGAGTAATTTTTCCGTGTGGGATGCAAATCACAAGGGTCATTTTTTTTGTCTAAGTTAAACATTCCGTCAATTTTATCGTTTTCATAAATCTTTGTGTGAATTATTGTCGATTTATGATCAAGTTTTTAATAAGAGAGTAATCGGTTTGACAGGCTACTCGGGGAAAAACAATCTAATGAGAAAATTGTCTCCTTCCATCCGATACCGTTTTAATGCAACTATTTCAGAGTGCAAAAATCATTCGCCTTGACCGGGATTGCGCTATACAGCAAGGTTAAATCCCTATCGGGAAGCTAGAAGGGAAGATCTGTGCTAACAGTTAGTGATAAGTCGGGTAGAATATTAGTTGAAACAGAAAAGATCCAAGAGAGATGGAAGGAATATATAGAAGCACTGTATGGTAAAGAACTTAGGCCAACAAGGTTATATATAGAAAAGGAATATGAAGTAAAGGAAGATAGTTTAGATCCAGGCGTACTCGATGATGACATGGAAAGGGCATGAAGGGAGATGAAAACGAATAAGACCGTAGTGATAGATAACATTCCTGCCGAACTGCTAAAAGGTTTTGGAAAATTTGGTAGGAAGAGACTATATGGACTGATTATTCGCGTCTATGAGGAAGGATTCTGGCCGGAAGATATAGGGATCAGTGGTAGTTCCTATTCCAAAAAAGATAAAAATTACATCATGTGAGGACTACAGAACTATAAGTTTGATTTCCCATGCAGCTAAAGTTATTCTCAGGATCATCGACAAAAGGATAGAGAGAAAGGCAAATGATTACTTAGGGATCAGTTTCGGTTTAGGAAAGGAAGAGGGGCGCGGGATGCCATTGCAGTAATAATATCACTAATCAAGAGGGATATAAAATACATTCAGGACGTATTTGCCTGTTTCATAGATTCCGAAAAGGCGTTTGATAGAATGAATTGGGAAGAAATAATGATTACACTGCAGAAAATAGGATAGGATTGGAGGGACAAGAAGCTAATCCGTAACCTGTATATACCTCTGACTGCTCAGGTGCGAGGGGGAAACGGAGACTCCGGATGAGTTGTGTTAGGAAGAGGTGTAAGGCATGGTTGGCCATTTTCACCAGCGCTGTTCAACGTATATGGGGAGGAAATTATTAAGGAGGCATGGAAAGAACTGAAAGTAGGAATGAAAGTCGGAGTGGAGTTGGAAAAATCAGGTTTGCTGGTGACCAAGCGTTAGAGCAGAGGATAGAGTAGGAGAAGGTGTAGTAGACAAAAAGGAAAACAAATGAGGAAGTAATAGGGATGGTGGGTGAGGAGAGGAGTTTGTTGGGAGAAATTCTAAGGAGACAGGAAAAATGGTTTAAGGTCGTGTTGATCGGAAGTTGGATGCTGAAGACTAATAGAGGGGAGAATGTTAAGCAAACGAGGAAAGGCCAGGAACAGGATAGGGATGTTGGACGGGATTAGTGGAGGAAGTAAGTACGCAGAGATGAAGAGGGACTTATTGTAGAGTAGGTTGCTGGATTGTGTTTTGCTAGAAGTCACAAAATATTAATTTGGTAGTTGTGTCCTTCCGTAACCTACCATAACCGATAGATTAATTAATAATAATAACAAAATGACAACGCGTGCCGACTCGTTGAGCAGCAGTTTCAATATCGGTCGCACTAAGACTGTTATGACGAGAGAGACCCCTTTCCGACTGTGCTGGGAATGGAGTAGAACCAAGTGCATACATGCTTTCCACTTTAATCAAGTGTATCATCCCCCACCCGCCCAGCGCAACGACCACTCGCCGGAGTCGCTCCTCCGGTGTAAACGCTGCACCCACAGCTAATGCTCTCCCGCTCCGCAATTCCCCTCGCATCCCAGCCATCCCAACCACCCCAGCCATTTTCCCGGAAAAGAAAAAAAGGAAAGTTATCGAGCTAGGAATCCCTCGCCGAAGTAAACCGTTAATCTCATGAACTCCCCTACAGTGAACACTCCCATACCTGCTCTCCACTCCATCCACACTCCCCAACCTCTTTGAAATCCTGCCTATATTCCTCAATCTTCATTCCAATTCTGCATTAATCTGCTCCGGCAAACGACTTCCACGTACGACAATTACTGACCTCGACCTCCGAATAGCGTTATGCGGAAGGGATTCAACCGGGACTCAGCCGCGCGGGCGTGTGCAAGCCACACGCTCCACTCGCGTGTGCGCTCGCTAGTGCCGGCACGCTACTCGGGCGTTGGTGCGGTCGGTGCTGTGAAAGTGGGACACCTGCCGCTCCCCACGCGTTCCCCGAACCAACACTGAGTTCGCTCCCACCGTCTCCAATGCCGCCGACATTGTTGGTCAAAGTCTCCAGTGTTGAGATTTCAAAAGAAAGTGCAAAGAAGTTGAATTGAGAACGTGTCCACTCTTTACTTTGCCTAAGCTAAAAAATAAATCTTTTACAACGCAGGGATAAAAGCACAAATCAAGACCCTGGTATTTGGTGAATAATCGTCGTATTCATTTGCCTTCTTTTATTCTCATGGTGAAACACAAAGTTAAACGGTGAGCAAGTTGAATTTATTCGGGTTAATTTCATATTGCAAAAATGCGAACCTAAATTGCAACTTTTTTCGGTCTGAAATTAACTATAAGAAAGAGTTTCTTGCTCAGAACTCCATCCGTGGATTAAATAAGTGCCTCCGAAATCACTGCACTTGTTAAAAATTTTGCGGGAAAATAATGAGCTATGAATTTTGCAGTCCGATTAGAATGGACCATTGTGCCCCGGGTACATTTTCATGGTTATGAAAATGATATACCAGACACCAGAATGGTATTATTTTCGAAAAATATGGTCGTAATAAGATAATATTGCAAAATCTCCGTTCCCGCCCGTACATAAATATACACTAATATAAAGATCCTACCGCTACTGGTTGTTGCTTACAATTATTTCTAAAATGCAATTTACGATGTGCAATCCGCAAAAAAAATAGCAGTCATCTTCCCGCTTGAGGATAGTCTTAAATCCCCGAGTAGCAAATTACCAGTATTCTATGCCGCTATATATTCACAAAACGAGTCAAGTTTATCGGCAAACTGCAGGGAGAAAAGGGAAGGAGAGAAATAAACGCGACTCATCGACTCTCCAACCCTCCCCCACACGTCCCGCTATAAAGCACCCGATAATTTATATTTATTCCGCCGGGGCAGTTAACCTTCGATGAGAATGTCGGATCGCGGAATTCTGGTGACGTAAGTGGCCGAGCCGCCGCACCACCACGTGAGAAAATGAAGTCGACCCCCTTTAATTCGACGGAGTTATTTCGCACGGCGGGATTTCATTGCCGAGTCTCCCACTCCCACCCGCTGCCACCATCCCCTCCCCCATCACCCCGACCGAAGCCGTCCCCCTCCTCCCCCTACGTCAACCCCTCTCAACTGCCTCTCCCCCTCGGCCGCACCGGACGACCCGTGCGGCGGGCAATCCTCATTCTCCCGCGGGAGGAAGGCGGCGCCCGCATCGCCGACCGCGATTATTTGCTCGACCGTGATGGGCGAAGGGGGGTTGCATCCTCCTCCAAGTGGACGGCTCCGGGGAAATGAGGAGTGATGGTTCTCAATTCTATGGCATCTGCATGTTTTATAAATTACCTATTCCAAACGCAATTTCCTTAAAATAAAAATAATCTGATGTGACCAGCACAGTAATTTCGCCATAGGGTTTTCCTTATATTAACCAAGAGTGAGGAAAGCATTACTAATTGAGTAGTAACTCATTGAATTACTACGAAATATCAAAACATATTTTGTGCCTCTACAAGGAAAATGAAGGATTACTCTCTCCAATCAACATTTCTCAAGAGTTTAATTACTACAGCGTACTTACTCTCTGGCAAATTACTTCGCTTCAGTGGTGTTATGAATTCAGCGTTCGAACTATTAATCAGATTTTGGCGGTTGAGAGTGGGGTTTCCATGGTGATCTCATCAAAAGGCACCGAATAAATACGAAATCCGTCTATGAATCCGTTATATTTTCTTCGGAGATTGTGTGTGGAATAAAAAAATTGAATTATTTATTCGCATAATGGTTGAACTCTCATGATGATAACTAAATTATTGCTTCATTTAATGAGGAAAATAAAGTATTACTAGATGAAAAATATATGCACGTACTATAATTGAGATTGAAATCACTTTTTTAGATTTTTTTTGTGGTAGCTTTCCTTGTGACTCGTTTAAAAAAGACCGAAACTGTCTCTTTCTCTTTGTGGATTATGTCCTAAAAATCTAATCAATTTGTGTAATCAAAATAAATATGTTAAGGATAAAATGCCATCATGCTCAGGTTAGAATATGTGGACTTATCCTGCCCAGCGCACGTAGTTATCATGTACACGCGACAGCTTACAATGTGAAAATGATCGAGACGTGTCTTGGTGACCTTGGAAGGTGTATTTCGTTGAATTCCCATAGCAAATGTTTTATAAAAACAATATATGAGTACTTGATATGAAGACAGTGAAACTCTCATAAGATCTTATTAGAAAGAAAAATAATATTTCATCTGAAAGGAGTACGGTAAGACCCATTTCTACTCCTGGATACCTCTTGTGTTAAGTCTTCTCATTAATGATGGATTGTAAGTGGTTTTCGACACATAGCAGCACTTTTAGGTCACGTCACTTCATTATATCATTGATGTTGTAACAGGATAAATTTTTTACACCAAATACTATTATTAATAAATATTGAAAATCAATTATGGCGACCACCATAGAATGCAATTACTTATCACGCGAAACAAAAAGTTCAAATCAATATTAAAAGATTTTCAAGTAAATACCGCGGTCCCTGGAAATAAATGGGAGGAAACGTTGGTATAGCTGCGTAAACTGCAAGTCCCCACACCTGGTGCATCCAAATTATTCAACCCTCAAGGGCGCCTTACAATTTTGGACACAGCCAAAGCAAAAACCGGATCCTGAGTGTTGTTTACCAGTGAGAGGGCAGGGCCGTTCTTGACGTGATTCCTTCGATCTTTTTTCATCCTTTTTCGCTCGATTGGAGGCGTGTATTTTTCCTCTCCATCGTCCTATGATAATACACAACTCCCCTCGGCCTCAGGCTGCACATTCATCACGCTTCAGAATTCTGCTGAAGTTTAAACAGGTGTGTCTCTGGATAAGGTGGCTACCGAGAGGTTTTCAGCTGCTTCTCCCACGGGTGGGTGCGACCTAACCGCCGACCTAACTTAGAATGCCACGGGCCGGCCTGGTCAATGCAGCATCGCCTCTCGACTGGATGGATGGCCTCCCTTCGGGTGTGAGGAGGCCAGTCCCGTTCGCCTTTTAACGTTTTCCCCATGCGGGATTAAGACCCAGCCCCTTGACGAGACGCAGATTTATTAGTTCCCAGCGGGTTTAAGAAGTGGTTCGGGGATCGAAGGAATCGCGTTTGATATGCTCATTCCCGGCATCTATTTCATTTTAACAGGAACTTAGGCGTTGCGACTTCGTTTGAATGAACCAAAGACATAAAATAATCGTTTTCACTTCGTGGACGAACGAATGGAATGAAAGACGTAACACAAATTAGGAATGTCAAAGGAAAGGCTAGACTTCATGCGAGAACCATGATTATAACTAAGAATGGTCTCTTTTCCAAAATCAATGCCACTAGAGAATTCATCGATTATTGGAGTGTCTAAACGCTGCCAGTAATTCAACGGTTGTGAAAGAACCTGAATAATTAGGGGATACCGTTAATATCCATGACTAAGACATGATTTATTAATGAAAAACTGGCCATTAGAGAAGTAAGAAAAAATAATTGGAAATGCGTTAATTAATGCCCCTTGGCCAGAAGTTTCTCATATGCATTTGTGTACGTGCAAAACTGTTTTGAAGAAGCATTTTAAACCACATGTATAGCTCTTATTTATTTGATCACCATAGCTCCATGTGGTAGTTTATTCTCTAAAGCCAATCTAAAGGTCCATCCAATATGAATTCAACTTGGGGAACGTGAAGAAGATTGTCTTCTATAATCTGCGCAATCTTTACTTCTTCGTCATATATCTTTATAAGGGTTGCAAGATTGATTCGTGGTAATTCGCAACAATACATATTTATGTATCTGAGACAAATGTGCTCCGCGCCATGTTGTACAAGTCAAAATGTTAACGTCATTTTTCAGCTGTCATTCGGGAGAAACGATTGCGCTCTAGAGACAGTGTTCATTCTCTTAAAGTTCCTTTTCGAATCGCTTCCCGAAACGCAGTATCGAATGGCCCTTCGATGAGAGGAAGTGAAGCGGAATAGACATGCAATCTGTGTCACCCACACAAGTAATTATAGCATCTTCTTTCGCATTATAAGTTTTTTTATTTTTACGGTAGAGTTTTAAAATATTAATGCCTGAAACTTCAATAACAAGATACTTTGTAATATCTTACATGACTCTGTTAACTCTGACAAATTTTAATCCTTCATGGTTATGGTGAATTTTATGCATAACATGTTTCGTGATTGGAATTTCGTGTCAATGTTAATGGAGTCGAGGAAGTTACTCAATCCGAGTATTTATACTTTCGTAGAAATATTAATGTTTTTATTGGTTTGCTACATTTTTATCGAATATATTAATGCAGATAATCAATATTGTGAAATAAGTAACTCTCTGTGGTAATTGTTGCGCAATTTGTAATCTAACTTGGTATGAAACACTTGCCATTAAAAGTTGTCGAAAGAATGAAATATAATGGGAAGATCATTTTTTGGAACATTCCAGCTGACAATGTATCCAAAATAAATACTGCATGGCTGTTTAGTAGAAAAACTAAGTCTTCCAATTTGTGAATTCACAAGATGCTTATTGTATCGGATAAATTTTCTTTTTTGATATGGTTGCATCGATACTTAAGATTTAATGTAAGGTATTTTTCACTCTTCCCATGGTCGAAGTTACAAAGCAATTACTCTGAGCAAATTTTTATCAGTACATATGCAATGGTAATACGTAAGAAACTTGATGTTCGTGGAATTTGCTACGTAGTTGTACAACTATGAAAAAGAAATCAATTAAAAATCATAATTTATTTTTGGATCCTCTAATTATGTTTTCTGAGATCTTAGGTGACTTTTCACACATCACATCACCACAGCACATGAACTTCGTTCACGGACTCTCATCCTGTGAAGAGCGTAGTTGAATAGCGGGTAGAGTCAGTGGATATTTTTTTCCGATTTTTCACTTCGGGAAATAAACTATCGAGTATCTGTTTTTCCGAAGCATCCGTATCAAATGGTAGCATGGGCTAAATTAAAAAAAATATTTTTCTATCTCATCATGGATAAGGCCGTTACGGTTCCTTTTTGCACTTTAGGGCTTATTTATATCACATCCTCAAGAGCAAAGTGTCGTAATTCTTACCCATAACGCAAGTGTGTAAAGCAATGACCATTTCATTTTCAAGTATTAAATGGCAGCTGTAACGTATTTTCGTTCACGTTTTACTCGTTTTGCGCGGGGCGAGAGGGTGCCATTTGCTAGCAACAAACTATTCATCAAAATAAAACCGTTATTTTTATTATTACCGTCTAGCAGGCGCTATATCCAGGACATGGAAGACCCCCAAAGCGGACTGCCCCTCGCCCCCTCTCCCTTCATCTCCCCAAGCCTCCCCCTACCCTTGACGCCCCCAAAAACCATTGCTATGGCGATTGATTGCATTAACGCGCTTGCTATTGTTTTTATTTCCCACTTTATGGTTCATAAAACGCTGGCGTTGAAAAAATATATATGCACCCGGATCCTTCGAAACCATGAAGTGAGTCTGGCGACTTCCGACCACGCTCCCGCCCTTCCCCTCCAGAGGTCGCGCATCGCCCCACCCACCGTCCCACCCGCCCCCTCCTAATCCGATGCGACAACACGTACCTCCTACCTCCCCCTCCCGCCCCCACCCGCCCGAGTTCTCCTCGAATTCGGTCACTTCGGCCGTTAATTCGCGATCCTGCCGTATCCCAAGGGGACGACGGCGGGCGAGCCGGGGTAATTCGGCGGGGAGGAGCGAGCGAAGGGGTGAGGTGACCTCTCCTCTGCTCCCTCGTCCGCGGCGTTCGGCGGAGGGCAGCATCTTGAACGGGGCAGGCCCGAGTGGGAATGGCCACCCCGGAATCGCCCCGCCTCCCCCGAAAGCATTTTCCGAGAGATACCGGTCAGGTCTAAATGAAATGACACTAATTTCTGAACAAAAAGCTGGGGCTGCGTATGTCGATTGGTCTCATATATTGTATCGCAGGGAAGGAGGTTATGAAGAAGAGTTTAGGATAATGAAATAAATCCAACAAAACTGCGTAAGAAGTGATAAAGTATTTGGGAGCATTGTGGGAGGCAGACGTAAGGTAAAAAAAACTTAAAGAAAAACCCTGGTTGCGATGCACGCAATAAGTAATGAAATACCTCAAAGAGAAGTGGTCATGAAGAGGTTAACGGATAAAAAAACTAGATTCCAGTACTTGGTAAAACTAAACTTGTAACCATTAATTCATTAATGAAATTACTGTAAACGTGTAGGAATTTTAATTTGCGTTTTGTGTGGAGGATGGGTGAGAATAGGATTTGCAGTCTGCTGAAAGGTAGGCAAGTCTTTGGAATAAACTAAGAAGGAAATAAAATTTGTTGTCTCAGGCGTAACTTGATTGAATTTGCATAAAATATTGAAATGAAATAGATTACTTTGTAATTCCACGCACTTTATTTAAAAAACACGATTCAGGTTTCGACGTTGAACTTCATCATCAAATTTTCAATAAAGTGTGTGGAATTACAAAGTAAACTATTTAATTTCAAAAAGAAGGAAATAGTATATAGCTAACATGAGGACTTTGAAGACATAGGTAGAGAACAATGTTGGGGGAGTCTAAGACCTCCATTTAATAGATTCAGTGTTCGAATGTCCGACTTGAGGCGTTCCCGCACCCATTAGGGGAGTGCCGACGGACATCCCTTTCCCTTGTGACTCATTGCCCCGCCCTCACGGCGTTGGTGCGGAGGTTTCGCTTCCGCCGCGTCCGACGGAGACTACCCGATAACATATCGCGAGGGACGGTGGCGGGTACTTCTCCAAGATCATGGGGCTCCAGTCCATCCTCGCAATATCCGTGCCCGGGCCACCTTACGAGTACGAGAGGCTTGCCCGGGGCCCCAGAAAGTGACCGCCGTAAATAGTCTGGACGTTGTTGTTTCTCTTGGATTTTGAAACGCTCCCCGCGTGGTCTTTCTCCTCGTGATTCTCGTCTTCGGAGCTCGTGACGAACCCTCACATATAGTACGTCTTAATTGTCGCCGTGTGTGCCATGGGAGAGCTTGAAGGGTGCTCTCTCCCGATATCCTCCCTTCGATTCTCTTCTGCCACCGACTCCTTGAATCCCTAGTTTGGAGTTCAGCATTATCTTTTATTTCTTCAGTAATTGATTAATAGATATTTTTAGTGAATCTGACGGTCGGACTTAACTTTGTGTGATTTATCCACCGGAGAAGAAGAGAGTTTGTTAGAATCGGGGATTGTTACTGTCATCACCTTGGAATTATCATTTCACCGAATATGATGCCATGCGTAAAAAATCCTTGAGGGAAATTTAATAGTTAACTCTTCCTAAACGATGATTTGAACATTAACTAAAATTTCAAAATATTTTATAAGTTTGAGTTTTCGTTTCGGATTTGATGCATGTGGAAGTGGCATTTATCCTTCAATCACATTATTTTTTTTATTTTCAACGTCGTTTTCCGAAAATCGACTAGCGGGGAGCATTTCCATTCCATTTGCTCTGGGCTCACTCATTTGCTCTGGGGCTATCACTCATATTTTGAGTATTTACCTTGACCTTCGTCGTGCTTTCCTTCCATTAGTTCTCTCATAATGTCCATTGCGAATTGATCTTGTCGGTTTTTGGCCCAATACGCCTTTTATTTCTTTTGTTTATGAATAACCGTTTTATTATTAAAATTTGAACCTTCTGTCTAATTGTTTGCTTAATTTGACTTTAATCTGCTCTCTCTTAATTTCAAAACACGGCCTGGTGAATCCAAAAAAATGAGCAAATTCTCAAAATTCCAGAATTTTCCACTCTCTCGTATACGAACATATCTCCATGGTTTTTTGCCTAACACTGCGAAATTGTATTCGCTGAAATACATCTAGTTACACAAATGATAACCCGCTAAATTAAAATCATCGTAAAGCATATCTACATGGTGCATAAGACTTTAGGTGCTTGAAAATAAAATCGACATATTTTCTCCAATATCCTATTTTTGTCCATCTGACTTAATCGATACCTCAAAAAACTTCCTACTTAACTGTCGTTTCGTATAACCGATGTACTGCTTGGATTAATAAAATTTGCGTTGATATTATTGTTTTTAAAATCATAATTCACTATTTAGTTTACGGTTTTGCAAAAGATTATTATGACTTATTAATATGGTATAAGTTTTACCACGAATAAACTGTCTTAAATGAATCTCAAATCTAGGAATTGTTATCTTTTTTAGTGCAAAGGGTCATGTTGCTTGTTTACCGATGCTGTCGACCGCGTACATTTTAATGGAATTGTGAAAACACTCATGCCCATTCGATTAATTCAACTAAACCAATAAATGGATCGAAAAAGCACATTTATTACTGCGAATCGCGCTATCTCGAGAATAATGGCCTTCCAGAGGTCTCGACAGTTCGTAGTTAAAAGTCTGTGTTGCTGTGCACAAGTTGTGCACTGCTATTATTTCCTGCCGCTCTAATTGTCAGTTTGAAATTCCAACTACTGCTCCTAATTAAACATTTTACTGTGTCACATTAGCGATATTCGCACCTTATAATGAAATAGCAACGATATCTGTATATGTATATGTCTGTCGGATTTCCCTAATAATAACGTCATCGTCGGATGTCTTAATGATTAGGAGATTCATGTGCAGGTTGTTTAACGCTCGGTGGTTCTGAAACTATGAATTAGCCAATTTCAATGCATTTTGCGTATTTCGCCAAGAAGCCTTGGTCTCATCCACACATTTGAAAAGGGTTTGCTTGACCGGAGGGACACCATTCTCTCGCTGAGCTCAGTTACGAGTGGTGGGCAATTCGTATAACTATGGAAAGGTATCCTCCACTCTGACCCGAATCCATTCAGAATGTAAAGGGAAAAATCCTTAAACTTTCGCGGCCCTTGGGAGTTCGCAGAGTGCGTGGCTCGTGGTCGGGAGAAATAAACCTCCCCGGCAACTCAGCAAGGCGCTTCCCTTCTCACAGAAATAGCTACGTCCGATTCCCCCCCCCTGAATACTAAGCACTCCGCGGCCCATTTTTATGGTAAGGAGTGTTGACGTCTATGATACCGACGAGTAGTGTCAGACATCGGAGTATGGAGAATCCCCCGTAGGCTGCAAACTTTCCGTCCCCCCCCCACCCGACCCCGGACGCCGCCTCTAAACTTATGGATTTATTTATGTAGAGATAATTTTCAAGTTTCGAGTTGGATTTTTAAATTTGGTAGAATTTTGAGGAAATAAACAATGGCAACATTGAAAGAAACGGAGCGAGTCCATCGCTGCGAAAACTGCGATCGCACAATTAATTTTCTAGAAATTGTTTTGCATTCGCGGAGAGAGAGAGAAGTAGATGTACGGAACGGTGTGAATAAGTAAATAAATATATATGTATATATGATGCACATAAATACATTTGTATGTGTTTGTGCAGAATTTCACACATGCAATTACATGCACACACACACGAGTATATCAGCCTGCCTACCCTCAACCCCACCGCTGCTCTCTTTCCTTCCTCCCATTTCTCTCTCTTTCTCTCTCCGAGTGCTAAATTTTAACGATCTCAAAATGTTAAGCTTTTCCGCCTCACCCTCGCACATGCCTCCACTTCTCTAACTGGCGACGATTCCCCCTCCAATCCACCCCGTGCCTCCCCCACCCTCGGGATGACTCCCACCCCGTAAACGTTTATGCCCCGCTTGTCGGTAATCTGGGCCTCATATTAATCACACCAGCACAATGAGGACAGCTAATAACCCGTCGTAAAAAAATAGCGATAGTGTGAGAGTGTGGGCCGTGGGGTTGGAGATTATTTTTATTCCCATCTCCTACTCACCCCCTTTGGGGGGGAGGGGTTAGTGGGAGTCGGACCCGTGATGGTGGCGGTGGGATGAATGCCGGGATGATATCCCCTTTTTTTTGCCAACCCCATCTGCGTTCCACGGGGGGGTGGGCAGTGGGTGGGTGGGGGGGTCAAGGGTTGAGGGCACGGAAAGCAATGGCACAGATTATTGATCTGTCCTCTCCGATGCTCTCAGTTAACTTTCCACATGCTAATAAAGAGGATGATCTGTGACATGAGCGTAGGACACGGGGGCCGGGCGAGAGTGCGCGGAGAGGGCGGAAGGGCCGGGGAGGCCTTCCTTTCGGGGGACAGCGCAGTGGGCGTGAGCGGGGCCCTCATTCCCCCAAATTGCACTCCAAATGTCCCCTTTTGCACACACCCTTTCGCCCTCCGCAATCACGTCCCCCCCACACACACACTCACACTAAGGCCTCCCATTTCAGCCCACGCCGTGGGATCAGCCGAGCGAACCGCCATGGTCATCGCTTCGAACGATTTTCTTCGGCTCTATTTCTATATCTCTCTCTCGTATTCACACTTCTGCTCAAAATCCACCCTCCCTCTCACGCTCCCCACCGACCCTACCCATCCCCGGCTACCCATTTCGCCCCCGACACCTCCACAATGCTTCCCACTGGGATCCCCCGTGATATTTCCGTCCGGTCCACCCTCTGGGGCCGCGGATGTAGAAGCGAGGACGACGCGAGGCCCTCGGTTCCATTCCGCCGGAAGTGGGAGAGGGCGGATTCATTCGACCCCGCTTCTTTCTGTTCGGCCTTTTTCCTCGCCGATGACATACAAATGTCTCGTGAGTCGAGGGGATTCTTGGGGAAATAATTCCAGGCGTGTAGGTGCGTAGGATTTGAGATGCACTGTTGAACGCTCGTTAAAAGTATTGCCTTCGAGATTAAAAACAAGACCGAACCACAGGTATCAAACCGAAGGTTTGGGGTTTTGAGGAAAGATAGAGCTGTCCCAATACGAAGTCCTACGGCGTGTGAAATTCACGCATCAGAGAAGGGAGTGTGGGCTGGCAGTTCCCTTCCCAGTACATCCAGAGGTTTCCCATGAAGTTCCGATGCCCGGAAAATTACACAGGTTGTGTAAAGCTGATGGTGCTCGGAGGCGTCGGCCTGAAACGGACCCCGGCCCTCTGGTTAATAGTGAAGCGCCCTCCCCATTGAACTACAGTGTCCGACTCATTCGGGAGAGTGGTGCGTTATTTCTTCGTCCTTAGTACTTCCCATCCACATCCACCTGAATGTGTTCAGCGGTCTTCCATTCAACCCCATCCTTAACATCCCCGACTCGTCCTTCTCATGTCAAGGTCGTCTTCCCCTCTCCCGGTCTAGTCAAAACTTTCTCATACTCTCAGTGGCCCTTCAAATTACCCATATTTTCTTCTTATTATTAAAAAAATTAAATAGAAATTCACCCACCTTTTTCCCACGCACCCCCGGATCGAAGGTCCTTCTTCCTACGTAGTTTTACTCATTAAATTTCGTTATTATTTAAGCCTACTGTCGTGTACTTTCTTTGGTAAATGATCCAGCTCTGCTGCATTTCTGTTTAGCGTATCACTAACTCTTCCTCGGTTACTCCAAAGATTCGTCTTAGCATCCTCACTTCGTTCACATCTCATTTCTTCCGTAATAATTTCCTTATCTATCAAATCTCTCAGCTTTGTGTATTAATTCTATCCAGGCGACTGCCTGGTACAATCTGTGAATCCAATCGGAAGAAATGAGCAACGCCGATGTTGGCGTCACCGTTTGGCGGTCGTTTATGTTAGTTCTCCTCGTTGGGCTAAGAAAACGTAACTATGGAGCACCCTGAACTCCATCAGTATGGAGTCTTCTATTAAAATTAGTCGAGAAGCCTATGAATGAGCCTATAACTGCTACGATATTCACTGGGGAAAATATTTTCTTTACAAAATGATCGATGTGCAACATGGATATTCTGTTTTAGGTTAAATTTTTCCTGGGTAACTTTTGAATAATAATCAAATTCCCTCTGTATGTATTTAATATAATCAATGGAATGATCGCTATTTCCATTTTGTCCCTTAATTTAATATTTTTTATTCTTTATGAGCATTCAGTTTAATAATTACACCTCGATCACAACTATAATGGTTTCAGCTGCACCTCTGCATTTGGAATTTTATCAAAAAAATAATACCTTTCAATTCTGATTGCTTCCGATGATACGCTTTATTTAATTCCGAGGTGTCGTAGTGATATTCTGAAAGTTTACATCTACATTTACTCAATACGCCGCAAGCCGCCGTGTGGCGGGGGGTGTTAGGGCACCACCCGTAATTTAGAAAAAGAAACCGCATGCAGAAGCCACAAATTTATAGCCCACAAACCAAACATGGTAAACATTCATGCAGGAAACCCTCTCGCCACAACCCTTTTACACACATGCAAACCAACAAACTACCAACAAACATACACATGCACAATCTGTGAATTTTTAATTTTGTTCCGACTTGTAACTTAAATGTTTTTAATATTTCTAAATCGACTTCGGATTCTTACTATTATGATTTCTGATTGTTCTGGGGAAGAATGAGTTACGATTAGGATAAAATTTGCAGTGTAATATTTTTATATAACCCAAGCAAATTTAGGTGAAACTACACAATTCTTTAAGGATTAGCAATTTTTAAAAGCGTTGTTTAATTATTGTTTCGGTGGTGGGGTGAAGTTGGTAATGTAGTAGCGAGAATTATTTTTTCATCAGCATGATATATCATCGACTCGGTTCGTCGAATAAAAATTCCCATGCTTTTCCATCTGTAAAAAATGCAGGGGCGATCATGAGAAAAATGGCTCCTTGAATGCAATTAAACCGACCATTTCACTTACCACTGAAACGGTCTATTCTAAGGGCGTGAGGAAGTTTTTCCAATTCCTTCGGTCTTTGGACACTAAAATCACGTTCTCGTCTTTTTGGAGCTTTTTTAGTCATAGAGAGTAGACTCTCTCAAGTCTGTCCTTCTAAATGATCCGGCCGTCTTGGAGTCAAAGAGAATTGCAATATTCAGTTTTAAAAATGAGACCCTCTTTCTTCACGTTGGTGAACGAGAAATTTTGAAATATCATATCATCTTATTGACTCTTACAAATTTGTTTACGAGGCAAAATTCAAATTTTCAAGAATGGATTGCCGAACAAATAGCCGTCTGTAAATAAAAAAATGTGATCGTGGAACGACGAATGGAATTCGATGAGAGTTCAAATGTGTAGGTGGATACTGGTTTTTTATTCCGCCTCAGGAGTCGCCTTTACCGATAAACATACAATTTTGACCAGTTCTCAGTGGAGCATTTCATCGACGTACATTCAGGCATTAAATAGTTGTTGCATTTACGCCCGATGGATTTAATCCTTCGGCCATCGAAGCTTCGTCCATTCTTCGCAGAAGGCTCTCTCGTGTGCGACTGGCGGAGGAGTCAAGTGCTACGCAGGCGGGAGAGAAGAGGGGGGAGGGGTCCGGGTCCTTCACTATCCGGCTCCGCCGACGACCCGCCATTCAAGTGCTTTCTACGCCACGTTCCATTGTCCCTATTCCCTCCTGATTGTTCTTGGGATCCGAGGTGGTAACGACCTTCTCGGACGCTGGAGAAGGGATGGGTGCGCACGGTCTCTGCCGGGTGGAGCCATAGGGGAAGAAACTAATTGAAATGTTCGCTTAATATTTGGATTTTCTCAGCGATCGGCACAAATTTCAACTCTTTAGCAGACACCTTTCCCAGTACTGATCAGAGCTTGATCCAAACATCATTGGTCGAAATTTAAATTGAGAACGAATTAGGTTAATTTTTCACAATTACGTCATGATAAATTCAGCCCTCCTATCTTCCATACCCCTAGGTTAATTCTTTAGTCTGTCATAGTTCCCAACTCTGGAATTGGCAGCATTCTAGATGGATTGCAGTCCTATGATAAAGTTTCCGTTTAGTGATCGGGGGTTGGAGCCTTAGATGCTCCCAGCTTTCCCTTAATTGATGTAATATTTCGGATACCGAGTCATCTTGGAAAACCGAAGGTGGGTCAGGGAATGGAACTGCCTCTTGTGTCCTGATGCGTGAATTTTACGCCCTGTGGTTTACCCTCCCATATCATACTAGCCTCCTGGCTGATCGCCATAATTTGATTTGTGATTTTAAATTATTTTTCCAAGGTGGCTATTGTGAAAGTATTTCTTTCTCAAGTCATTTCCATGTTTACCTAGCTACCGTTGAGTTCTCTGCGATTTTCTTATCGCACGAATTCAGTATCTCATTGATTTTGCCAATCCTTTTTTTTTCTTTATTATCATATCCTACATGCGTCTTACTTTCTTCTCATCTCATTTTTCTCTTCTTTTTTTCACATTTTGAGTTCACATACGTAGAGGATGTCGTCTCCGGTTCCATGTTTTGTGACAAACATACTTCCGCATGGCTAGATTTTCTGATTGTTTACGTTTCCGATCCATAATGCACTTCCACAAAAAGGTTTTCGCACGGTACACGGTTTCTCGGAGGGATGTCACTGATAAATGTATTGTAAAATCCAAAAATTCGCATGCGAACATGTCGTCTGGTGGGAAATGCCGCTCTCGATGTGAATGCGATGTTCGCCGTGAAATACGATGTGCAGTGTATGATCGCAGCGGGGAATCCAGTGTGCGGAACATGGCCCGAGATGAGGGTCCACGGCGCCCCCCCCCCCCTTAGCGGGCTGGGTCTGAGTGCTCGGAGAAGGTCAAGCGTTTGGGGCGCCGGCTTCGAAAGTAGCCCAAAACTAATGGGATTGGAGCGCGGGGGTGGGTGGTACGGATGGGGGTGGGGGGCAATGAGAAGGTCGGCCTTTTGGCGGGGGGAGCGTCCCGCTCGGTGTTGGGCGAGAGAGATGTCCCCTCCATTCAAGCGTCACGCCGATTTGAGCTCTATTGTTTTTCCGTTCTGACACTCCATTGAGCAGGTTGATGGATGGCCGCGGGACTGATCCGCCTCCATCGTCCCGCTTTCCCCCGCCGCACCAGAACACCAACTCCACCCATCCCCCGGAGAACCCATTCCGTCCGCCTTCCAGACACCCCCCCCCCTCCGCTCCCGGACACCCACCCAATGTGCTCCTCACTCATCTGAGCCATAAAGCTCTATAGGACGCAAACATTTCCCCCAAGGAAGCGTCCCTCCATTTATTCCCCTCCCCCGACACCACCCGCGCACACAAAATCCCCCCCACCCACTCGCTCTCCCCCTCGCACACACCCCCTGCCACCCACGCGGGGGCTCCTTGAGAAAAAGAAAGAATTTTAAGAGGAGCCGATGGCCAGGGTCTCCCCCCCCCCGCGCATCCCCATTCACGCCGTGAGGAGAATTCCCGCCCCGCCTTACCCTTTCTCAATCTTTTGGCATCCGAAATGATTTTTGGTGCCGGGTTGGGGGCCGAGAGCCCTCTTTTCTTCTCTCTCCTGGAACTCCTCCCGACCGGTGGCAGCGTGGCGTGGGCCTCGGGGGTTTACCATTCGCTCCCCTCATCGCAGCCGACCCCCGAGGGTCCCTCCCCGAGTTTGGCTCCGTCACTATAGGTTCATGGAGCTGGAAACTATCTCTTATGTCACTGGCTCGAGGAATCGACCTTATGATTTGAGAATGGGATTGAGAGGAGGAGGGTTAAGCCCCCTATTATTCTCCCCTGAGGGAATATCAAGTCCAGCTGTTTTCTTTGGGCTCCGGGGGCGAGAGGCGAGATTTCCTCTCCGCCGCTCCCGAGTGCACATAGAGGGGAGATGGGCCGATCGGGATGCTGGGCTGCTCATTATAGGATTTGTGGGTAATGGAGAGGCATTCTTTTTGGGGCATTGTTGAATTTAACTGAGTTTGGAGCTCTTGTGGTTTGGGGAGGTCCTTGTACGGCTCAAGCGTCTTCGCTCGTCGAGGCTTTCGCTCCTTTGACGAGGAACGAATACCGGGTCGTCCTTACACCTTTTTTCACCGATGCCCATTTGTTCGACTTGAATCGAAGTTTTCGGTTCCATTTTCCAACCTCTTTCTAGTATTCGATTTTCCGTATCCAGCTTCAATCTTTCAGATTCGTCGTTTCCTACTCCACTCTTGAAGAAATTTTAGATTACGAATTTTGTACCTGTAGAATTTTGGATGATGAAAATAAAATTATCAAGGACCATAAAATTTGAACAATTTTGAATATGTTTCCTTCTTTCTTCTTCTTTCCGATGAACTTTCAACTTAATTCCTGCCGGAATGCCAAGGCCGCGTTAAATCACCAAGTTTGGTAACTTAGTCCATTATGGATCCAGAGAATTGGTGAGTGAAGGGTTTACAAGCGTTTTTTTCCTTTTATGAAGCGGTATTTTGTTTTATCTTACTCTTTTAGTTTAAATGCGTTTTGGTTGAGCACTATTTCCCTTTTATGAATTTCAATTCTCCCATTATTTTGACTCCGATATTTACTGATGGTTTTTATTTTCGTTAGGGGAGGCAGTGTTATTGAATAACACGCTTCATCAGTTTTCATTTTTAACTTCGTTTTAATCAATTTAAGATTAATCTCTTTTTTCATTGTACTGTATGATCTTGGTCGGAGAAAATCACTATCAGCGACATGTTGTTTCTCGATCATCTAAATATCCCAAATTTTGGATTTTAGAGAATGAGGTGAGAAGTATTTAAATGCATAGAAGAACCTAAAAGAGAATGAATTCACACATATGTACTTTGTACTTCATATCTGCTTCCACCGCGAGCTCTCTTCAGGCGGATTGTAGTTAACAGCGTTATTCTAAGTGCTCAGTATAAAATTCCGTTCGATTCGTAACGCGATTTAAACTAGACAGCCGAGTAATGAAATGATTATGGAGCAGAAAACATTGAAAGTGACACTCAAACTCTTAGAGTTGTCATTATTGATGTTCCGTTAATACCGGAACGACGGATTGCCTCAACTGATAGAAATTCAATGTTAAGACTAACTCAGGAAGTCATTTGTTTATGATCGATAAGAACGATGGCTTTTCCATTCCCTTCACGTGGCGCCTTTTCCTCTGCAAACTGAATTTTTCAGTATATCGACAGAATCTCAATCGTAAACGAGTAGTCATTTTCCAGTTACTTTGAGTACTTAGCCAATGAGACCTCATCTTGCTGTTTGCTTCGGTAAAAAAATGCATGCTAAGGCTTTTTCCTTCTAGCTAAATGTTGAGCATCCTCTTCCATGCACGTTGATCTTCGGTTATTAAATGCTGTTTCACAGGGAAATATATCAGTGATCGTTTTCATTGAGCGAACTTAGCAGAGAGTAATACAAAAATGAGCAATCAATTTGGAGATGATAGTATTTTAATGCCAATTCAACATTTCCTCCCAGACTCCAGGAGATATTTCTTAACGTCCCTAGTACATGATCAGCACAAGCTATGATTACGTTTGTTCCGTCAACTTATCTGCCTTGTTGCGCTCTTTCTGTCGATGAGTGAAAGAGTTCACGCTAACAAACTCTAGCTAAATAGGTTAAAAATACTATTAAATTGTATTCTTCCTGTTTCAGCTCATAATTTTCAAATTACACTGTTAAATATCATCTCACTGAAGCATTGTCCATGTAAAATTTAACATGGGGACTAAGGAAAGTCATTTCCTCGATTTCACATTAAGGTTTACATCACACTGTGCGCATCTTATTTTATAAGTCGTTGCCATAATTGTTATTGCACTAAAACTCAAAAAATTGTTTCATCAGATTAAAGATCTCAGCTAAATAAACGTATACCAGAAAGCAAATAATACTCGTTTTGAACCAAGTTCTCTTTGAGCTTTAGGCGTATGAGTTTCATTTTCATAGTTTCCTTTCATACACACAGCGGCCACGTTTGCATTTTACTGCACTCATTTTTTTGCTAAAAAACCATCAAACATCTCAGGTTGCACGGCCTATCACTGTCTAGCGGTGTGATCGTATCTGTGGGGAATGTGTGGAGTTCGTTTGGAGTGCTATGTCGAGTATTTTTACAAGCCCAAAGGTTAATGTCATGCAAGGGGAAGAATTATATGGCTATGTTTACCTTGGGTAGCAATTACCCGTGGTTATATGCATCTGATTTTAAGTTAAGAGCGCAGAGACGGCGGAATGGGTATGTGCCTTTGAAAAAGTAAAATGATAATGAACAGTTACGTACCCTCGCTGAGTAATCGGTTTACCCGTTAAGCACAGAGGAAGCGTACGGATAATAATGAGTTTACGGTATATCCTCATAGAAGGAGGTGTGGATGCTTGGGTGTTGGACTCGGGATATTCTAATCCTCGAACAATCTTCGATTTTATGGAAATGTGTGCACAGGCAAACGAACTGGAATAAAAACGATTGCTCATGCATGCTGAAACCGGTGATAATGAAGCATTCCGTTCGGTTTTTCATATTCCCGTTGTATGTAACTGAGCTACTTTCAATAGCAGGAAACAAATCTCTAAATGGACGAGGAAGAAAAAAATATAGTACAAACTTAATGTTTTCAACTGCCGCCGAGACATGGCAAAGTAAATTACTTCACATTTACTTTGAAGCACATGGCACGAAACATCGGCACGATTCATCAACCCAATTAGTCAAGTTTGGAAGATAATTACCGCAAAAAAGTAAGCATGAGCGGGATTAAAATAAGTGGGATCCTAAAATAAGGTTTAAAAATGTAAAATTGCATGTAATACTAAGACATAAAATAACGAACAAATTATGAAAACTGGGATTTCTTCCGTAAGTAATGTTTCCATTACCGTTTAGCTTTTCAGAATACCTTGTGTGTAGGGATTTTATAATATTTATTTTAAGTATGTAAATTCATTTAAAAATTATGAATGCTTTGTCAAAAATAGACAAATTAAAAATTCATCATTGTGTTAATTTAGGTTTTTGCCAATGCATCTGGGCACTTACAGCCTTTCGTAAATTTGAGAAACCCTTATATGAAGTAGTATAGTATAGTAATAGAAAGTGTAGAGAAAACCGGCGAATGATTACGGCAAGCTGAAACGACTAATATTGCGCGCCAGTTCTCAATCCAGGCGAATTAAGAATTAGCTGAAGTGCGACAACCAGCGAAATGGCCAAAATTCCGGCTCGCTCTTTCAGGCTTACCTGCGTCATGAGCTTCTTCCCCATTGGGCGGAAATATTTTTCAGGCGCCTAAATATTTATCACTCGCCTAACTTCAATGTGGTCAAATTAGCTCTCCCAGTGATAAAATCATAAATATGAATTTCCCCGGCTCAATTTTGGGGACAATATCGAAGAACTCCTTAGCCCTGTCAAGCCAGTGAACTTACCGTAGGTTGGAAACATTGAGTCGACCATCATTTGGGTCTATTTAGGATAGAGAGTAGGTCATTTAGTGGGTCACTTATATCTGGGGTTGGCACAGATACAATCATTAATAAACATATGAAAGAAACTGGTAACACTTGCATTGATGTAGAAATACACATGACACGCACTTCTCCACAAACGCGTACTAAATTACAGTCACACATAAATACGGGCCTCATTCAAAAGAAAAATAACCCACCTATCCCTGTACTAAATTGCAGAAGCCTCAAAAATAAAACAGCGGATCTCGAGCACATAATCCAAAGTTATTCCGCTGATATACTATTAGGTGGAGACAGTTGGCTGTGTAATGATGTAAACGACAAAGTGATTTTCCCAATAGAGTTCATAGTTTTATTATTATTATTATTATTTATTAAAAATCCACATGTGCTGATAGACAGTGTCAGGTGGCACACAAGTCCCAAATAATCACAAAGGTAAAATCAGTCATTAAACAAAAGTACACTTAAAGGGAACTTCAAAACACAAAGTCTCTTTCACAAAGCAAGAAAATCCCCATCTTATTAACATCAATCAATCAGCAAGAAAAAAAGATAAATTAAAAAAAATTAAGCTGTTATACATAATTTTACACCACCAGTTTACCGACACGATAGATGTATAAGACCCGGAGGAGGAGTTTTCGTGGCAGTGAAAAGTATTTCTGAAAGCAGGCAATGTGTATTTGAAAATAATAACATAAAAAGTGTTTAGTACACCTTACTGCGATCTAATCAACCCAACGTTACCTTATGCTCTATCTATAGACCTCCCGCTCAGATTTTAAAGCACTGAACAACTGTACTAAATCACCCTCAATGAACAAATATACATATTTAAACGTAAAAATAACAACAGCATCAACATAATTGGTGGTGACTTCAACCTCCCTGGTATCGATTGGGACTGCAATAGTGTTAAACCTCAGACCCGCGATCGCACATTTTGTAATTACTTATTAGATTTGTTGCAAAGAAACTCCCTCAATCAAGTAGTACGCAGTGTATCAACTGACGAGGGCTTGAGTGACTTAAAATCAGTTAATGTTAAATTGGACGTAGAAATAAAAAAGGTTTTGAAACCAAAAATAAAAATTCATAAGTACCATAAAACAGACTTTGAACCTTTTCCCAGTTAATTAAACTCTTTAACACCGAATTTAAAAACGCGCCTAAGTCATGCCAGCGTGGAAGAAACTTGGACAGAGTTTGTCAAAATTATTCAAAAAGGAATCTCAGATTTCATCCCTGTTAAATACGTTAAAGCAAATCGTGACCCCAGGTGGTACAATAAAGGCGTTAAAAAAGCCCTTTGAAAGCAGATAACATTACACTCTCGGTTAAAGAAAGCAGGCCTGAACACATCACCTTTGGAGAATAAACAGCTATTGGACAAGTATAGATCCTCTAAAATTGAAACCAAAACACAATTACGTTGTGCCTTACAAGACTTTAAACGTGAAATACTATGCGAGCATTTCGACACCAACCCAAAAGCTTTCTGGTCATATGCTAGGGAAGTAAAAAGGGGTAAGTAAACCGCCGCTTGCTTAAAAGATTGTAACAATATAATTCTTACCGACAGTGAGGGTAAAGCTTACATTCTAAATATTTTCTTCCAAAGCATTCTCACGAACGACGTTGCCACCGCGTATCTCCAAGGAGCTACACATATTGAACCCATGGCAAAAATAATAGTGGACGAACAAGGAATTGCCAAATCGCTAAATGAGATAAAACCCAACAAATCCCAGGGTCTCGAAAATGTACCAGCTGGGGGGCTAAAACATTTAGCTCCTAACATTTCCCCGTATCTCGAAGTTATATTTAACAAATCACTCACAGAGTGCAAAGTCCCTAATTATTTATTGGAAAACCGCGCAAATAACGCCTATTTTTAAAAGTAGTGGCACGGAGGACCCTAGTAATTACAGACTCATTTCTCTTACTTCTATATGTTGCAAAATTTTGGAGCACATAATTGTCACTTTGACAACATTAACTTTTAAAGTAACAATCAACACGGATTCAGAAAACACGTCATGCGAGATCCAATTAGGATTGTTCACACATGGCTTACTTTTATCGGGTGAAAATGGTAGGCGACTGGATGCGATCTAACCGTGTGGCGAGGGGTGTTAGGGCATCAGTTAAACGTACGCAAATACGAGTACTTATTTACGTATACAATTGCTCATGTATATATACAGACGTACACGTACATGTATTCCTATATACGAGGTGTTATTGACTAACCCGTCATTTTTTACTAAAAAAAAACGTTGGTGGGTTCGAGTTCGATTTTTTGTGATCGTGTATCGTATGAGGGAAGAATGAATACTTGAGCTTATTAGTGTAACTCTCTCGCATTTTACCCCCGTGATTGAATGTGCAGATATAATTTCAAGCCAAACTAATTCCCTTAAGGTACCACATGCAATCTCGGAGTGTTCCGTACCTCTCCAAAAGTCTCATTCTATTTTATGGCGAGGGCGGCGTCAATCGCATCAATATGAATGAGTCCTCCGCCTCTTGAGTCGGGCGGCCGGAGCCCTCCCGCCATTCACCCACGCCCCCGCCGCGGATTCCGTCGGTTGAGTCACGGAACTTGAAGGTAATGGTGGGAGGTGTGCCACCCCTGAGATAATATGCTCAATTCACGGTTAGATGTGTAATAATGGCGTGCGACAATTAGGCGGGGGAGGGCCAACGTTGAGAAATTCCCTCTCAACAAAAGGACCACCATTCAGTAATGCCTCCTCCTTCGACGAAGGACACACCACGCTCCCATTTTGGCAAACCAGGCATCTAAGTTGGTTCCCAATGTTCCAAAATAATTGCCGTGAACCACAAGCAGATCCAGAGGGAGCAGTAGTGTGGGAAATCGGTGCAATAACCATTCCAAAACTCAAATCCCGTGGTCTGATAGCGCCAATGGTGGAAAATTTGGGGTACTTGTGCGGATGCTGATGTCGTGGGAGAATGGTGGATTCGACGGTAGCCGGTGAACCAGAGTTGAAAAGAGGGTGACGGTCTGGAAACCCTCAGTTAAACTCAAAATTTGATGTTTGTCAGACCGGAGCTTCCCGGGAAACCACAGGTGGCACTGAAGGAGGAAATAAGCCCACTGCCCTGTGCGAATATCGTAAGCTGTCGGGTGAAAATTCAGATTGAAAGCAATGTATGGCTCATTATCCGATTCATATATATTGGTTTTTTCGATCACGGCCAGGGAAGGGGATGGTGACACCTCATCGGGCAAGCTGAGTGAACTTATATTCGATCGAGTGCCTAAAGGACTTCTTTGACTATAGCTCTTTTAGTCCAGTTACGTATAACGTGAAATGACCGTAGTCTTAAGTGCCTAATGAAAATAGCCTTTGATATTACTCCGTGTGTCTCGCCCGTGAATATGTTTTATTCGAGCCAGAGTGCCGTTTCCGGTTAAATTGACAAAATCACGAAGGATCCTTAATGGTGAGCGTACATATTTCTCCTACCAGAAGACAACACAATGGTTCCCTTCTCGAAAAGAATACCTGTACGTATAGACTCTCTCGACAGCTCTTGAAATTAAAACCATATCAAAAAAATTTAACTCGAGAAGGAATAACGAGAAGTTTGATATGTGATGCGAGTAAATATATAAGCCTGTGGTGTCTGCGTTTGAGAGGGTACGTTGGTGAGCGATGTTCACTGATAAACTACGTAAAGTTACTAATTAAATGGATGACTACGTAAAGTAACTAATCAGTATTTGGCTGGAAAAGTTAAGGAAAATTTATTGAAGAGTTTTAATAAATAGAGTGACGTTGGATGGCTCAATATTTCGGCTTTGACTAAATAGGCTGAGCCTAAATAGAAGGTGTACGTAACGCGGTTATAAAGAGAAACGAAAATGGAAGCCGAATGGAGGAACAAACGTAAGTTTCATTGCTATAGAGTAGTACTGGGGAGGAGAGATTTATTTTGTCCTGACTTTGGAAGGCAAATGGAAAAATGGCTATGATAGATATTAATCTTGAGCCGAGCCATTATGTAGAAGAATGTTTCAGGTGGTCAGTGGCAAAGAGAATAGTAGAGACTGGACCTTATGGGTACAAAAGGCATGGGTACAAAATTATGAGAAGCTGCAAAAAGTGCAATTTGGAAGGACAAAACTCTGCTGATATGATTCAAACAAAGAAATGTGTAGAAATTTTCCTAGGTCCTCTAAAACATACCCATACATTGTTGCATGTGAAGAATTAATTTAATTTCTTGATGATCTCTTAAATCTGATGAATAAAGAGCAATCCTCACTGCAGTAAGGTTCGACCCGACCCAAATTCATTCTCTGGCATATTTTCACCCAAAATGAAAGGCGCATGTTTCTCCACGAGTTAAGTACATTGTAAATGCCAGATCTCACAATGGGATTTCATGTCGTCCATCGCATCGGAGCTGTAGTGATCAAAATGCGTGTTCATAAAATACGGCCCATCTCGCATTCACCGCGGGCACGCGTGCAATCGGACCCGAGAACAAACCTCCTCCGACCGCTCGACTCAGGCGCCGCTCAAAAGAGAGACAGAAGAGAATGCCATACAGAATCATCGCAAATCTCTCTTCGTGTTGACGCGAGAGGGAATGGCGGAGAGCGGGCGTTCGCTGTGTCTGTTTGTGTGTGTATGTGTGACTCCGACTGCGCAACAAAACACGACCTCCCGAGTGATAAAATAAAAGAAAGGTTCGGATTTTCCACGTAATTTACAGTCAGTCCTCAGCGCGCCAATTGTTATTTTTTCATTCCACCGCCGGAACTGGCGTCCCCGCGTTGTTCCGACACCGAGAACATCGCCTCGCACACGCCATTCCCAGCCGCACGCCAAAGAAGGGTCGCGGCCCGGGGAGAAGGGGCACTTCGGCGGCCCGTTCTGTCGCCACCGCCCCGTTCTGTCGCCACCGCCCCCACGCTCCCACACGAGAGCCACCGCACCCCGCCCATTCCCCAATCTACGTTGCCCACGGGGATTCCGATGAAATGGCAATGCCACGTTTAACTCGGAAGCGAAGTGTAAGGATCGAATTGAATATCGCACAGCATGTGCGTGTCGGTGGATCGTCTGTTTCGATGTAAACGGGAGTTCGCCAGACTTCGCATCACACTCGCATTCGACTTTGGCACTCTTGGGCGTCCAATGTCAAAATTTCGCACCTCTGGAACTTTGACTCTCAGATTTGGGTGGAGTTACTAAATTGCTAGCGCAATGGACGCCATTTCATCCGATACGCACGTGGCGACATTTACGGTGATGGTCACGCAGGAGTTTCCTTTACCAAATCGACATTCGACGTAGGTGTTTGTGGAGGAATTAAAACGAAGGGGTTTTGTAGACGTCCACGATCCATTCGTTTACTGATTCATACAAACGGTGCCAGACGCAAGACAATCATCAAGTACATTGAGAAGTGTTAAAAAAATGAAGTATGTGAGGCTTACTGTCCTATTGAACCTGCCGATGGACTAGCGGCTGAAACCGGTTACACCATAAAATCATAAAATCCTATTTTTTAATTACTAAATTAATTAACTACTAATTAACTAAAGTAATTAAATTGCTAATCAAAAACTGATTAAAGGAAAATTATGCAGGGTGTTAGTTAGGCATGCTGGATAGTTAGGATGTCATTTATGTATTATCAATTTAGGTTTTCCTGAGACTGACAAGACGATAAACTCGATACATTCGGCCTGTATCGTCCAAATGTCCGAATTTTTATCGGGCGACGATGTCTTGATTGAAATATGGGGAAACCAAAATCGCATCACATTAGGCAAAGTGAGGTCACGGCAGCCGCTGCTAATTGCATTGCACCAACAGATTGCATTTTTTTTAAGTCCACTCATGGTACCCGAGTCGTAGACCGCCGGTAGGACAGTCATCCCGTGACTTTTCCGCCCAGCAGAGCCTCGCCGATGCTCCCGGGTCCGACGCCGCCTCCCACCGAAGCCTTTGTCATCGACACCTCATTGTCCGCGTCCCACCCTTGTCCTCCAATTCCGCCCTCCGCCCCCAAAACACATGGGCGAGCGAGCGGAACCACACGTGGTCTTGGCGCGCAGGGTTCTCTCCCAAGCGCCGACCACTGCCCGCCTGCAACCAGCCCCACACCATTCCCCCGCATCAGCTCCCGAGTAAGCTGGGAGAGCCCGCACACAATATTATTCCCGCAGGTCCAGACACGAGACCCGCCCCGGGGTCACCGGCTTTGTTCCCCCGGAACCAGGCACGTGTTGTGGGAGGTTCCCCACGGTCACCCCCTCTTATCCCCCGAGGTCTCGCCTGCTGCAGAAGACTCGGGCCCCCTCCGCCCCCGAGAGCCAGCGTTTATTGTCCCGCGGCTTGCATTCGGCTGGGGTTGTGAGAGGACTTGTTCGCCGAGGGACTGTCCCTCCCGACTCTCTCGCGAGATGGGCGTATCCCTCTCCTACTGCCTTTTATTTTTTCGGGGTTACCTCGTACGCCTTTTAACGCAGATTTTACCCGCCCTCTATCTGTTGTCTTCAGCGTGAATTGATTGTTCCCAGAGTTAGCGAGAGAGATATATACATCTACTTAATACCCCGTTGACCGCCGCTAGGGCGTGTGGCGGGGGGTGTTAGGGCACTACCCGCAATTATGAAAAAAAACACCTGCAAAAATCACAAACTTATAAAATGCACAAACAAACATCGTATACATTCATGCAAAAACCATTACAACCCCAACAATGTGTGTGTCGGCAAACACAAATTACCAACAAAAATACACATGCGAAATGAGACGGATCTAGAAACTTTCCTCGCATTGGTCGGAATCATTTGAACATAGAAATGTACTTCTAGCGTTTGTTCCAAATAGTTTTCCTTTATTATTTTTAAGAATGTAGCTAGCGACGTCATCATCGTTGGCCCTTTACCTAAGTATTGATTGGGCACAGAACTTAGTATCCCAGTTGGCTAGCCACTTGGTGGATTCATTTTTTTTATTTCGGGTTTGCATTTATTTACTTCGTGATCTTTTCCGGGTCCTTTCCCTTTATTTCTTCGCGGACCTTTTGACAACTGTTCTAACCAAGTGGTCGTGTCTTAACGATTTCTCCAATAAGGCAATGTATCCATTCATCTTTTCAGTATTTTTTGTTTATATTGTATCATGTGTGAGTTTATCTTTTCATCTACTCTTCCCACAGCCTTTTCTTTCTTTATCTGATTCCTAGATTCGATCTTATTCATTCGATGCGTCCATACATCTTGTTTAATAATTCAAAATATCAATCATGTTGCTGCTGATGCATGAACAATGGTTATATTTATACATAATTTTATTTGTAGATTGTGTTAGCATTTATATGTATTCATACTTTATTCGGAGAGCATCCAGAGTGGGCAATAGGTGCTCGACTCACCCCTTCCGCATTCATCATCGTCGTCCACCAGTACATTCTGGAGGGAGAGCGTTCCTCGGGGGCAACTTCTGGCTCTGCAATACCTCCTTTGCTCCCAAGTCAGCCCCACTCGGTCTTTCCCGTCTTGTGTAATATCTATCTTACCTTATTATTATTGTACCTCTGCCGGTTGAGGTAGGTTTTGGATGGATACAGCCTACTTAACAGCACGTTTACTTGTATCTCCTAAAATAGCACAACCTCACATCTGACGCGAAAATAATCTACTCTTTAATCCCGCATACTTTCCCTCCCTAAAGCTATTAAAAAGATTTCATCTGACACTCACACATCTATATTATCTTTCAAAATGTTATGAATGTGGACTAATTACCTTCTTTTTCTATCCATACCAAAAAAAGGAAAGAAATATTTGTACTTTTCCACAGATTTTATTAAATGGTACAACGCGTTTCACCGACTTGCGGCATCATCAGGTACAAGTTTGCTACACAGACAGTGGCAGAATATATACCCTCAGGACCGAGTGGGGGCGGGGAGGAGCGGAGGGGCCTGAGAGGGGTGGGGGTCCTCAGGTTCTTTGAGGGGTTGTTTTGCCCATTTCCGGGCTAGTTTCTCGGAGAGGAGTGGGGAGGGGTATGGGAACAATTGCTCGTTACAAAGGGTCGTGTTAGGGTTTGCTAAGTGCCTTCTTATCTCTAATTGCTCGAGAGCGTCCATTTTTAATCCTTTTGGGAGTATGTGTAATATCTCCGGGACAAAGTCACTGCTATGGTCGAATTCCAGTAAATGCTTGGCGAAGAGAGAGTTGGTGTTCTGATTTTTGTGACACCTCGCGTGTTCCTTGACTCGTACCTTGATGTTCCTACCTGTCTGGCCGACATAAACACTATTGCAATCGTTGCATTTCAGTTTGTAAATGCCTGATTTGTGAAGATTATCTTGGGTGTCTTTTCCATTGGCTAGGAGTTTGGAGAGGGTTACGGGTGAGTAGAAGGCTGCTTTGAGTGAGGTGGGTAGGCAGTTGGAAATTCTATATGAAATATCCCCCAGAAATGGAATGGAGCACCACTTGAAGTCCTTAGATACTGCGGGCTGTGAAACGAAAATATTTTTTAAGGCCATTGATTTTTGTTTTTTCCGCAGTAATGTGTCAACTAGCTTAGGGTTGTAACCATTGTTGGTAGCTATGCTATTCTATGCTATACTATTCTTTTTCGTTAGCCAGGTTTTATTGAAATCCTGGAAAGATTCAAGACTTTTTTCCATCAATAAGACTTGTCACAGTTCCCGGTAACCCTCCAATGACAATGGCTTCAATATATTCAAGAAAATGACGCGAAAAGAATTGATAGTTCAAAGAATTAAATTCTGTGTGAAGTCAAGTTATGTTCAGGTCTCAGACAAATTATATCTTCATTGATTACGTGGATGCTTTCATGATAAATGATGATGTCAGGTTCTATTCCTTTCTTTTATAAGTCGGGGGATGTAATAATCTGGCCGCGGTGTGTAAAAGAGCGAAAACTCTTCGAAAAAACTTCAGACCTATGTAAAAAGGGCGGAGACAGAAGTTTTCCTAATCTCAGATCGTTCCGCGATTCAATTTGAAGCAATTTGGAATGCTGTTTAGCAGTTTTGATTCTGATCATTACATAACGCCTGGAAAATTATCTCATGAATACCGGAATTCACAGAAATTTCCTTGCGTTTGCATGTAGGTACGAATATACACCTTCACACAGAGCTGACAGTTGGTAAAATTTTGGAAAAGACGTCCTCCGCCCTATCTCGTTCCTCGTTCCATATTCTCATTTTCTGTCGGACTTTCATTGTCGTCACTTGCATCACCCTCGCCTTTCGTCCTATTTCCTCTCGCACCGATGCACGCAACCCGCCCGGAGCGCGGGTTGCGTGCATCTCCTCTCACCCACGAGATGCAAATTAGCAAGTCGGAGGATGGCCATAAGTCACTTTCAATCGAGAGGCGATCTTTTACAACCGATACCGTTGAGTGTGACCAATTTTTACCGTTTGATCCAATTTAATAGATGTTAGAGTGAAAGGGCAAAGAATCTGAATCATTGTAGTTGAATTAATCATTTCGTAATGGATTTGACATGGATCACTTCTTTCAATCGACGATATCGTATTTCATTCAAAGCTCAAGCTATCCAGCCGCGGAGGAAATGTTTATGCGGTTCGTATGGATCTTCTAAAGAGAAATCATTTCACGGGTGTGGTCAGGTTTCAGCACACCAAGTGCTAGTGGCAATTTTCTAGACGAAGTTTCTTAAGAGAGTGCACGTAGCGATGTTTTGTGGCCATATTCCATCCTTTACTTTTTGTCGAATTATTTTTCTTTTCCGTGTTAATTGAACCATGTTATTTTGACGGCGTTCAATGCATGAATATTTAATAAGATGAAATTGAAAATATTGGCTATATGAATTATACCTTTGTTCACCATATTATACAGCTGCCATTTCCTCTGCTCTAAATCCTAATTTAATGTATAACACATTTGCAGATGAAGAAGATGAATAATGATGTCGGGAAATCGAATCTCTGTTTTTGAATTTTATTTTTCATTGATGGCCATGTAAAAGTTGAATAACACTATGGTTAAACACGATGTTTGAATTGTAATCTTGATCATAGCTCTGTCATTAAAAGTATGGTACTGGTGTACATATTTTGCGAAATGAAGACCTATTTATGCCACCCGGCTTTATCTTTGTTTAAATAAATCTAAGTGCATAAAAATCACACGAAATTCAGAAATGGCACTAATAATGAATGGCTATATGATGCAGAATTATTTTTTAGATGGTTCACGATGTCCATTGCCACAGACTAATATGCTTTCCGACCTATATCGTCATTAGGAAACTGTCCCTTAAATGCGGAGTGAGTGGGGGCAGGGAAATTGGACGGGCTAGACGCTGAGCAGGGAGGGCGGGACATTGCCGACGGGGAATGGTTTGGTCTGAGGCAGGGAAGAGGAGGTGGGCTGGGGGTTATGGGAGGCTAATGTAATCGGAAGGCTACTTCTTCACACCCGCCCAATAGCCTGTGCTTGACGGATGGGAGCACTTAAAGTCCACATTCAAATGGCCAATATAATTCGTCGGTGACAAAGTGATCATCATCTTTCACGGGAAATGGGTAGAAAAATGATGTGAGGCGAGAAGGAAATAGGCGGCTGTTTGAAAGTCATTTGTATGGCTCGGAAAATGCCTTCGTCACAAAATAGCATCACTCCGGTGGAGCCTTACGAGCCCACCTTATAATAATGGAGACCACAACGACCGCCATACGTGATAGCCCTTCTCACAATGGTCCTTAATTAAGTTAACATTTATCTTCCGGGGGTGTATTTTGCACGGAATGTTTTGGGAAATATTTTAAGGGATTTGGCGGTAACAATATAAATCAGAATTTCGTGGCTCAAAGGTTTTTTTTTTGTTTCAAATTCGAATCAGTTGGTAAATAAATAGTTTCTGGCGCAACTTGGTGTAAAATCTTCATACTGACGTTTTTATAAAGTGACTGATGATGTTATGCTATAACGAAACCTGGGTCTTGAAAAATAAAAAGTTTATGTGGAAAAGCAAAGTGGTTTGATACATAAAAACGTCAGAAATCAGTTGGTGTTAAAAATGTCGTTTTTGTCATCGTTCAAAAGCCGTAAAGTAATGCCGGTGAAGAAATGAGATCGGGTAGGGTAGTCTTCCGTCTATGAATGCATTCCTTCGGTGAGAAGCAGCAATCGGTTCTGATCCCAGGAGCCTATTGAAGTCCACAGATTGCAGTTCACATAATTACAGATAACATTTATTCTGCAAACGACAGGAGGGGTAACAGAAGGGAATGGGAAGTGGAAAGCGAAGCGTTGGGAGTCTTAAAGACTGGCGAGATAGACGATTGATGGCAGTAGCGGTAGTATAATAATTGGGCTTTTGCGGTGATTTTTACGGCCGGCGTCGCTTTGCCCGGCGAATTCAATGGACGTCGAAACATAGACGACGGCGTCATCGTTTAGGTGGAGCTGAGTGCGGTAAACGAGGTGGAGTGTGTGTATGGGGTGTGTGTTCGGGGCAGGAGTGTGGCGGAGGGAGAGCGTGTATTTGATCGTGTGCGAGAGGGATCTGATGGCGAGGAGGGCGTGTCGTCGACTCTTGAAAACCTCATCCCCCCCCTAAACCCTTATTCTCCCGACCCTAGCGTCCCCACCCCTGCCTGATCGCCGCAACTGCAGCTCTTCTCACCAGGGGGGCTGCTCCCTCTGGGCCTAATTTTTCGGTGCGGGAACAGGTTTTGAAGCATGGCTTTTGGTGGTCGTACGGCGGCATTCAGCTCACTTTTGTTGTCATCTCTTGTTCCTGATGATCTGTCAGTTGGCCATTGGCTCATTTCGTAAAGCGCGAGCGTTGGGTGACTTTGAAACTGGCTCACAATGGACGAGATGAAGGGGTGGGGTTGGCGGTCCGGGAGAATCATCGACTGGGCGGCGTTAATGCGTTCGCGACGACGGCTCTTTCAGTCGACCCACCGCCGTCCTCCCCGTTATTTTCACTCGCAATTGGCCGCCTTCGCTCGGGAGTGTTTTCATTCTCACTTCCCCCTGCCCTCTCCCCATACTCAATGAACCCCGGTGCGAGCAATTGCACCTTACTGCGCGAAAATAACATTTTCTACGTTACCAAATATGTCTAATTTTCGTCAGTGTCAGAGTATTCGTTTGATGCTGGTTTTCAGCAGGCTTGCGCTTATTTTGGTGGATAATTCACGAACCGGAAATTTAAAATACCGTAACCGGTATTTTACTGGAGTTGGGAGGGAAAGTCGGAGAGGAGTACGTAAAATCGGTTAGGTTTGCTGATGACTAGGCTTGGGTTTGTCAGTCGGCCAAGGGGTCGCAAGCATTGCTGAGTGAATATGGAATTCCATATCTATTCATCGCAATAGATATGGAGTGAGAATCCATATTAATAAAACAAAAGTTATTTAATTTTCCAAGAAGAAAAAGGCTAAGCTAAATATTCAAATAGGAGGAGAAAAATAGAGCAGGTAGAACAATTTACGTATTTCGGAAGTGTTTTCGACCAACACGGTCAAAGTAAAAGGGACGTAAGGAGAAGAATTGCGCTAGGCAAGGAGGCTTTCTCAAGGAGAAGGGAATTGATGACGGGGACGTTAGGTAGGGAAGTTAAGAAAAGAATCTTAAAAAACTTTGATATGGAACGTAATTATGTACGGCGCGGAAACGTGTTCTCTGAAGCAGGATGATAGACGTGGACTGGAGGCTTTTGAAATGTGGGTGTGGAGAAGAATGGAGAAGGTGAAATGGACCGAAAGGAAAACAAATGAGGAAGTGCTGGAGATGGTGAGTGAGGAGAGGGGTGTGTTGAGAGAAATCCTATGGAGGCAGGAAAGATGGATGAAAGGCATATTGAGCGGTAGTGGGATGTTGAAGAAGGTAATAGAGGGTAGAATATTAAGCAAACGAGGAAAGGGCAGAAACAGGATAGGGATGTTGGACGGGATGATAGGAGAAAGAAGTACGCAGAGATGAAGAGGGACCTGATGTATAGTATGTTGCTCGATTGTGTTTTGTTAGGAGTCGCAAGATATTAATTTGATAGTTGTGTCCATCCAAAAACCTGCCTTAACCGGTAGATTACCATAGTAATAACCGGTAAATTAAAACCATAATAAACACAGTACTCAACCCGAAGGTCGATTTGGTAGGTGATGATTGAGTTCACCCAGTACTAAGCCAGGCGGCGTGTGAAATTCACACATCAGGGTAGGGACCCAGTTCCTTTCCCTGTGCCGGTTATGGTTTCCCAGGAAGATACGGTAGCCGAAAAATCGCATAGCTTGGATGGAGCTTCAGGTTCCCAGAGAGACTTGCCAGGGAAGCGAACCCGGGTCTTACGATCTGTAGGCCAACACTCCACCCCTGGACTACCGCGACCAGGTATACTTTTCGGCAATAATTTTATTCGGTGGATGACTGACGGTCGGAGGTATTTTTAAAGTATAATTCATTAGAAAACTCTTGAAGCACTTAGTTTCGCCATCTAGTCATTCTTTTGCCATCACTTGAGTCATAATTCTCCGACAGCCATCAATTGTTTCATGGTATCCAAAAAGGACTACCATTGTTATTTTCGATTAGTAACGGCTTTCGGTTTTCACTCCGAATGTTGCGCCGACTTTGTCTCTGGTTAATATGACTACATTTTACAGTATTCGCTTCAACAATTCGCATTTTATTTTGGAGAATCCACGAAGACGGTTATGGTAGTTGACGAAGCATAAGCTGAGCAAATTTTTTGTGACGCTACAAATTGAAAACGATCAACAGTATATGGAACCGCCTGAAAAGTGTTACTCGATTATGTGTATGATGTTTCGAGCTAAGGCCACATTTACATATGTAGTGTGGTAGTATCACTTGTACACGTCAAATAAATATCTCTGTCTGTGTGAATGTGTGTGTGTAATATAGAAAAGATTAGACAGCAACAACAACATGAGAACACATAAAAGGAACACTCACACGTTATATCTTGATAATTTCGACGGAATCGAACTCCGTCTTCTTCGGAAGATTAGTTTAACCACGTGAGCTATGAAATAAATTATTTTATTCGTTCCAGAATGTTACCGAGCTTATTTGCATCATGCATAATATGACCTCACAGATTCTGTTTATATCAAGTTTTTCCTTTATATGAGTATGTATTTGTATTCATACGTATATTTATTATGCATATATTTTTTTAGGTAATCTATCGGTTAAGGTAGGTTTTTGGATCAAAATGTAGCTATGGTTTTCTGTAAAAAGATTAATCCGGAGGTCACAGTGATAGTACTTATTTCCGACCTTGCCCTTACGCCATATCACACACGCAACAGGCTCTTCACGAAGTGGAACCAGCTCCGTAATATTTATCCCAGGGCCCACAATAGTCGGGAAAGCACGGCAATTTCTCTGGGACTTACATCTCGAGTGGACCGCGCACATTAGTGCCGGCCGGTAGCTTTTCTCAACGATCCCCATTCGTAAGTTAAAACTGCGGGCCAATAGAATCAGGAGGAGCGCCACATAAGAAATCTTTGCAGAACCGTGCCATAGGTCATAAAACTTCGCTGTTCATGTTTAACCCCAGGGCTTGAGTTTTCATAAGAAAAACCGAGAACGCTCAGTGCATTACAGAAATCGCTGTATTGCATAATTAACCTCGGTAACGCATATTAGCCCGGAAGAGGGCCCGCGTTGTAGTCTGCACGCAAGGGCATAAAGTTATTCTCGGCGCATCGTCGCTCGCAAGCCCACTTTGCACCAGGCCTTGTCCCCTGTTTCCCTCCCCCCACGCCCCTTCCTCACCACCATCTTTGGAAGGAAGCGGAGGGGTCTGCGAGAGAGATTGCCACACCGGATGGACGGGAGAGCGCAAGATCGCACGGATGGGATAATAGAGTGGCGCGTCGACTCAATCCAGGCGTTTGCAAATGGCCGAGCGAGCCATCTTTCGGTCGAATGGGGAGTGAAATATATGGCAGCTTCGGGGAGCGGGAGAGAGGGGGGTGGAGGGCGGCGGGGGTAGAGGTTGTTTGTTGGCGAGGGGGAGGGTCTGCCTCTCGCATTATAAAACCGGCATTCGCAGCGCCGCCGTGGCACGCTCCGCGACGCCCGTCCGATCTCCCATTACCCTCCCGCCCCCTGAACTCCTCCCCATCCTCCCATCCCGACCTTCCCGGGGCCCACGACCCCGGCTGCCAACGGCGGAGACCGCCGTCCGCGGTCGCGTCTGGGGGCGAAGGCAGGACGAGGCGAGGCGAATCGAAGGACTGCTCCGGCAGGGGCAAATTGAACCACGTCCTCTTCCCTCGTTTTCAACCCCCCCTCCCTCTCGTCGCCCCTCCTCGCAGCACTCACTTCGCCGCACGCATTCCGCCACATGCCTCTCGCCACGATCCTACGGCCACGGCCCTTCTCCTAGAGGCCCTCGTCCCCCCGCCGACGCGCCCCCGCCTCCTGCTCCCAGTAACCCTACGGGAGTCGGGGGCGTAAATCACCGACGGATGGAAGTTCTCAACCTCGTGGGTTTCGGTTGGGATCTACTCGCCTTACCGCGGTCCATTCAGTCGTTAAGTGATATCCGTCAATAAATAATGAAATATACATTTGAAATCCGCTGGTGACCGTCAAATTTTTCATTAAATTCATATGTGATATGTTATGAAAACAACTTTTTGAGAAAGCGTCCCATGTGCTAAGTTTTTTCGTTTCGGGTGATATTGGTTTTAAACTCTAAATCCAGCCTCGATAGTAGGTTCATCCTTTTAATAACCACCACCGAACCCCGCTAGTTCGATAGCACACATCTCCCCATCTCCACCCGTGTTCGCAGCTACTGCACCCTGCTGCTTTCTTTTTAGCTGCTACACATGCCTTAATTTTTTCTTCTGGTTTCCCATGCCCATTTCTGACCAACCCCAAACAATTTCCTATCCTCCTTTGAGCAAATAGTAACTCCACAAATATCTGCATTAAGTGTTCAACATGAGGAATCCACAAATTCCATTGCATATCAATACACATATCTGTCCTTAGTGGTCAAATTGAGCACGGTGATCTCTATGTTGTTGTTCAAATTATGCCTCTGTTCTCTCTTTTGAATAATGTACTTCAAAAGATTTTTAAGAATTAAACATGTTTATAAAATCCATTGTAAATTCATTTTTCGCGAAAACTGTTTAAATATTTCTCTCATCGTCGTCAAACGCAATTGCATAATGTACTGGGTCAGTTTTCGCTAGGTAGCATATAGATTCATAGTTTACGAATTTTGTTTTTAAACACGGTGATGAAGAAATTTCACGCTACGCCGAGCACTTTTTCATTTACTGATTTTGGTGTTTCCATCAGTTTATCTAATGAAAATGATTTCGAATGACATAGTATTCCATTTATTCATTTTGTAGTTTTTTTTTTAATCGTTTGATTTATTGCGTATATGAATATCGTTGCGTGAGATTCAATGAAGGCAAGAGGAGCAAGAAACACCGAAACTGTAGAAATGTGGTGCCATAATATTTTGATGAATTTAACAATTTAATAAGAATTTCTGTAGGAAAAATTGAGGACACACGGACTCATTGGAAAGTTAAGATTAAGGATAAATATGGAAAGGCAACAGGGAAATTCATCGGATACATACAATACATCATAGAAGCATGTTGCCCGCTGACTAAAACCGTGAAATTTTAAAGTTTTTTGCAATCATTTGAGAGACTTCGGATGCGATGGAAGATAGGGCAAAGTATTGCGACAAAAAACTCAGGATTGTGGTTGTATTGCGATGGAGAATATTGTTCAATTTGGTTTAATATTGTATATTCTCAAATTGAGTAGCTTCAGGCGTGGTGTGTTTGAAGTCGAACATAATGAATAATAGATTGTAGAGGTATTAGGTAATTATTTTACGACCGGGTTTCGATGTATTACATCATCATCAAGTCAATCAAAATTCTATCAAGTGGAAAAGTGCTGCCATCTATTATTCATTATTCTTTATCCTGTTTATAGCTTTGCGCGCAGGATACGAGTATTTACTGGAACGGTTTTGTTTCCATCATTAGACTCAGCTTGAGGAAACTATAATGTCTAAATTGACTGGTATTTTTAAGGCACATTTCCTTGTCGCCGTCGCCTAAACCCCGTCGCTTTGGCTTCCTGGCCACGTGCCGCCTTCCTCCCCCATCGTCTCTCCCCCCACCCACCCAGGCCCTTCCCCCCTCCCGCGGCCCCTGCTCATCTCGCTCGCGTTGCAAGAATGCATCATATTATATTGCACATGTGGGTAAGGAGCAGCGATGTTTTACCTGGGAACGAGTAAGAGCGAGTTGAAAGAATGAACCCGAATGAATTTTTCAAGCATCCAACTCGCCGCCTTTTGACGGCCCATTTAAAATATATTACGAAATCTGTGTTTGAAGCATGGAGAGGGAAACGTTGTAAGTTGAATGATTTTAGGCTAGGTATTATTCTTGGCCATGCATGTATGCTTCTCAAGGCCATTCATTTAATGGTTACTTTTAGGCATCGGATCTCTATTCTAAAATTATGTTGGCATGTTTATGAAAATCAGTTTATATATTGGCTCATAATTAGTTATTGGGATTGTAAAAAAAATTGAGCTGATGAAAAATAATTGTGGAAAATTGCATAAATATACTAATCTCTTCCCAAGCCCTCTCTCCAAACCCCAATTCCTCAACCTCCCCTCTACAAAATACCCCGCCCTCAACGGTCTTTGCACGACATGCCATACACTGTTGTGTGTCGGGTTTGGTAGACCTAAAAATAAAAATGAAAGATCTGATCTGTTATTCTCAGTAACCACGAAAATAAGGATGCCATGGCATACTAATAATCAACTTTGTAAATATTAGAATTGTCTTGGTGCTGCATCTGGTAATGTGTCGGAGATAATTATTCGATGTGCGCGGTGATTACATATAGTAGCTATGGGTTGACGAGTGTGAAGTAATTTGGTAACCGCGTTAAAGCGCGAGTTGTCAATTTACGATTTTGCAGCCTAATGCCCTAATAGTTATATAGTTATGCCCTTGGCACCAAAGCAGGTCGAACATCATACCCAAAACGCTGCTTCCCCGTGGGTTGGCTGCGTCCGGCATCCATGCGTCTAGCTGTGTCGTAGACTTCGGCGGAATCGTAAGTTATTTTTATCTAGTCGGTGGCAGGAGGGAGGAAAGAGACTACCCATAACCATATCTACGCTGAGCATCTGCGATTATTTATATGACTGTTTTTCTTCTGTGGACACAACTTGAACCAGGGTAGAAATATAAATTCCGTAAAGTATGGGGTTGTTTGGAGACCTATTTTTATTATTTTTCGTCTGAACAATCCAACGTTGAGATGTGATTCTGACCAACTTCTCCCTCATCAGAGCATTGTGCGTGTGGCCTGCGTATTTCTAGAAGTTTTCTTAGTTCCGGCTAGATGAGGTTCTGCTCATTATGCGTGGTAGTAATTCAATGAATCCTTTGTCCTCCTATGCTATTTACGTCCATCCCTGTGATCATTTAACTGGTGCCATCAAAACCTTTACGTCTATCTCAGTTTAAAATTCCATTGTATTTTGCTACGTAAACTAAGGCGCTGTTCGCTTTACAAGTCTGGGGCGATTTCATCCATTGAACACGATATATTTACTTCACCTTCGGCGTTTTTGGAAATAAATAATATCCGCTAAGCACTCCAATTATAAAAAATCATTTGGTTTTTTTTGTTCCCATCAAGTTATTAACAAATATTCGCTAACATTTGCGTAACCCAATGTTAACTGTTTGTCCCAATCTGTTGGGACCTGTTGGGACAGCTCAACTGTCACAAGAGATGAGCATCGTCATATTTGCATTTGTTACTTAGTTATGATCTCTCCATGTTTGACGTGGTTAGCTCGATTTGATTTTGTGTGCCTCGGGGTTTCTCGTCAGGCTCTAAAGTAATCGTTCGTGGTGAGTGCACCTAATCTCCGCATCTTAACGTCTCCACAGGTAGGAGTTTAATGCATCTAGACAACCGCCTGTCCGTCGCCACGACGGTGCAGGCGACTGTGGATTTGTTTCAAGTAATTACTACAAACGGAGCTCTTTAACTAACACGTTCGGGATCCACTCCAGAATTGAAAATTAGATTAAAAGCTGAATCTGTTACACAAACCTGAGACATCGATTTTGCAGAACACGTCCAGTACATTTTTAGAAAACAATTTTCTATGAAATAAAAGGGTATGGATTCAAGATGTGAGAGAGGTCACAGAGGTTAAGCTGTCATTTTCTTTTCGGGAACAATCAGAAACGGAAACGTTATGGCCCACATCAACTAGGGTATGAAGAACATCATTAGGTAAGATAAGTTTTGTAGAATTTGTTTTTCTGGTGAGTAGCTACGTGTACTAAACAGTAAAAACACCTATTTCTTGTTTTACAATGGAGACGGTAAATTTTTGTTTGGGTATTTCCTCTTTTTTCTTGGTTAACACACTAAATGTTTTCGGTGACAATTCTTTGGATATATTATTTCTATACTTGTTGATGATATCCTCTCGTAGATTTTTCACTCATAAATTTTAATTGTCTACGGTAGGAGAATGTCTTTGAGAATAGAATCAAAACATTCTCATAGAATATTTTTGTAAATACCTCTTTGATTCCACGGTACGTGGCCATAAGCATCTTCAATCGTTCATGCCTGTGGCGGAAGAAACTCATGCCACACACCCTTCGGATGGCTTGTACGATATTATGTAGATCCCCCGAGATGTAGACGTCGTTCTTGGCTTCCTCCGTTTCCCCATCCTCTCCCGCACTCGCCTTTCCCCCTCCCCGTCTCATCCCTTAGCCTCCCCCATCATCCAACCCTCTACTCCTCCCTCTATTATTGCTCGAAACATAATATACCCGCGACGTAAAGAGGAGTGCATTCGGACACTTAGAAGTGCCCAAGACCTCAAAACTGACTCGTCTTTCCACTTTCCCAGGATCTCATTAAGAGTTGCGTCGGGAGAGAGTGCCCGCCTCACTCGCGTTCCCATTCTTCCCCTTCCACTGGAAGTTAATTCGAGCGTCGGTCTTTTAGCGGAAATAAGAGGCGATCATGCCACTCACTATTCGCGGCGCCACATTTTAAACCAATCGACGTTCCGTATAGTGCACCAGCAATCCGCCATAGTGGTTTTATACTCTAAGATTTGTGACTGTACGCAAGGGGGGAGTTATTGGATATGAACGGACCTTCCAGCATCCTTGGTGATCATCTTCACCTTACTTAGTTTCTTTGTCGACTTTTCCCTTAATTTATTCATCATATTTAGCGAAGGGAAAACGACTGTGGAAACGAACGGGGGTTAAAAATGACCGTCGGGAATTCTGGTTACATATTCATGGCAGCTTACCCTACTCCTTAATCGACTTCCCTCCATCAAATTCTAATATCCTACCATTTTCTGCTGCAAAGCGTTTTTAGCACACGTCATTGGAGTGAATGCATTGGAAACCTAACGGACCTTAAAAACTGAAGAAATCTGATCCTGAAGAAAGGAAATCGTTATTATTCTCTTCATTTGTTTCACTCCCAATGCACTCCGAAAAATGAAAAATCGAGATAATTCATTTCTCCCGAGGGATTCTTGTTTCATTCATGGCCAATTACATTTTACGTTATCAGCATATGTTAATCAGAGTTCGCGTCGCTGCTGTCTCCTTTCTTCGTATATACGAGCATTGAAAAACCGTATTTTTTGAAAATTAAGGAGTACGTGATACTGCGATTACGGAGTACTTCATTCAGAGGACTCGGCATTACATAAAATATGTAACGAGTTTATGTACGAAGGCAAATAACCTTTTCTGTATTAAGATCGTTTATAATATGGGCATTAAGCACACGATTGCATGATATATGTGCATGGGCATTTGATATAATCTAATAGACCACTAGTTTTATTCATGACGTAGTAATATAATTTCATCATTTAAAAAAATCTCGGTAATAGGGAAGAGTCTAATCGAGACTACTTGCTCAGTGCTAGAGGGGTGCGTGCAAACTGGTGATGGCCGTAGGTTTAGTAGACGGAGGAAGATTTAATTTTAAAATATACCAATATTTATTATCACTCTAGTGAAAATAAGAAAATTTTGTTCGTCAAATAATGTCTGCTATTTTGTTATGAATCACAAAATAGTAGAATTACTCCCTTAGAAACCGTGTTTTTATTTGGAAGTAAACCAGTCAACTTTTATTTCTCATTTTAAACGAAATGATATCTCTTCTAAGTGTACCTTAATCACTTTCGAATCATACGAATACGAAGCTATTGAAGCGAAAAGATTTCGTCGTAGATTTATCGGCAATCTACCAATCGGCAAACCTTCACATTGATTGATATTAAATTGTCTCCTTCTCCTTGTTGAAATTGGTGTTTAGGATAATTTATATTTGAGTGCGCATCGAAGAGCACAAGTTTAAATTTATACAGTGTTTATGTTGTTATTCCCTGCCGTAAGGTTGAATCTGATTGGCCCTCTGTTCCTGGGTTCGTGATAAGCTAACACTGGCTTGTCTTCAGGTGTCCCAAGGGTCTATTTACCAGAGTTCACATGACGACCATGAGTCTATGCGGGACTCGAACCCGCAGCATTAGGGCAAGAAGGCAGAAGCGTTACTCTTCTAAATAGCTCATATTTATATCTCACATGAAAATTGTACCAAGTAGAGTCATCCCTTGGTTAGGATGAGATAATAGTTAACGTAGCTTGATGGCAAATACGTCACTTTGCTTAGTATGCGTATTTACTTAAGCCGCGTCTCATTATTGATTCACCAGCTTAAGGCATCAAACTTGTATCAGCCTCGCCCGGCATTGCGCTCATCTTCGGCTACCATGAATAAGTCTTCACTTATGACTTTCGGGAGAACTTACCTTCTCTTTACCTCAAGAATCCCTCCGCTAATTAGTTATGATCGCATCCACGAGCCCCTCCACCTTGAAGAAGATGAAAATTCCAGAATCATATTTAACTTTGTTTTTCCTCTGCTGGGTTTTGATTGAAGAGTGTTTACTAACATGCCAAGGTGCCAGTCTGAATAAATGCTTACTCACCATCGAAAACCATGATGTTCTTTTATTTTTGCAACATCTCTATTACTTACGCCAGTAGTCGTCGCTTCTTTCAATCATCCCGCGATATTGGAATCACCCATGTTGTGTCAACGTGATAGGAAATCATAATTGTCTAAGCATTTGCTGCTCTAATTCCAGGGTGTAAAAACCTTTCCGTGGCTCATTCACTAACGTTCAGTTCCAACGCGTGTTTTCGTTTCTGCGAGCTCTTGGTGCGCAAATAGGAAGACATTCCAGACCTTGAGGACTGCAATTTTTGCTTACGTTTTGCGTCTTCAGTTAGACTTTCCGTGCTGGACACTTTCACGTCTTTGATTCGTTCAACTAAAGTTGGTCATAACGCTCTACCGCTCTAAATATTTCTAAAGATCATCTCTAAAGTAGATAAAATGAATAGGATAATACTCTTCTATAACAAATCTTTTATATCGAAAAATGTGACAATGAGTTGACAGTTAAATCCTTTGCGATCCTCCCTCGTGAATCAACTGCTAGGTTCCAATAAAGTGTAAAAAGCAGCTTTATCTGCCTACTCTGAATTGTTGTCAGAAAGTGAAAAGAGGGAATCATTACAAATGAATCCTTAATCTCCTAGATTTTATGGCCTTCCGAATATTCATAAAGATGGAATATCTCTTCGCTCAGTGGTCTCATGCATAGGCTAACAAATTAGCCTCCATCTTTACAATCCACTAGTTTTCCAGGAAAATACGAGTATAGTGTTAGGAATTCCATTCACTTAACACGTAATCTTCACCATCTCTCTTGGCCTCCCAACTTTAAACTAGTTTCCTTTGACGTAAAAAATGTATTTACTTCTGTGCTCATTCCAAAAACTTTGTTACTCACCAAGGATTTACTGAGAGACTCCAACATGAACCCTGAGTTTACGAAAGAACACCATCTACTAATGGAACTGTGTGCAAACCAGGATTATTTTGCATTCAGTAACGTCTTCTAACATAAAACGGACGACTTAGCAATGGGGCCTCTCCTGTCCCTACTATTAGCAGAAATAATTATGGAATATTTAGAATCCCAATTATTTAACTCCGGCCATTCTATCCTAACTAATATTTTCTATTGGCATCTCTTTGAGGACATCATCTGATAGACTGGGAGTATAAGACAACTAGACGGCTTACTCAACCTTTTAAATACCCAACACCCCAAAATTACGTTCATCATGGAATTCGAATGTGGGAAAGAGTTCCCTGCCCTTTCCATGTCTATCACAGATGAGAAACATAGTTTTGGCTTTTAAAGGAAACCATGATGCAGTGACGTGACCATCCCAGCCGATTCCAGCCACCCTATGAACCAGAAACTGTCACTCTTCTATTCAATGATACACTGACTTATTAATTTACCCTAAACTATAAAAAATGTCAACCATGAGCTGACGCAATAAAATCGATAGCAGTATCCAGTGGCTAAAGTGTAAATATTGTCGCCAATCTCTTGAAGAAAAGTTTAAAATTTAAGCAATTTCACAGTTATGCTCCCTTACTCCCACGCTAGAATAGCCCAAAAAGTGGTGTCGTCTAATGTTTGTAGGTGGTCTATTCAATAAGATTGCTCGGAAATATATGAAAAGAAAGTTTAATATATCATTTCATAATCCTCATACTAAAGTTTGCAGAGGAAGGGTGAAATTGGTGCTCTATACAGCAAGGTTAAGTTATTATCGGGAGGTAAGATAATGTTTGAACCAGATAAAATCCAGAGAGATGGGAGGAAAACATAGAAACACTTTATGGTAGAGATCTTAGGCCGACAAGGTTGGACATTGAAAAAGGAACATGACGTAGATAAAGATAGCTTAGATCCAGGCATACCCGACGATGAAATAGAAAGGGCAGTAAAGGAGATGAAAGCAAATAAGGCCGTGGGGGTGGACAACATTCCTGTAGAACTGTTGAAATGTTTAGGAAAATGTGAAAAGGACACTCTATATGGACTGATTCGTAGTATCTATGAGGAAGGAATCTGGCCGCAAGATTTATTGAGATCAGTGTTAGTTCCTATTCCGAAAATGGTAAAGGCTGCATCATGTGAGGATTAGAGAAAATTAAGCTTCATATCCCACGCAGCTAAAGTTATTCTCAGGATCATCAACAAAAGGATAGAGAGTAAGGCAAATCATTACTTAGGGGATGATCAGTTTGGGTTTAGGAAAGGAAGAGGTAGGCGTGATGCCATTGCAGTAATGAGATCACTAATCTAGAGGAATATAGGATACAATCAGGACGTACTTGCCTGTTTCGTAGATTTCGAAAAAAGCGTGTGATGGAGTGAATTAGGAAAAATTAATGTGTTTATTGCAGAAAATAGGAATGGATTGGAGGGACAGTAGACTCATACGCAAACCGTACATGTCTCCGTTGCCAGTGGGGAACGGAGAGTCCGAATGGGCAGTGTTAGGAAAAGGGGTAAGGCAAGGTTGCCAATTGTCACCGGTGCTGTTCAACGTACTATGTGTGGAGGAAATGATTAAAGAGTCATGGGAAGAATTGGAGGTGGGAATGAAAGTCGGAGGGGAATTCGTAAAATCGGTTGGGTTCACTGATGACCAAGCATTAGTTGCTCAGTCAGCCAAGGGGTTGCAAGCATTGCTGAGTGAATTGGAGGTTCAGTGCGATAGATATGGGATGAGAATTAATATTAATAAAACAAAGGTTATGCAATTATCCAGAAAGTAAAAAGGCTAAGCTAAATATTAAAATAGTAGGGTAAAAAATAGAGCAGGTAAAACAGTTAACGTATCTCGGAAGTGATTTGGACCAATACGGTCAAAGCAGTAGGGACGTAAGGAGAAGAATTGCGCTAGGCAAGGAGGCTTTCTCTAGGAGGAGGGAGTTGATGACGGGGACGTTGAGTAGGGAGGTTAAGAAAAGACTCGTGAAGACTTTGATATGGAGCTTGAATGTACGGCGCGGAAACGTGGTCGCTGAAGCTGGAGGATAGACGAAGATTGGAGGCTTGTGAAGTGTGGGTGTGGAGAAGAATGGAGGTGGTGAAATGGTCGGAAAGGAAAACAAATGAGTAAGTACTGGAGATGGTGGATGAGGAGAGTGTTATGTTGAGAGAAATCCTATGGGGGCAGGAAAATGGATGAAAGGCGTATTGAGCGGTAGTGGAATGTTGAAGAAGGTAATAGAGGGGAGAATGTTAGACAAACGAGGAAAGGGCAGGTACAGGTTAGGTATGAAGGGAGGAAAGAAGTACACAGAGATGAAGAGGGAACTGATGTAGAGTAGGTTGCTGGAATTGGGTTTTGTTTGGAGGTAGAAAATATTTATTTGATAGTTTTGTCCATTCAAAAACCTGCCTTAACCGTTATATTACCTAATAATGAAAAGTCTCATACTCTGCGAGAAGTCCTTTGCAGCAACAAGTATAAATTAGAACCCCTCTTACAATCCAGCATTTACAAAGTGAAGTGTAATTCCTGTGACATTTGCTGCATAGGGCAGACCGGAAGTAGTTTCAAAACTAGAATAAAAGAACATGAAATATGCTGAAGGACTTTTCATTAAGCATCACTCCTAGCTAAGTATCTACTACCATCATCCCCCTCATGTAAATTTAATCCTGAGATTCTACGCCACGAAAAAAGGGCAAAAGAATTGAATTTTTAGAGCATTTTGAAATTGCAAAATTAAAAATGAATGCTCATTTAAATGACATTTTTTAATAAACCACTCACCTCTCCTCAGAATCCCGTTTCCACAGCAGACAGTGAAACTCCCTCTCTCCTACTGACTCCAGCCTTCGCGGATTTCCAATCTCACAACCCCCAACCCTCCACTCTCAGTTTGCGTCGACCAACCCTGCCCTGATAATGCCCTCGTTAGAATCACTCACACCTCATCCCTCAACCTGTCTCCATCCCTTCCATCTCCCCTTCCCGCCTTACTCTTCTTTATTCTTCCATCCTTCCTCCCGGCAGCCTGCTTGCCACCGTCCTCTCAAATAATGACCACAAGTGCTCCTCTCCCCACCCTCTTCTTACCTCTCCATTTCTTTAGTTTCTCTGTTTCTTTGGGTTTTCCATAATTCCCCTCTGTGTCTCCCTCTATCTTACTGCTCACTTTATTTCGCCCCCCCCCCCTTACTCAAGCAGGTATGAAAATGACGTATCACAATTTGAATCTTGTCTTGTTCTTGAAGATGGTTCGATGAACTGAAACGTGTTGTAAGTTATAAATAAATATGGGTAAAAGTGCAAATTTGTTTGTCTCATAATGACTAACTTCTCCTACACCTCGCCTGAATCTGATGAATATACGTTAAGATATATGTGAATATATTCTGTAAATTTAAGCTAAAATATATTTTTGTTGTGAAAACGATTAGTGGTAATCGGTATAATACTTTTTACTTCATCAATTCAAAGATATATATATTCATGGAATTCCATTTTATGAACGTTTTTAATCGTTAAATTTTGAGTCGTGGTCGCAATAATGGTTTTCAGAAAATGTAGATATTTAGCCGCAAGTTTGGGGGTTTATTAAAAACCAATCGTTCATTTAGATCTATCTCCTTGTGGTGAGAAATTCATCATATTTGTTTTTCATTTTCAAGAAGAAAAATTACTCTCAGTGTGCAATTTTTTACTCCCCTCAAATGAGCTTAAGTGTTTACTTACTCTCCCCTGGGCATTTTAAGTGTTAGTCAAATTACGAATTAATGTATGACGTAAGACCCGCACTAAATGTTTCTACCCCATTTCCATTTTGAGGTCGAAAACTGTCCCGCGTTAATCTATGGGAACTGTGACGCCCACAGTCCCCTCATGATTGAATGCTCTCCACATGTTGGTTGTAATTAGTAAGTTTGAGGAGTAGGGCTATAAACAATTTATCTTTCCCCTCCCTAATTTAGAAATCCTCATCCACCTGGACCCTTCTCCACCAATGTTTACCCCCTCTAATTGTTACACATAACGGGGAAATGTCTTGATTCATATCGTTCATCGAAAATTTTGTTTTCTTACACTAGGCATCTAAAAGATGGAATCTGAAAGTTGCTTTTGAGATAAAAGCATTTCTTTGGTCAATTAGCCCGACGGTCATTGGAGGAAGTTGGGCGTGTGGTCATAGAAAAACGCCCTCGGGGAATGCGACGTAATTTGGAACAATTTTCGTCTACCGCCACTCATTGAAATTGAAGTACGTATTTGTTGACGGCGTAGCAGGCGTAATAAATATTTCAGTGTGCCTGCCGTAAGGCAGGAAAAGTAATTAGAACGCGAAAATAAGAGAATTTCGAACCAACGAAATTATTGTAAAAAAGAAGGCATTTATAGGTTAGTAGTTAGATATTTTAATGTACCAGAAACCAGATGCCTAGTTTATTTTACATGAATTTCGATGGTTGGGAATTCTCATAAAAATAGATTCTGGGAAAACTAGTGCGGGAGAACGGGTGAGTTTCTGTTAAATTAAATTGATGTATTGACACTCATGCAGTTAACTCAATCAACTTGTAGTTCAATTCGTTTCTCATCCGCAGAGAGCACCTGGGAATTCAGTGAGCACGTTAGCTTACCGCATGACTCGAAGGTGAAAATAACTAAATAATGCGGTAAAAACTTACCTTTGGTGTGTGTACACATGTGTATCTTGTTCTCTCACCAGTTACCTCCGCGTCGTCCGCTTATACACTTTAAGGAGGATCCGTTGATTCGCATTCATTCCCTCGTGCGATTCCCGATCGTGCGAGCCGAAGGGCAAGTGACGCCGAAAAGTGCAAACTAATCGACGCCGGCAGTGATTTGCACGCTCAGGGAGCGTGCAAATCACTGCCGACAACTTTCGCCGAGGGAGCGAGTGCTCGGAGGTCGACAGCCGGCTCTGTCATTTTGTTTCGGGGAGTCGCTAACTGAACCCGGAGAGTGTATCCCTACTGTCCTACTGATGCTTCAGCTATGCATTATTTCTTGACCAATGTTTAAATTGCAATAGTGAACTTTTACTCTCTACAGTTCTCCGGAAAAAATGAACATTACTCGAACGTATGCGAAAGATATATGTTGAAATCTTTGCACATTGCTTTGGTGAACTATTCTTAGGGGATCCCTAGAGTTTATAGCCACTTTCATGTTGTAGATTCGTAAACTGCAGGAAAAATTGCCAGCTATTTGAGACGTTATTCATGAATTGCAACTGGGCTGTCTTCCGTGAGACTTTGATTAATATTTAATGGAATATATTCTTTGGTACTCTCTATTGAGTTTATGGACCAAAAATCAACGAAGAGTTGGCAGAGTTCAGAGTAAAGTTATCCATATTGTGATTGTGCATTATGGGGAGGGACAATGCAGAAATGTACTCCGATAGACGTTCGTTTAAATTCTAGGCAGCAGGACATGGTTTTGTAGGCGTACTTAAATAACATGCGTATATTCGCATTGCCGCGATACGGATTGCGAGCACGAATTTTCGGATCAGCTGATCGGCACAACGCCCATCCGCACTGCAAATTCGGAATGCGCGCGAAATATTAGGTGAACGTGAACGCTGCGCAAACAACACGATTTCCCTCGGGAGTGTCGGCGTAGAAAGTCCAAAAGATCCTCTTCCACCCCCCTCCCGCCTGTTCAATCGCGTTCCCGATTGACTCATAGCTTCTTGAACGATGAATGGCGATGGGCGAACGGTGGACCGGGGGCAATAGTTTTTAATGGTAGGTCAGTCCATTCCATCGGCGAGAGAACTGACGTCCTTCTTTTGCCCACTTGAACGCCGTTCCGCTCTGACGCCCCCCCTCCCAACCCAGCTCACTCGCACGCACGCACGTCCCCCCTCTCCTCCATATCTTCGTGCATCATGCCAGAGCATTTGCGACAGTTCCTCGCCTTGGTGTGTCGGTAATGTATACGCCGAGCGGAGACTGGATCGCCCACGCCGTTCTCAAGTACCTCCCGCCACCCCTCCGCCCCCCGTCAACCCCCCCGTGGGCCGCGGGTCTTTCTCCCTCCCCCTGCCGAACTGCGACCCCTTCTCTAGGCGGCGCAGACTCCCGTCCCTTCACGCACCACTCTGCCCTTCCAGTCAGCAAGATGCTCCACCTCCGTACACTACACCCTGCTCCTCCTCCCTCCCTAACCACCCACCCACTCCTCCTCCCTCCCTAAGCACCCACCCACTCCTCCTCCCTCCCATACCACCCACCCTCTCCTCCCCCCTCCCAAACCAACCCCTTTCCTCCCACTCTTTCCCCCCCTCACCTCCCCCCTCCATCTCCACCCACCCCCAGCCATTAGCTCTCCATCTCCCCCCCTCTCTCTCTCCCACGCTCCCTCGTTCGCAGAGCGTGAGCAATCTCCCCGAGTGCGCCGAAGAGAATGGGACTTTTCAACGCACATTTCCGTCGCGAGCAACGGGAAGGAAAAATTTTTATCGCAATAAGACCGGGACTTTTGGGAGTCTTTTCCTATTCTAGTGGTCCCTTTCTCCGTGCAGAGGGTACATGCATTCCCTGCATTGAATGGCGTTGCAGTTCCGCGAGCGGACGGGAACTCGTGTTCTTCGTGACCCGAGAAAAGTTTACCACAGCAAGGCCATGATGAGGCCAGCTGGGAATGGTGGAGGAATGAGAATGAAAATGCGATTGGGATGTTTATCTGGAAGTCCTCGTCCCGATTACGTGATGGCACGGGACTCAGATGGAACCAACTCGTCGATACCATTCGTCCGTGGGCATGCCGTTGGTAGCCACCATAAAGAGCCATATTCTTAGGCATATGATCACTATGTCCTTGAGGTAGAGTTTTGTCTTTCCACCATTACTTCGTGTAGAGCCTTCATGATATTTACAAAGTTTGCTTGGGTATGATATAGTTTTTCTCAATTAGAAACCTCAACCTTTTAGAATACGCAACACGTTTTTATCAATGGAAATATTTTGCCGTTCGAACGAGCGGTTAAAGCCATTCGGTGCGCAGCGAAGATGCTGTCTGCATACAAGATGTATGCGATAAATTCTACATCTACTTAATACCCCGCAAGACGCCGCAAGGGCGTGTGGCGGGGGGTGTTGAGGTACCATCCGTAATTAACAAAAAAACTGCATGCAAAGCCACAAGCTTATACAATCCACAAACAAAACATGGTATACATTCATGCCAAAACCATTAAACCCCACACACATGCATACACACAAATTACCAACTAACATAGACATGAACAAATTAATATCTGATAGCAAGAATACTACTTATCTAATATCATGATTGCGATATTTTTCAACTTTGCTGCAGATGAACCACCTTCATTACGTAATGAACAAACATAACAGAGCTTTTCCACTAGTTAAAAAATTTACTGGTCAGCTAACTTACTGCATGAAAGGAAACATGAGTGGAATACAAACCGGTCAAATTTGAATTCTACTGCACGGCTCTTTTTATTCCGTTCTTCGTTTGTCAAAATCCCACTCTTACGCTGTGCGATTCTAACTCGAAAATCGGCTCTGGTATTTGAATAGCCGATGATTTATTACATGAGTTTATCATGAATTTTAATGCACCGTTAAGCATGAAATTTTAAATATCTCCCGCGTAACTCTCCAGGGCGGGCGTTAACCAGGCAGGGATAGCCCAGCGCACAGCATTTTCTGTACGATAGGCTGTCGTTGAGCTGTGCTCGAGAATTATCACTTTCATGTACACGTATACCTTCCATCATTCAAGACATATCGCGCTGGGGATATTTCCACCGTTATTGAAATTAAAGTCCAAGACATTTTTCGCATGAAATCGGGTTGGATTCATATCCCATCACCCGCGGTCAATAGCCCTCGAGGAGGACCGTCTGCTTTTAACCCATCAGGTGACCGAATGGTTTCGTCATTGTCTACTTTCGGGTGAATGGCGGGAGGCATCGGAGCGGAGAAGCGCAGACGTCTTCCTCCTCCTCACCCCTCCTCCTTCTCTTCCCTCCTCCTTCTCCTCTCCCCTCCTCTCCTCCTCTCCTCTCCCCTCCTCCTCCTTCTCTCCACTCCTCCTCCTCCTCTCCTCCTCGCCCTCCTCCTCCCCCCCTCCGCTTCCTCTTCCCCCCTGCACGCCCTCCACGTCTCCGCGCTCCGCCCCACCCCCCGCACCTTTCCCGCGCAGCGTTCGCGGTAGGAAGGTCATCCAGCGGAGGAGGGAGTCGCTAGCGCCACGTACTGGAGAGGTGTTTTCCAAGGTTTGCGAAATGTCAACGGCGGGTACGCCAGTGCCCACGCATATGTTTTTACGACTACGCATATGTACCTGACCTGCCAACCAGCGGTGGATGGCAGGTGGTTTTGGAGCCAATTGATGTGAATGGGGAAAGGGAATGGGTGTTATACTAAAGGGATTGAAATGCGACTGGGGAAACCGAAAGTGTTACTGACGCGAGCAAATAGAATACCCTAAATAAATTAATCTCCCCGATTTGTTTTGATTTCGATCGAACTTGGAAGTGGAAACTGAGCAGCTTTTAAGTTATTAGTCTGTAGGATACTCAACCCCCAAGATAGTATGACTCTATATTAAAATCATATTCTTTCTTACATCTGTCACCAATTTGGATTTGTAGTCATTGTATTTATTGGTGACCCATTAAGTTAACGCAAACGAGTCTCAGTACCAGGACTAAAACAGTCGTTTGAAAATCTTGAGTATTCATGCCTTAGGTACCAAACTCCTGATCATGAGAATGAATAGACAATCGGAGACCTTGCACCGGTTCGGAGTGGAGTGGTGGGACGAGATTTCCATGGGGAAATTGATCCGTCGCACCGTTTCGCCCGATATCCGCTCTTACACTCCGAGGTCTTCGCGTCTTCTCACGCCCTTGCCTTCCTAGTCAAAAAAGTGTCATCTCCCGTCGTTTCTAAGAACTCGGGGACACGTGCATTGTGGGTCCATTGCGGGTCCATAGCGGCCTGGAAACGAATTGGCGGAGATTGGCGTCGCGGTTACTCCCGAACCGATCTCACGCGCTGATTCTTGAGGTGGTGGAGAAGACGATTACGCGCGGGGATCTCGTTTCTCGACGAGGCTCGTATTTGTCCCGCGTGTCTTTCCTCATCGATGTTCTTGCTATACGTTACCGAAGAGTGATCGTTGTTCTTCGTGCGAATTCAAGAATTAGCGTTTGGTGTTTTCGAAACTTAACCGTTTGTGCATTTCATTAGCGGCATAGTGATACTGATACTAATATTCGTAATCACGCTTATATGGATACACGATTTCGTCTGATGAGTTTTCTGATATCCTGCGATGACAAATGTAAGGCTCCGCTCAATCCCAAGTAAAATCAGCCACTGCAACCCCTAATAGTGCATTGTACTTTGTGTTATTTACGCCGTAAATTCTACATGTTCTGAAATCATTGGTCGTTGATAATTAGCGTAGGAATGGCGTCAATGTCAAGATTCGTTTACTCGATCAAAATGCTCCTTAAGTTTGATTGCCTCACTTGAGAAAATCCACACTCTAAAGAAACGTAATTATTGTACATTTAAGTGCCACTTTGCGAATTTTTTTAGACAAATTATTGATCACTGCTCGTGTGAGGATGAAGATGTCTTGATTGTGAGTCGTGTTTTCACAGTGGGGAAAAATTAAAAACTGTCTTATCGGTAACCTGTCATCCCTATTCCAGACGAAAGGAACATTTGAAACAAGTTTCGTATCTTCCGTCTGTGGACCTCTTCTGCCCGCTTAAAACTAAATATTAGAATTAGCTACTATATAAAATTTTTCCTTTAAGCAAAAAATGGTTATCATAATTTCTTCATTATTATTTTCCCTCTTAAATCACTGTGGTAAATCGTTTGTGATTCCATTTTGCGACCGCCACCCCTTTTCTCTGCCCACCCCGTCTCCCCTCCCCATCCGATTCCGAACTGACCTTACGCCTTTGATGCTCAATACAGGCTCATTCACGAGTACGTTGACCCCTTTCCATCGCCATTTCATTTTTATTTTCTCCTCTCTTTTCCACAGAACGAGAAGGTCGAGGTGAAGCAGAAGTGGGCTTCTAGACTCCTTGGTAAGCTCCGCAAGGACATAACGCAAGAATGCCGTGAGGACTTTGTGCTGAGCATCACAGGGAAAAAGCCAGCGATGTGTGTACTCTCGAACCCAGACCAGAAGGGCAAAATGAGACGCATCGACTGCCTTCGTCAGGCGGATAAGGTGAGCACTGATTGGAGGGACTTCCTTCCCATTTTTCCCTCCCGTTGACATGGATTTTGGTACCACCCATTTCCATCTCCGCCGTGTCAACAGAACACGACCACTTCCCTTTTGGAGCCCGCGAGGTGTCTTTCGACGTATCGGTAGCGATAGAACTCCTTCGCGTTCCCTTCTCATTTTTCATCCGCCCAGTGGTTCTTCATCAAGCCTTATGGCTTTCGTTTATCAAAAGTGAAATCCAAATGATGAATTCGCAAGTCCATGCAATAGTTTTCGTACTATTAGCTATTATTTACCATTGATGTTATTACCTACTCACAATTGCTTAGTTCTTCTGAAACTGGGAGCATGAGTCTGCGCTAGAGTCAAGTCAATCAATATCTATACGGACACATCATGTTGCCAAAAGCGTTTCATGCGTGATTGAAACACTGATCTTGCTGGAGCGATAGCGATTCAAATATCTCCTGCTTCTGATTACCTTACCTTGGAATACCTTATCTCACATCTGGTTATTTGCATCATGTTAATAATCCATTTTATTTGTGTACCAGTTCGTGACGTTAACAAAGTAGCCAAGGGTTTCTTAGAAATATTCGTATGTGTAACATAATTATGTTTATCTGTTGCACTCGTTTTTGTGATTTGACGTGTCCCTAAAGATAGTTTGAAAATTATCAAACTCAAAGGAAACTTATATTGATTCAGCAACATTATTCATTTTTCGACGAAAAAGCTTCACTTTTGAGAATCAACGTTGTGTTCGCAATCCAATGGAGATTTTACAGTTGGTAAGAGGCGCTAAGAACCGTAACTGTAAAATCGTAATGCTATAACAGTTCGTGATTTTTCTTATTGCATTCTTTTCGCACTCTCTGTTCTGCGAAGAAGTTATACTATAATATAAACAACTAATACGAAGCTTACGGCCCTGGAATATTTCGATCCTATTTCTAGAGATAATTTGCATGAAATCAGTGAATTACTGCGTTCCTCTTTCAGAAGAGCCTTTCACCGACTCTGCATTGCATACGGGCATGTTCCGCATACTGACCTCGATGAATATTCTAATACGCCCATTTTGCCCTTGTAATTGCCAAGAGATCATTTTTGCACTTCGTAGCGTCGCTTATCCAGATGAAATGATATTTGTACTGAGAAAATTGTATTCGCGCCATTTTTGTGCTAGCGTGTAATGACTTTGGTTCCCCTTAGTCTAAAATCAACAGTCTGCTCATTCCAAGATGTACCCTTCCTTCACTATTTTATTTTGTGTTCAAGTGAGAAATTGGAGCGTGACTTTCCAGATGTATCTTCTACGGATGACCTTGAGGTCGCATCTGTCTCGTAAGTTTTAGGTCTGTTTTCCCCTCCTAGTGTATGTCTTCGAAGGCGCCATGCTTGCAATGTGGGTGATAATGGTGGACCTCTCCGTGTCGTAACGAATTTAAAGCGTAGCTACGCAAAATGATGCCTGTGGTAACTTTAAATGGCGATACACTCAAAAGTAAAAAACAAATTTTAAGTACATAAAATTATTGATGGTTTCCGGCGTAACTTAATTGAATCGATTCATATTGGAAACAAAAGAATAGTAACTTTGTGATTCCACAGAAAATTTATTGGGATATGGCCCGGGTTTCGACGTTCAACGTCATCTTCAGGTGGAAAGATGACGTTGAACGTCGAAACCCGGGTCGTATCGTATTAAATGTTCTGTGGAATCACAAAGTTACTATTTTTTCATTCCCTCCTTGAAATAAGTTAAAAATTGAAACGATTATTTTTCTTCCTCTCTTTCTTAATGATCTATAGAGTCCTTTACATTGATTTAATAAAAATTTAATCAGTGAATCGATAATTTTATCATTCTGTAATGTAATGTAATGTAATGCTAATTAATCAACGATGTCTGATGAGCCCATGAAAATAGTTATTTGATCTCTAAAAATAATTGCTTTTCTGTATTAATTTCTCTGTATTTTTGTATAAAGTGATCGATAATTATTGAATATGAACTGAGAAAAGTGGATACCTTCAGGAGAGGAATCGGTCCAGTCAGGAACTCCCATTTATACTCCTTTGGTTGATTTAAGAGTCAAGCAATGGGTTTAATGAGGGAGATAATATAGTGATCATTTCTGTGGGTTTCTTGCTATGATTTTTCCATCAGCCTTATAAAACTTTGGTTTCAGGAGCTTATGCAACCTAAAATATGGCCACAGTATTGAAATAACCTCCAATCACAAAATCACGTGGTCCTTCAGGAGCTCTTTATAGTTTAAAAATATTTGTTTGATGTAATATTTTTATGGAATCCCAAAATTGAATTAATAGGTTAAATTTTTTTATGAAACGGGAATGGAAAAACCAATCGGATGCGGTGACAGTGATTTTTAAGTTTTGGCTTGAACAGAATATTTTCAAATCTTTTTCATAAAATATATTTTCTAAGAAATTCCTTTGCCATTTTTTTCTAAAAGTATTTAAATATAGATAGTTATTCATAAATTTTTATTTTTTGGAATATTAACCAAAGCAGATACGTCGCTTTTCAATATACTCAAGGATCTTTCCAGGTAAAACTCCTAAATTTTTAATGGTCCGAAAAGGGAAAGATTTTCAGGAAGGTATTAGTATCACCTGAGTCTGCCATTTACAATGTACTTCTTCGCTATTCGGCCGTGGGCATATAATTTAGCCTCACGTATAGACTCTCTTGGTTTGTTTAATTTTAGAAAAGTGGAATTTGTCAGTTTTGATCGATATTGGCTTTTGATTCGCGAGAGTATATGATGGGTTGTGATGGATTACCGAATAAAAATACTTCGAATAATATTTATCAAATAAAACTTTAATAACGGGATATTAATGTAAATAAATCTAAGTCGGTGAATAGGATAGGTCTCTTTATGTGGCATTAACTTGTGTTCCCATTGAATAGCATTCCGCCTTCTTAAGAAACGAGAAATTATGAACAGGATGTTGAAGGAGCTCGGAGAAAGTGACCGGGAGGAGTATGTGTTTACTATTGCAAATTAGATCGGTCACCCACGTGACTTGGTATTAATAAAGTGGGTTAGCTGAAAACCTTTGTGACAAGCAGGAAGTTTAACCTATCTCTGCTGTCAGAACGTATTCTAAAAATGCCAGGGGCGATGGAAAAAATTCACCTAGTATTTACTAATGTTTAATTTCAATTGGACAGCAGGTACAATGGAATTGACACGATCAGAATGGTTGAGGGATGGAAAGGAAAGGAAAGAAATAATAAGAGGTTTTAAGATGAGACCATATCGTTTTCTCTGAAAAGGAACACCTCAATATCGTATTTATTATACCTCCAGTGGAGTTGTTGGAGTGATTAGTAAGGCACGAGCTTCTGTGTCAGCCAAATTTTGTTGGGTGCGAATGAAAAATTGTTTCTCGTCACTTAAAATCTGAATCGGAGTGGGTCGATGCAAGGACTGATGGAGTTTCCAATGACCATACTGGTCATTTCCAACTTCTTTTATCCGGCCTAATTTAACTTATTCTTGTTTACATTATTCGACATAGTGACGATAATAGATGAATGGATTTGAACGATGCTATCGGCCTTTGGGGGAATGTTTTTATCTTGCGTTCAAGGGAAATGACGTAAAAGAGACGTGGCATGTAGCCAAGGTGAGATAGGAAGGGATAACAGCGGAGGTATTTCGATACACAGATATTTTGTAATATTTAGGAATCGTAGTTCGATGGAAAAACGTATAAAAAGAGGAATAATGGTGAAAAACTAAACACCAATTGCCAGAGTCCGAGTGTCCAGAGTGCTATGAAAAAATGAGGGAATTATATTCCGCGAAATATAGCATTCCAGGGCAGAATGGATACACGAATCTTATGGAGGATTGCGATTCTGTAGACTCAGGTGGAATAGTTTCGGTTATTAGTAACTTTTCGCACTTACCCGGTAGGAGAATACAGTCACCTGAATGGATTACATCTCCAGAAATATTACCTACGTAAAGAGAAAATAGTAGAAAGGCTACAACACTAAATTGGGACACGTCGGATGAAATTGGTAAAGAAATTGATGAAAGCCCTTTAATTTATAACATTCTGGTTATAGCTCAGGAGTTAAAAAACCACGAACGGGAAGAATGTCCTGAATTTATACAAGAGAAAAATTCGCATTTCTTTGTTGGAAGCTATAGAAAAATCGATAGCTTTCGACTCCTTAGCAGACATGCCAACTTTCAAAAATGAAAAATCGGGAGGACATGCCAACTTTCAAAATGAAAAATCGGGAGATTTTTAGAAGTGTATCACGAAGTAATCACTTTTAATTACCACAATATTTGCATGGCACCTTAATCCCTTTATGACACTTCGCCAATTTTTAATGAATGTCACACTTTATTAACATGTTAAGCTAAGTACACAATTTGAACAGTTCATCAAGAACGTAAGAAGGAAAAATCGGGAGTCTCCCGCTTAAATCCGGAGAGTTGGCATGTCTGTCTTAGGAATAAACATCATGTTAATACTTTTTCAAAGGCAGAAGTCGCAGAATAGTGCGAAATCGAAAGATTAACCTTGAAAGAGCAGCCAGGAAGAAAGTCATTCTGAGTTGTGAGATTTATGGGAGGGTGGAATAAATACGATTGTGGTGAATGCATTGAGCAGGAATAGAAGGTATGGATCAAATGGTTTATGGGTCGATAGTTGTCAACATTATCCTTCGAGACGGATTTCCAAATCGGAGTTGCTACCATGGAATCCTACCACATCCGAGGGACATCTTTAGATGAAAAGACAGTTGAAGATGACGGAATACGGAATGCAGAGTAAGTACCGGATGTGCATGGCAAAAAGGCGGGTCTACATGTGTCCCGGTTGTTTAATTTGGACAGGTAGTGACTGAAACTCTTCGCGAAATAGCTCGACGAGGAGTATTTGAGATGGACGTAGAAGAGGAACAAGGTTAAGTTATTATCGGGAGGTAAGAAGGCGAGATCTGTGCTAACTGTTAAAGATAAGGGGAGGTAAGATAATACAGGGTTCGTCCGGAAAATAAGTGTAATAAGCTCATTGTCTTTTTTGACAAAATGGGAGTCGTCCACTACGAATTTGTACCTGAACGACAAACTGTAAATGCTGCATTTTACGTCCAAGTGCTCGACAGGCTTCGAAAACGAGTCGCCCGCGTCCGGCCAGCGATCAAAAACATCTGGCGGCTGCATCACGACAATGCGCCGTCTCACACCGCGCTTGTCGTGTCGGACTTCTTGGCCAAGCACGGCGTGGCAACGCTGCCGCACCCGCCCTACAGCCCGGACTTGGCACCACCGGACTTCTCTCTGTTCCCGAAGATAAAGAGGAGTTTGAAAGGAACGCGATACGGGACTTTGGACGCTGTCAAAGAGGCCGTGACGACGTGTCTTCGATAGGTTCCGGATGATGCCTTCGCGGGAGCGTTCCAGGAATGGGAACGCCGCTGGAACAAGTGTATCGACTCACAAGGGTCCTATTTTGAGGAATATTAGCTTAAGATATGTAAAAGTGTAATGAATTTTTTTCCTGACCTCAGTATACTTATTTTCCGGACGAACCCTGTAGTTGAACCAGAAAAAATCCAAGAGAGTTGGAAGGAATATGTAGAAACACTGTACGGTAGAGAACTTAGGCCAACAAGGTTAGGCATTGAAAAAGGGACATGACTTAGATAAAGATAGCCTACATAGAATACAATCAGGACGTATTTGCCTGGTTGGTAGATTTCGAAAGAGCGTTTGATAGAGTGAATTGGGAAAAATTGATGCGTGTATTGCAGGAAATAGGAATTGATTGGAGGGACAGTAGAATCATACGCAACCTGTACATGTCTCAGACTGCTCAGGTGCGAGTGGGGAACGGAGAGTCCCAATGGGCAGTGCTAGAAAGAGGTGTAAGGCAAGGTTGCCAATTGTCACCGGTGCTGTTCAACGTATATGTGGAGGAAATGATTAAAGAGGCATGGGAAGAACTGGAGGTAGGAATGAAAGTCGGAGGGGAATTTGTAAAATCGCTTAGGTTTGCTAGTGACCAAGCATTATTTGCTCAGTCAGCCAAAGGTTTTCAAGCATTGCTGAGTGAATTGGAGGTTCAGTGCGATAGATATGGGATGAGAATCAATATTAATAAAACAAAGGTTATGCGATTTTCCAGAAAGAAAAAGGTTAAGCTAAACATTGAAATTGGAGGAGAAAAAGTAGAGCAGGTAGAACAGTTTACATATCTCGGAAGTGTTTTGGACCAATACGGTCGAAGCAACAGGGACGTAAGGAGAAGAATTGCGCTAGGCAAGGAGGCTTTCTCAAGGAGGAGGGGGTTGATGACGGGGACGTTGAGTAGGGATGTTAAGTCAAGACTCGTAAAAACTCTGATATGGAGCGTCGCGGAAACGTGGTCACTGAAGCTGGAGGATAGGCGTAGATTGGAGGCTTTTGAAATGTGGGTATGGAGAAGAATGGAGAAGGTGAAATGGACCGAAAGGAAAACAAATGAGGGAGTGCTGGAGATGGTTGGTGAGGAGAGGGGTTTGTTGAGAGAAATCCTATGGAGGTAGGAAAAATGGGCGAAAGGCGTATTGAACGGTAGTTGAATGTTGAAGAAGGTAATAGAGGGGAGAATGTTAGGCAAACGAGGAAAGGGATGTTGGACGGGATGAAGGGAGGAAAGAAGTACACAGAGATGAAGAGGGACCTGATGTAGAGTAGGGTGCTAGATTGGGTTTTGTTTGGAGTTTCAAAATATTTATTTATTTGATTGTTGTGTCCATCCAAAAACTTACCTTAACCGGTAGATTACCTAATGATAATAAGTTGAAGTGGAACGGGTGGACGCCAGTAAAAATTTGGCAGAATTGGGATCCGAACCCGTGTCTTCAACGATTATAGGAAAACTCATTCAATTTCTCAGTTCGGCCATTCTTAGTTGGTGCCCAATCATTCATTATTCCGTCCTGGGTTTTCAGTAGGGTGGTGGATTACGTTGACGTTTAACCCTTCCCGCGTTGGGATTATTTTTTAATCATATACATATTTTCAAAGTTGATCATTGAATCGCATGCACACGATCCAATGATAAGCTTTACATACCGTTTATCCGGCAATGGTTCTTGTATTTACCCCTACTCTTCCCCGCCACACTCAAGTTGGTAGAGGTGCTTGGTGCAATTTTCGAAATTATTAAAATATTTACACGAAACACTGAAGGATTATGAATTTGTAATTGTGAAATTGGATGACTCACGTATTACAAAGCTTAGAATATGCAGCAAGCAATTGGATTCAAGTGTTTGTCGAAATGAGTATGTAACCATTGGCTAGAAATTCGACGACTAGCCGTTGTAATGAAAGGGATGCGACATCCATAGCTAGTAAGCATATGTAGCATTGTCCCGCGGACTGACTGCGGTGCTTACGTTTGGAGTCGTATTGAGTCTCTGAACGGAAGGCTGTGAAAATTCTGTCGGGACATAGGGGCCGAGTTTGTGGATTTGAGACCGGTGCTCGGGTCGTGTTCCACTCCCTTGAACCGTTCCGGGGTGCACTACACCCCTGAGGCGTCGGTTCGGGTGGCTCATAGGATCTTCGAGCACTGTAGATATTTTTTAGGTAAATGCGTAGGTTATGTAGTGGAGTAGATTGCCCTAATAACGATATAATAAGGTGTAGGTCAATTAGTGGGTTTAACAATACTAGGTTGCCAGAAGAGATTTTTCCAAGTACTTACACTGCTAATGGGACAAAAGATAGAATTACTAATCAGAATATAGGCCGATCACATACTAACACATCAAAGAGATTAAAAAACATCCCCAGAGAGCAGACCGCAAAGAAGGTTTTAGACGAGGATATAATTTCCGTAGTAGTAAACTGCCGAATTTTAAAAATAAAATACCGGAATTTCACCATCTCATTCATAGCACAGAGTCGGATATCGTTATAGGAACTGAAAGTTGGTTAACAGATGACATCGCAGATTGCGAAATATTTCCTAAGTCCTTCATAGTTTATAGAAACGACAGAAAAAATAGAGCCGGAGGAGGAGTGTTTATTGCGGTTAAGAACTCTAACGTCAGTAGAGCCGAGTTATTTCCTGATAGCTGTATAGAAAGTGTATGGTGCTCAGTGAAAACACCCAGATCGAAAAGAATATATATCTGTGCGTATTATAGACCACCCCACGTTAGCATTAACTCAATACCAGACCTAGAAAAACAGATACAACGCTTTACATCCCACAACAGTGAGCATAGCCTAATTATCGGAGGTGATTTTAATATTCCCACAATAGATTGGGATTCGTACAGTTTTATAAATGGAGGTAAAGACAAGGGTCTATGCAAGTCTCTCTTATTTGCGTTCACCTCTAATTCCCTACATCAATTAGTCACTTCACCAACAAGGGGAAAGAACATTCTTGATCTGTTAGCCACAAATATACCCGAAAAGGTCTTAAATATAGAAGTTGTTGACGGAATCAGTGATCACAGGGCTGTAAACGCTAAATTTTCTCTAAGCGTAGATAAAGTTAACAAACCTAAGAGAAAGGTTTATTTGTTCAATAAAGCGGACTATGATGGCTTAAAATGTGAATTAAAAAACTCTTTTTGTATATTTGACGAATTAAGCAAAACTAGTAGCGTCGAGGATACTTGGAATAATTTTCTTACGATAACACGTTCAGCAAGACAGGTTTATACCTAGTAAATATATAAAAGAGAATAAGGAACTCCGATGGTACAACTCTGAAGTACAGAAATATCTTAGGCGGCAAAGGGTGTGCCATGCCAGAATGATAAACGCAGTTAAAGATTCCTCCCCTGATAAAATCAACGAAACCATACAGAACTACAAAGCATCTAGGTCCACTGCCAAGAAGGCCTTCCGGAAGGCGCTAGCGGAATTCAAAAGGAAAAAATTAGGCGAACATTTGAACGATAACCCAAAGATGTTTTGGTCCTACGTCAAGGAAGTGCAGAGAAAAAAGTCCACCGTAAACTCATTGAATACCGAAAAGGGGGATAAAGTAACGAGTAGTTTAGATAAAGCCAACATATTAAACTCATTCTTCCAGAGTGTTTTAAACATATCTTCACAAAATACACCCGAGAACCTTCCGAAAACATTTCAGCAGTCATTGGAAGCAATCAATATTTCCACCCGCGGTATAGAATTACTCCTTAAAAACGTAGACCCCAACAAATCTCCGGGACCTGATGAGATACCGGCGCACGTGTGTAAAGAACTGTCGACTGAAATTGCCCCATATCTAGATATAATATTTAAGAAATCATTAGCAGAAGAAAGCGTGCCAAACGGCTGGTAGGTAGCTTCGGCAACACCCATATTTAAAAACGGAGACGGGGAGGACCCCAGTAATTATAGGCCAATATCGCTGACTTCCATTTCCTGTAAGATTCTTGAACACATCATTGTTAGTTTCATGATGAGGCACCGCGATAGCCAAGATTTATTAATTAATAACCAACACGGCTTCCGTAAGGGTAGATCCTGTGAAACTCTACTCGCACTTTTTGTACATAATGTATTGAACTCCGGTGAAAGTATTCCAGTTGATGCGATATTCCTAGATTTTAAGAAAGCTTTCGATGAAGTCCCTCATTGCAAATTACTGGCGAAATGGGAATCCTATGGAATACACGAAAGTATTATTAACTGGATTAAACAATTCTTAAGTGATCGTGTCCAAACAGTCGTCCTGGACGGTGTATCATCCAATACTGTCAAGGTCACGTCGGGTGTACCACAAGGAAGTGTCATAGGTCCCCTCCTTTTCCTTATTTACATAAATGACCTAAGTACCGTAGTTAATAGCGAGCTCCGTCTTTTCGCCGATGATGTAATAATTTATGGGGACATCCGAAGTCACGAAGACAGAGTCGTGTTAGCCAACGACCTAGATGCAATTCAAAATTGGTGCGATACATGGCAATTGGAATTAAATTTTTAAAAATGCGTAGTAATACATTTTTGGGAAAAGCATAATTCTCTCCCTTATAGTTACAAAGTGAAACAAACCAAAATCGCGAGGGTAGATTCCTTTAAATACTTGGCTGTAACAATTACTCACGATCTGTCCTGGGGAAAACACATACGAGAAATATGCGGTCGTGCTAATAAAAATTGGGATTTATGAAAAGAGTGCTAGGTAAATGCGACGAAAAAGTGAAGGAACGATGTTTCCTTGCATTGGCCAGGCCCCACTTAGAGTATGCTGCCAGTATATGGGATCCTCAAAATATAAATTTGATTTCGGTCATACGGTCGGAGGTCAGCGGAGGGGGGCTGGATTTGTCAAACATTGTTATGACCAACTCAGCAGCGTATCCACTTTGCTAGACAATTTAGGTTGGGATTCTCTTACACCTTCTTTTCTCGTTTCCAATATAGATTAAACTTATTAAAACCATTTAAAGATGGGCCCTTTTCCGATGACATCAAGGATATAATAAGAACCCCAACGTAACACGGCCGAAGGGATCACGAATATAAGACTAGAGAGATAGACTGCAAGACTGACAGGTTTAAAATGTCATTTTTTCCAAGAACGATAATGGACCAGAATGCCTGTAGCCGAAATTCCCCAGGACTTAGTTCATTGCAATAAGTATTAACGTACAGGTTAGGGACTGCGCGAGGATATGTAAACATGTGTGTATGTATATATATATATATATATATATATATATATATATATATACATATATGTGTGTGTGTGTATATGTTTAAATATTTTTTTTCTTACAGGTTTCCCCTAACCCCCTCAACCCTTACCCTTCCCTCATGGTGCTACACCCACATCCACACACCTTTTTGGTGGCTCGCAGGGTATTTATGTAGAATTAGAAGTAAGCAATCAATAAAAATTGGTGGTGTTAAGTCAATTTATGAACGGAGGAAGCGCTCGTGTAATATCGACATCGGTGTTAGCCTTCTCCTTAATTTAACATCTACACATTACCCCGCAAGCCGCCGCAGGGGCGTGTGGCGGGGGGTGTTAGGTCACCCCCTATAAAAGATAAAATACCACATGTAAAACCAACATTTTCATGCAAACCTACATTCACAGAGGCGTATATATACATTCGAAAACCTTCTCAACCCTCACGCATGCAAATACTTATGCTATGTGCCGACACACGCATGCACATGCATGTACGAATTAGCAAAAGTCTATCAAATAACGCGGAATTTAGAAATGAGTTAGAGAACGGAAGGGAAGAATTTAGAAGGGGAAACTCAACGACATATTCATCACTGATAATAAATACACTGATAGTTCTACAATTTCACTTCCTGTCCGATGGTCACTCCAGATACCCATTGGATTCCTAAATTCATAATAATCCATTATGAAAAGCTCCATTTATATTTCTGTGGAATTCCATTTCCTCAGAAAACTACTGATTCGAATAATTGTATGCGCTGTGTTCCCTGAATTTTACCTTATATGCATGCACTTACGTTTCTTCAAGCTGTGGTAAGTTTGTGGAATTCGGTCTTAGGTTTACTACTGTAGGAGCGTGAAATATTCCCTTGGAAATAAATAGAAATTGTATTAAGAAGGGAGTCGTCATAAAATAGTTCATGTTGAGGAAGCGTATGCTCCCAAGTATGAAGATGTAAGGTCACCATTAAACCTGCTCTACTTTTAGAATTCTGCCTGTGCCAAAGCCAATTCTACTAGTCAGTCGTACACTACATCTGTTCTGCTCGAGGTTTTTGCGAGAGGAAAACGTACACTCATGGATGTTGTCGACGGTTGGTTTCTCATATTTCATCACTTTGCAGACAGACTGGACCGTCTAATGTATTTATTAGTATATTGGTGTCGGAAGCAAACGCTTCTCTCCTCTTTACATACCTTAAAATTGTTATTGCCTAAGCATTCTATGATTCATTCGCATTATTTTTTTCCTTGGCAGCTAATAATCTTCCAACCTTTAAAAGATTTGTTTTTTTATGTTCCATTCCTTTTAAAAAGAAGGTCATAGCTGTCCTCTGGGTTCGTTTTTAACGCTAACCTCGTGTGCTCTTAAAAGTTTAAATACTTTTACAGTTATAATAAATTCTTTGAAAGCATATGGTCAATTTGATAAACTAAAGCAAAACTCACTCTATTTTTGTCGCAGAAATAGATTAAATGAATCATGCAGTTGAGCCATTATTCAACGCTGGATATTGCATGAGAAAAGCAAAAACACGATCTAATTTCGTACTGTTCATAATTTTATTTGAGAATAAAATTTCTGAAATCCATTCGACCAGTTATTGCGTGGTAAAGTAACCAGATGTTGCCAAAATTCTTCGTGCAAATCGCAACGTTCCTTCGTGCATTTATCACTTCGCTAGGTAATATTTGTGTGCTAGTTACTGATTATTATCTTTTGTAATAAACATTAAAATTCTTTTGGTAAATCTGGGTAGAATCACTCTCACTTAACCATCAAAATGGTGCAGAATCGAGTCTTACTCAGGGCATACGAAATCCTGGGAGTTTTCGGTATAGGAGACTTGGCAAAATGAAAGATTAAACGTAATTTCAGCTGATAAGAGCGCTGGAATTTGCGGCCAGTCAACGTATACATGAACACGATAGATGGATGTCTTCAATCGTGCCAAACATTATTCATGTCTAAGCTTCTTTATTAATTCGGAAGCTGATCTATTTATCTTGTGTTGTTACTTCTAAACATATGTTGTATTATAACGCTGATGCCAGATGCTTCGTGTAAAAAAAATTATCATACAGGAAAAGGGATTGGCCTCGGTGATAAAATTGAGAAAGTGCACACGGCGGCCACCTCTTACTTAGTTTTCTAGTTTTTCGCGCTCCTAACAAGGCACTCCAGTAATCCCACCTCCCGGATGTTGTCAATAAATAAGCAGTCAACATTCTCTTTTCACTGGAAGCGCTATCGCCAACTGAAGTACGGCTGCTTCTCTCACCACGACTGCGGCATTTCCATACGCACGGACACCTCTCGGCTCCGGTGATGTCTGCGACCGTAGTGGATTTTCTGTTGGGATATCACTCACATTCTTTTTAACGGCACGCCTCGAAACCGCTCTTCCGGGACAGATATTTTTCCATTTCTCGGCGAAAATATTTTCCCTCTCAAGAACGCTCTCCCTTGACGGCGTATCGTCCGTCGTCTCAGGGCGTCGGGGAGCGCTCGCATCGAAAGTGACGTCCCTGTGAGTTGTTCCCGCCCCGTGCTGCGCGCAAGGTAGCGCGGAAGGGCGCGTGCTTGCGGAGGGAGCCGGGTGTGAGGAGGTCGAGTGGAATGGGTGAAGTGGTGAGGGACTCGTGCCACGAAGCCGTGATAATGCCCGCCTTCCCGTGATCAACGGCTCGCTCTAATATTAGTGCGGACCGCGGGCCGGACGCCGCCCCTCCGCGACCTCCCATCCCCCGACCCGCCCCCTCCCACTCGATAGAGCGTCGCGTCCTCCTCGACGCTTGGTGGAGTTCGGCCGGCTTTCGGGCGAACCGTCCTTTTCAATGACCGCGTCCGGCACTTGCATTCATCACCCACTCGCCCACCAGAGCCTCCTCCGCACCGTCCACTCCAAAGTCGGTGGAGATAGAGATACGGGGGGCCGCGTGGCGGCGATAGTATTGTGGGTCGGTGGTGGGTGATGCCGCCGTGGCCTTCTTTTTAGTATTCAGGGCGGGCATAATCTGTCGCACGGAGGTGCCGTGTGGGGGAGGAAGATGGTGGTGGGAAGGGAATGTTGGGTGAGCGGCGCTGTTGCCTTCGTCCGCCACCTCCACGCGCTCATCTCCCGCGGTCCCCGCCCCCTCGCCCACCCTTCTCCGGGGCAGCGGAGACGCACCCCGCTGCCGGTGCCCTGCCCCGCGAGCCACTAGTCCTTCCTTCTCTCTTCGCCGGCGTCGCCCGAGATGTCGGCGGCACGTTTGCCAGGGAATTGGAAATCTCTTCGAAGGTTTATCTCGAGGTTTACCTTGTGGGGAGCAGGTCGCAAGCGTGAATTGGTGTGCACATCACCTAGCAGGTGGTGAAGGGATTGATTTTATGTCCGTCGATATATCTGGTCAATTCACTCCGTTTCAAGAAACAATCACGAACGTCCCAAGTGCCGGGCCTTTCCCCGTTACAAGATTCATGGGGTGGTCAAAAAATAATTTAACCGAAAGATAAGTCCTGTGTTTTGAGAAAATATGAAAGAATGAGATCTGTAAATTAAGTAATGAGACTGGTTTTAAAATTTTTTCATTCAAATAGAATTTCATATTGCCACCCCCAAAATAACTTCCCCCCCAAGACACACAGCGCTAGAGACGGTGCTTCCACTCCTCATAGCAGTGCTGGAACTCCGATACTGGAGTTGCCTCCAGCTGGTCGGTTACAACCGTTTGAATGTCCTCGACAGTCCCACAATGAGCTCCCTTGAGGTGACTTTTCAATTTCGGGAAGAGAGAAAAGTCACACGTACTTAAGTCAGGCGAATGAGGAGGCTGACGAGCCACAGAAATGTTTTCACTGGCCAAAAACTACTGGTCCCTCTGGTCTCGCGAAAGGTTTTTTGGAACCATTATTGTGCAGAATTTTTCTAACCCCCAATTTATTGATCTAAATCTGATGAGCGGTGGTGAGAGTCAAAATCAACTCATCCCCAATCATTCTGGATTTAAATCGACGATTTGAACGCACAAGATCCCGGAGTCTGTCAACATTTATTCTTGAAGATGAAGGCCTTCCGCTTCGTGGTTCATCTTCAGTCGACTCTCGAAACCATAACCGGCACAGGAAAAGGAACTGGCCCCTCTACCCTGATGTGTGAATATTCAGGGCTTAGTACTGGGCGAACTCTACCGTCACCTACCCAACCGATCGTCGGGTTGAATACTACGTTTATGTTATGTTAATGTACGTATTCGTAAAAACTGATCAAAATAACTGGAAAGTTATTATTCGTGTCATCAACGCAAAATGTTTATTTAGTGCATATATGTGAACTTCTATCTACTCTGAAAAACTACTAGAAATTTGTCTATACCCTTCACTTTATAATATCAAGAGTTTTGAATTTAAAGTTGCCTGCACAGAAACTTGCATGATTTTATTTGAAGGAACATTAGGAAAACTGATTTAATTCCTCTGATTCAGCAGGCAGAGTAGGCAAAATTACACAAAACTTGTACTGACAGACCTTAGTAAACCAAAAAGAAAGCTCAAATGGACACACACACATATATTAATATATATATATATATATATATATATATATTCATTCACAAAATATAGAGATAAGGAAATGGGAAAGGAGCACACACAAAGGACGAACACAAGAGAGGTGGGGAAGACGGATTTGAGCAGATCACAAATATAAAAATATGTTCCTCGACCGGGACTTGAACAACGGATCTGTCCACTTGCCGGGCGGATGCTCTATCCATTTGAGCTATCGAGAAAATGTACTTTATACTGAAATCTGCGATCTTATAAAGCGCCAAAGTGCTCCGATTCATTGCCCAGGAGATGGCGTTAGGGAGCTGTTCCACCCACCAAAGGAGAAATAGACAAACACAAGAGGAGAATGGAGAGTAGGTTAGCAAGTATACAACATCATAAAGAATAGGATGGGTGCGTTTAATGGCACGCATAGCCAGAAGAAGAGACGAGCCACATTGGTCAAATACACATTCAAACACGAAATCCCGCCATACGGCGAACAAATATTCATTCACAGAGAAATAGAGATAAGGAAATGGATAGGAACACACAAAGGACGAACACAAGATAGGTGGGGAAGGCGGATTTGAGTAGCTTCCCCCCTCTCTTTTGTTCGTCCTTTATGTGTGTTCCTTTCCCATTTCCTTATCTCTACTTCTTTGTGAATGAATATTTGTTCGCCGTATGGCGGGATTTCGTGATTGAATGTATATTTATTTAGAAAAATATATATGAAAACACCTTAATTATCATTCCCAAGAATATAATGATGGGCACTATTGAGAATATGAGTCTTGGTAACTAAGGGAAACGGCCCAAGCGGCCGTGTGTCGTGACCGGCAGCCGGGGAAGCAATGCTTCCGCGTTCGTCATCCCACGAAACCCTCGCAGGGGAGAAATAACAGCAGCGGGACAGAAGACGCAGAAGAAGACGAAAGTAGTTAAAATAGGAACATGGAACGTCAGGACAATGTTGAGGACAGGCAAATAAGAAAATATTAAGCGAGAGATGGAAAGAGGGAATATAGATGCTTAAGGTCTCTGCGAGGTGAGATGGAAGGATAGCGGGGAATACTGGAGTGGCAATTATAGAGAGATATTCAGCGGCGGGGACGAGAGCCAACGAGGGGTTGCCGTAATATTAAATAAAGGGGTAGGAAGAAGCGTCGTCAGCATAAAGCAAGCAACTGATAGAATTTTACTCGTAGAGATAAAAGCAGAACCGACAAACTTGGTCATTGTTCAGGTATACATGCCACCGAGCAACCACAAGGAAGAAGAAGTTGATAACAGGTACGATGAGTTAGAAGATATAATCGCGTGTGTTCCTGCTGGGAAACATTTGATAGTGATGGGGGATTGGAATCCCACGGTAGGCGAAGGAAGAGATGGCGATGAGGTGGGGGACTATGGGTTAGGCACGAGGAATGAACGCGGGGAGAAAACAATTGAATTCTGCAGGAGACAGGGGTTAGTCATCACGGAACACATGGCTTACACCACAAAAGGCGTAGGTATGCATGGAAAATGCCAGGCGACTCAGAAAGGTACAAGTTAGATTATATTATTGTTAGGCACAGATTTAGGAACAGTGTGATAAATTCGCACAGTTTCCCAGGAGCGGATGCGGACTCTGACCACAATTTAGTTGCAATGCAATGTAGCGTCCGTTTCAAAAAGATAAGGCACGGTCGGCGGGTTAGGAAATGGAATGTAGAAGCATTAAATGGATTAAAAAAGAAGGAATATCAGCAGGCTGTAGAAGAAATCATGGATGACGTTTAAGAGCTGGGTACTATCGAAGAAAAATTGGAATGTATCAAAAAAGTGTTATCAAAAGCCGCTGATGACACTCTAGGAACCGTTAACGGGAAAAGGATAAGGAAACCATGGGTAACGGATGAGATGTTTGCAAAGATGGAGGAGAGGAGAAGATGGAAGAATGTAAACCACAGAGTTAGGCAAAATGAAGTACAATGAGTTAAACAATAAATTGAGAAGAGCCACAGATAAAGCGAAGGAAGAATGGTGGAAGGCGCAATGCGAGGATATGGAAAGTCTTCAGACGAAGGGTGAAATTGGTGCTCAACACAGCTAGGTTTAGTTATTATCGGGAAGTAAGAAGGCAAGATCTGTGATAACAGTGAAAAAAAGAGGGGTAAGATAATAATTGAGTCGGAAAAAATGCAAGAGAAATGGAAGGAATATATAGAAACACTGTATGGTAGAGAACTTAGGCCAACAAGGTTAGACATAGAAAACCAACATGACGTAGAAGAAGATAGCTTAGGTCCAGGCATGCAGGGTTCTTCCGGAAAATAAGTGTACTGAGGTCAGGAAAAAAATTCATTACACTTTTACATATCCTAAGCTAATATTCCTCAAAATAGGACCCTTGGAAGTCGATACACTTTTTCCAGCGGCGTTCCCATTCCTGGAACGCTCCCGCGAAGGTATCATCCGGAACCTCTCGAAGACACGTCGTCACGGCCTCTTTGACAGCGTCCAAAGTCCCGTATCGCGTTCCTTTCAAACTCCTTTTTATCTTCGGGAACAGAAAGAAGTCCGGTGGTGCCAAGTCCGGGCTGTAGGGCGGGTGCGGCAGCGTTGCCACGCCGTGCTTGGCCAAGAAGTCCGACACGACAAGCGCGGTGTGAGACGGCGCATTGTCGTGATGCAGCCGCCAGATGTTTTTGATCGCTGGCCGGGCGCGGGCGACTCGTTTTTGAAGCCTGTCGCGCACTTGGACGTAAAATGCAGCATTTACAGTTTGTCGTTCAGGTACAAATTCGTAGTGGACGACTCCCATTTTGTCAAAAAAGACAATGAGCTTATTACACTTATTTTCCGGACGAACCCTGTACTCGACGTTAAATTAGAAAGGGCATTAAAGGAGATGAAAGTAAATAAGGCCGTGGGGGTAGACAACATTCCTGTGGAACTGTTGAAATGTTTTGGAAAATGTGGGAAGAAGGCCCTATATGGACTGATTCGTAGTACCTATGAGGAAGGAATCTGGCCGGAAGATTTTGTGAAATCAGTGTTAGTTCCTATTCCGAAAAAGATCAAGGCTACATCGTGTGAGGATTACAGAACAATAAGCTTAATATCCCACGAAGCTAAAGTTATTCTCAGGATCATCAACAAAAGGATAAAGAGTAAGGCAAATGATTACTCAGGGAATGATCAGGTCGCATTTAGGAAGGGGAGAGGTACGCGTGATGCAATTGCAGTAATGAGTTCACTAATCGTGAAGAATACAGAACACAATCAGTACATATTTGCCTGTTTCGTAGTTTTCGAAAAAGTAGTTCGTTTCGTAGTTTCGAAAATTGGGAAAAATTGATGCGTGTATTGCAGAAAACAGGAATGGATTGGAGGGACAGGAAACTGATCCGCAACCTGTACATGTCTCAGACTGCTCAGGTGCGAGTGGGTAACGGAGAGTCCCAATGGGCAGTGCTAGAAAGAGTTGTAAGGCAGGGTTGTCCATTGTCCTTGGTGCTATTCAACGTGTATGTGGAGGAAATGATTAAAGAAGCATGGGATGAATTGGAGGTGGGAATGAAAGTCGGAGGGGAATTCGTAAAATCGGTTAGGTTTGCTGATCAGCAAGCATTAGTTGCTCAGTCAGCCAAGGGGTTGCAAGCATTGCTGAGTGAATTGGACGTTCAGTGCGATATATATGGAATGAGAATTAATATTAATAAAACAAATAATGCGATTTTCCAGAAAGAAAAAGGCTAAGCTGAACATTAAAATAGAAGTGGAAAAAATGGAGCAGGTGGAACAGTTTACCTATTTCGGAAATGTTCTGGACCAGCACGGTCAAGTAGTAGGGACGTAAAGAGATAATTTGCGCTATGTAAGGACGCTATCTCAAGGAGGAGGGAGTTGATGACGGGGACGTTGAGTAGAGATGTTAATACAAGACTCGTAAAAACTCTGATATGGAGCGTAGCTATGTATGGTGCGGAAACTTTGTCGCTGAAGCAGGAGGTTAGACGTAGATTGCAGGCTTTTGAAATCTAGGTGTAGAGAAGAATGGAGAAGGTGAAGTGGACCGAAAGGAAAACAAATGAGGGAGTGCTGCAGATGATGGGTGAGGAGAGGGGTTTGTTGAGAGAAATCCTTTTGAGGCAGGAAATATGGATGAAAGGCGTATTGAGCGGTAGTGGAATGTTGAAGTAGGTAATAGAGGGGAGAATGTGGGGATAGCGAGGAAAGGGCAGGAATAGGAGAGGGATGTTGGACAGGATGAAGGTAGTACAGTAGTACCCAGAGATGAAGATGGAGCTGATGTAGTTGAGGTTGCTGGATTGGGTTTTGTTTGGAGTTGCAATGAATTTTTTGATAGTTGTTTCCAACCAAAAACCTATCTTATCCGGTAGATTACCTGTATATATATATATATATATATATATATATATATATATATATATATATATATATATATATATGTATATATATATATATATATATATATACGAGTCGCGATAATCCAGGGGTTAGAGTGTTGGACTACTGGCCGGAGGTTCCCGGGTCTTTTCCCGGGAAAGGCACTCTGGGGAATTATTATTCTTTTTTGACTTGTGCAGATACAGGCTTGATTGTGGTCGCGTGTCGTTCGCGATTTCCCGCGTCCCTATCGCCACCCCATTTTTTCTCTCGGATCCTCTAACGGGGCACCGTCGAGGTAGGGATAGTGCATGTGGCAGCAGTCTCCGGAAAGAGTCTGGGGGCGGAGATCTGTCAAGTGGGGGTGGGGGAAAGGGGGTTATTTCGGGGGGTTAGGGGGCAGTGCACGCGGGGTTTGGTATCGAGAGCGTCCCTGCTGCTCCATGTTAAGGCGTGCGGGCCTTATAGGGACGGAGGAGTGCTGAATCGGTCGCGGGAGCGTTCGCCCGCCTTCGGCTGCTTGTCAAGCCCCCTCTCCCCCTCTCGACGCACCAACCCACCGGGGAAGTTTATTTCATTGAGAGAGACACTTGCTAAAGAGAGAATTATGCTTATTTGGAAAATTGAAAGAATATATTTATGAGCACTACTGTGTGAATGGAGGACGGACTACGTTTATATGCAAGATAGGTAATTGTATTTTTAACTGAGGGTTTAAACCGCTTTCAGTGGACTAAACAAAGATACGTTGCTAACGAAATGTGCCGCTTGACTTTTAGGTAATAGTTTTAACTCCTATGCAATTGTGGGGTCCTTGTTAAATTCCTTTACGAGTTTTGAACATAAATTTTGCAAATTATTCCCACAAATGTTATTGCGTACCATTCCACGCTTAATTGTGTATTGTGTTTAACGAAGGTTTTGCCAATTTTCTTCAAAATGTGTATATGGTAACCTGAACGGGCATATTCTCGTGGAACCGCTACCTAAAGCGAATAGCGCAAAGTGGAGCAATTGCAGCCTAATTAAATACCGGGTATCGGCAATTCGTATTTGGGCCAATTACTTCAAGATCGCGATTCGAACCTTATTCGGGTCGGTGTGAAAGGATGACCATGGCGAATTACTGCGCCAGATCTGCAATGTGTTCCTGAATGCTAAAGAGAAGGCAAGGGTGAGTATTTTTGATGGTTCAGTTGATGGCTGTCGTTTGTTTGTAAGAAAGCAGGGGAGAGAGAAAGCGCGATAAAACAGGGCATATTGTGTTCATACTAAGATATCAAATCATTGAGTTTTTGTCTTGGAACTTAGATAAAAATGGACTTTAGGGAGGAAATATTTATTTCACAGAATACTCTATTGTATTTATTTTCTAAATTTGCAAAATCTTCTTAGGCACAATTTTTTTCCCTCACTCTCACTTCCATGGAAATTTCATATTTTAATGAGTTATTACATGGAGCCCAGCCCTTTCAGAAATTTGACCTTTGAAAGAAGAGACAGAAAGAAGCACCTTTGTATTTTATTATATGATATTATAAAAAAGTTGTGTAGATCTTTGACACGAAAAGTACACTAGGTGGGGCTTTTGTCGAAGTTCACGCCATGACCAAACATGCCCAGTATCTGTGAGCAAATAATCTGTCTTCTAGTCACTGCCCACTTTGTGGTTATCAACCTCTAGACTTTTATTACGTACCAATTGAACTCACACTTTGAACGGTTTTTCACTGAAATTTCATTGGAGAGGGAAACCGCAAAGCGGAAAAATGTCAGCCTAAGTAAAACATTCTTTTGTAGGAATTATGATTTGAATTGCCAATACATACTCATAGAAGAGAAAGGAGAAAGGAAGAGTCGATTCCACAGGCCAACAGTGGTTTTGGTGCCGGAGCTTTTAATGCTGATTTAAAGAACAATTGGGGTGCTGAATCCAATTATTACACTAGTTTTTTTCCTATCAGCTATAGTTTTCAAGATATAGATATGTTGTTACTTACGTAAAAAATCTTCTACATGATGATATGGGAATATTATATTAATAATAAAATCCACTAAATATAAAGACTTGATTTACTTCTAGGGCTGTTAAATCACCCACAAACACAACAGAATTTTACAATACAATTGAACACAAATCCTAAAATTTTTTACTGTAATAAAACAAATTGAAAAGAAAAAAATACATAAAAACATCACTCAACACATCGGAAGCTTCTTTTGCGCGATTTTCTTGAGTGCACTTTGTTCTAACAGTCTCGTTTTATGCACCAGCAGTAATCTGCCATCATATGGTTATCCCATCTTCCTTGGTAGCAAGCTTCCATTGTTTTTATATCCTGGTGAAATCTTTCACCTTGTTCTTCACTTGTGTCTCCTAAATTTCCAAGAAAATTGTCCAAGTGGCTGTGTAGGTAGTGAACTTTTGTGCTCATATTACATCCAAGTGATTTGAAGTTACTGAGCATAATGTTTACCAGCTCAATATAATTTTCACTTTTGTGATTTCCTAGAAAAATTTTTATGACCTCAACAAATGACATCCAACTAATTTTTTCAATCTCATTCATTGACTCGACAAAAGCGGGATCCTTTGTAAGTTGTCTGATTTGTGGCCCCTCAAAAATACCAGCTTTAAGTTTTTCAATACTTATATGGGGCATCTTTAGCCTTTACAAATTGCTTCATTAGTCCTAGTTTAATATGTAGAGGCGGTAAGATGATTTTCTCTCTTTCAAATAAAGATTCAGCAATGATGTTTTCTTTCCCAAAAACCAAGTTTTCTCTCTTAGGCCACTCCTTCTTAATCCAGTGGTTTTGTCTGTCCCTGCTATCCCAGAGGCACAAGAAACAAGGATATTTTGTGTAATCACTTAGCTGCCCAAGAAGAAAGTTCACCATTTTTAAATCTACACAAATCACCCAGCGATGTTCCTGGTATTTTATCTTCTGTAAGACCAATGCTATTGTATCGTATTCTTCTTTCATTTTAGTTGAATGAGCGATTGGCATTGCGCCAACCCTGTTACTATTGTGAAGAAGTACACATTTTAAACTTTGCTTGGAGCTATCAATAAACAAACGCCAATCACTAGCATCATATTGTGATAGTAGTCCCATTTTTTCCAAAAGACCCTTAACGTCTAAACAAAATGTAAGATTGTCTTCTTGAGTAAAGAAGGGTAGCATATCCTTTTCCCTTTTGCGATAAAAACTTATTTTTGTACCGGTACCGTACCCTGTTTTTGTTTTTTAATCTCATTGGCTTACAATATAGAAATATACATAAAACTTATTGACAGTTTATTGAAAATAAAAGGAACACCGCAGAGTGGTTATAAATTAGTATACTTATAGATTTATTTAACTTTGAAAATTATTTTCCGGAATATAACAAATATTAAAACAACTAATCGTAAGATGTGCCATATCTAAAAAAGTAGAGCTGTTAAATAAAAACGGATTTCGTATTTGAATTCAGCTCTACAAATATAGTTAAAATCAGCACAAAGATTCCCGGCACCAAAAAAAAATTTTTTTTGTAGGCCTGTGTTATCATTCGGCCAAATATTGTAGTGTGCTTAATGATTAATTTCGTTGGTGGTTAGTTGTGTTCTACCGTAAAGGGTAGATTTGGTTGTATATTATTATTATAGATGAGATATAGTTATATATTGAAAGTGCGTTCTCTGTTTAAGTTAGGCATGTAAAGCTGTTTGTTGGGAGTGGTTATATTTTCGATTAATGCGGCTGCAATTATGGGTTTTGTGCGGCGGTATGTTTTAGCCGAATTAATACAGAGTTGCCGTGACGTTTCTGTTCTATGGTTGTCCATCCGAATAGATTTCTGATTGATTTGTTCGATATATTTTTCAGGTTTTCTAAGTTGGTAGCATAAATTATTTTTATAATGTCCTAAGTGGCAACTATTAAAGGAGGGTTCTACACTCCTTTACCCTAATTTCACATAAAACATGTAGAATCCTCACTTTTTTATCCTTGCGAAAACTTTTTGGTAAATATAAAATGACTAATTTTTTGTAATTTATACATTCGTATCCAAAATGTTTTCCTATTTAATTCTTACCCGATATGGTCTCTGGTAGTTCGTGTTTTAATGGGTTATATTACAAGAATATAATGTAATTTTGAATACATATTTGGGTAATGTACAACTGTCAATACGCTCTAAGGTTCGGTAAAATCGAAATCGCTGCAGCTTACCATCGTCAGTGCAGCGTGCATCTGCTGCGCGATAGTGGATGGAATGCTGGGAGGTGCGGACTGGAGGAAGGGGTCGGGCTGCCGGCTCTGGTCCCCTGCGCGGTAGAATCCCTTCGTTCGTGTTTGGGCGATTGTTTGACTGATTCAGATTCAGTTCGAGAGGTATTTAAATGGACGTGGCGAATACGCACCACCCAAAGTGGTCGTACTTATTGTCATTGTATCCGAAGGGCTCTAAAATCGCCAGCCTAGGCAAGAGTGGTGGAAGTAATAATTTTCCAGAAGGAAGAAGATTATGTTAAAAGATATGGAAAATATTGACCAATTGTACGTGAAAACATGATAGTCATGATGATAGTCAACATGATTTTGTCCGACATTGGAGGTGAATTTCCCGCATTCTGTCCAAATTTTATGCGCGATTATCCAACCCATATCTCTGTTGCAGCTTTAATCTGAATTCAATTTCCAAACCAAAATATTACTCAGGAACAACGAAAGTGAATCGTGAGGGGACGGAATGACTCATCCAAGAATTGTAGTGTTATTGCGTAGACTCAAGGCTATTATTCTAATCCTCCAGCTTAATGCCATCTCATGGTTTTGGAATATGTTAGCTTGTTCAATTATTTGTGACCATGGTTGCACATCCGTCTTCCCTCCTTCGCTCAATTTGACATTCCCTGAGTCACACATTCCCTCACGGCGCACTTCGCATTCAAATCATTATGACAGGCTGATGATGAACACGTCTACTAAATCATAATTTGATAGATACGTTGAAAACTGAGATGGAATAGCTTTTTTCGAGTCGTCCTCATTCTTCAAACGAAGTGATATTTTGTAATTTCAATGTTTCTCATAATGTATTTTAAATGTTTTCGTGAACGTAGAATATAAGAGCAACGTCAATAAGCAATCAAGATAAATTAAAGCACGTCTGTGGTGATGTGCCCATCGACGTCGGAATTGCGTTCCAGGCGACTACATAAACAGAATATTGAATCATTGGAGCGAGGCAAAGGAAGACGTAGAAAGAGCAGCTATTATAAAAAAACAGATAAAATTTATTGAAGTGGAATGAAAATCCAGCGAAGACCTATAGAGAAGGGTGTTGCCTGTTAATATCGAAATAAAGTTAGACAGCACTCATTCCAGCATCAAATTGAACGACTACAAGTTGGTAAATGAGTAAATGAACCTACTAATTTATTAGCTTGTGGTAATTTAAACGTTTTTTCTCTCCGGGTTTTATACTTATTGTCCAATAAAATTGTACGAGTAAATATTGGAAGAAAATATAATAGGTATAGCCAATAATTTCAAACAGCCTATCTTATTGTACGTCGTGATGATGAAATCGTATTGGTATTTCCATTATAGTATTTTTTTTCACCGATACCAGTGGTGATACCAATCACCGTTTCATCTTAGTTTCACTTCACGAGCCATGTTGCGCTTGGCTGAATCTCATTTCTTGTCCACGTAATAACCCACCTTGCGGAAGAAGAGAAAGGCTTTACTATCCGCCTCATTTTTTACAGTTTTTATCTTGAACGATGAAAAAAATTACCCCTCAAAAAAGTAAACATATCCTAGTTAATGGTTCCGCTTCGCAGCCCAAAATGCACAGATACACGTAGGTTTCTTCCTCGAAGACACAAATCCGTTGCCCGAGGAGAAAGAGTTTTACTGTCCATTTTTAAGACATTAAGATTTATTGCTAGAGATTTTTAATAGGTAATCCATTGCTATGCACTCATCTTCCCTTTTGTGTTCGGGCCATCAAAAAGCCATTATAAGTGGACAGTCCGTCTTTAAAATATCGTGGAATGAATTTTCTTCTGGGCTCCTCGTCGTTTCTGCCCGTAAAGTTGAATCTAGTTACGAGGGAGGTAATTCGAACGTTCCCGAGGGAAACTATCGCTTGTATCACACTTGTTTGACTCGTGAGCCTATGACTTTATTGTCTTGGCCGTACACCCGAGGAGGCGCAGAGTGGAGGTTTATCATTATTGAGTCCTCAGTGGAAGATCCGTTAATTCAGGATGAAAGGATTTGCTCAAGCATATAAGGAGAGAGACAGCTTTTCAAATTCTTTGATCTAATTATGTCGTGAGCGGAAAAATAGTGAATATATCGGTGGCTATATGGAAGTGCGCTAGCATTTAACGTTTTTCATCCTTCTCGCTCTGCACAGATACGTACACATTGGCCGTTCATATAATTGTTCATTTTATGCCATACTTCATCAATTCAATTTTGAGTGGTTCATTTTGCCTTTTCACTTTACAGCTTTCACGGTGAATATCCATTCGTTGATTCCATTGTTGGTAGTTAATAGTTAAATATCTAAAAGTAACGGGTTGAGAAATCATCCATATTTCATCGGTAGTCCAAAACGACCAGGTGAGAAAAGTCAAGCGAATTCTTCACGGATAAATCATGTGGTTCCTACAGCATTTCATCCCTGAATGTCTTCATTTCGCTAGAAAGAACGGTTTGCGAGGTAATTTTCTCTTCCTTCTATTACCTTATATGGTATCCTTATAGTGAAATTGCGAGTACGAATACAAAAGTGGATCTTTTTAACCACCTTACCTGTGATGCAGTTGTAAACATATGTAATCAAAATTATTCTGTTTTTGGGGTGAAATTGAATTATAAAAAGTCCTCAATTCCTTCTAAAATTCGTGCAATGCCTTATAATAGCAGTGTAAATATTATTATTATTATCTGTACCAATAACAAAATAATTCTTTTAAAGTGTAATAAACCTAAGAAGGAATAGTAGTACACGCTAGGAAAAACACAAAGTTTATTTGAGGATATTACAGAAAATAACTCGGAGAAAATTAAGCAAAAATGAATGTCTGCACAGCTGGTTCCATTAAAGTAGTGCTCAAGGTTTCCCGCAAGTAAATGCTGGAAAAATCCTTCGGATATGCCTCTGAAATTGGAAACTATTGGAACATCAAGAGCGGTAGATGAAGGATCTCAGGTTTTCCCGGCGTATGGTATTCAAGAAGTTTTCTCGGGTTTCCCACCCGGTCAGGTTGATGAAGTGCACCGACATTTCGAAGGCTGACTCTGCCATCGTCTTCAGGGTGAAGTTCAGAGCAAGTTCAGTTCAGTTTAAATGTTTTTATTTCCGTAAAGATTTGACAACAAGTATAAATATATTAATTAGGAAAATACAACATACAATACGGAAACCCCGTTTTAGGATATGCTCCTCTTCGGGGTGGAAAGTAACATATAGGAAAGGTTTGCAAAGAATGCGATAGCGGAAATAAATCTCTTTTCATCGGGAGCGGTGTCGACGCGGCATTTGCCCGTGGGCGAAGGGAAACCCGCAAAACCTCCGCCAGGCCATCAAAGAAGTGGGAACAAAGAGGTTACAAGGACTAGAGCGTGCATAACAAAAAATCAACAACATGGTCTTGTCCACAATAGATTTGTCACTGGAATGTCTGAGTGTAACACTTCACTGGATAACACATGGTTCACCGATAGTAGTTACTCGGGCGTTGAGATCTTCTTCGCGGACGGAGGAGCGGTAAGTCCGGATCAGGAAGCATGCTGAGTGGCATCGGGAGCTCGGTGCGGATGAGGTGTGGAGGGAGGACGATGTCCGGGTAATAACCCAGAAGGAGTGTGGCGATGACGCGCGCTGGAGACTGAAGTTTGATGAACGGACGCCGTCGAAGCAGTCCGCCCAAGTTGCTCATGATGGAGGTGAGCTCCTCCATGTTGTTGTCCGCGAGGCGAGCTGCTGTTCTGCTGAGGGCACGGCATAACCTGTGGAGTAGAGGCTCTATATTAGCGCGGTCGTAAACGTACTCCCTGGGTGTATCGGGTGGGAGGAGGAGCAGCCTTCTCAGTATACGGCGTTCGAGAGTCGCAAAGCGCTCGAGCCCGTCACCGAGTGGACGCACCGCGAGTGTCGCGTACTCCATTATAGGTCTTATAAAGGCCTTGTATAGGAGCACGCCGCACCCCTTGGAAACTCCATGTCCGTTAGCCCGGACGGCATGTAGGAGATTAGCTCGTCGGCTGCACCTCGCCCTAACCGAATCCACGTAGGCCCTGAAAGAAAGATGTTTGTCAATCTGAATGCCAAGGTACGTAACGGAGTGGGATGGGAAGATAGGTTTATTCCAGAGGCGAAGGGAGGGTGGGGTTACGCCTTTGCCACGGGCATCGTGGCTGCCAGAAAAAACGATGAAGGTGGACTTGTGAGGGTTAGGTCGCAGACGCCATCTCTAGAGCCACCCCTCTCGAGATGTGGTGGTACGTTGTAGGTGTTTAACGGCCGTTTCTACCCGTTGCGCTTGCAGCCACAGCGCAGTGTCATCGGCATACTGATCGAGTGTTACCCGCTTGCCGTTGAATTTGTCTGTGGGCATGTCCCAGCAGAACAGGGTAAAAAGGAGAGGGGAGAGATCAGTACCCTGAGGGACGCCTGCGAGCAAGGGAAAGGGGGAAGAGACCGTCGACGCGTACCCTAGCCTGCCTGCCGGAAAGGAAAGAAGAAATTAGGCGGAGAAGGGGTGGGATAACTCCTGGAGTGAGGGAGAGCTTCCCGATAAGGTCATCATCAGAGCAAGAAAAAGGCCTGGTATTTATACTCTCCCTCCCGGCTCAGGTGTGCCCTGATTGGCCGGAAGCGTTTGTGTGCTCCGCTACGGCCAATCGGGTGCGTTCACGCGCATTTTTTATTATCTTTAGCACTGGCTTCCAAGTGTTACTAACTTGGAAGCCGTTGTCTCTGTTGAAGTTGTTGCTGTCCAATCGGATTTCAACGGCTTCTTTCACAACGTGATCCCAGTAGCCGTTGGCATGGCAAAGCCTTTTCGTGCCGGTGAAGTTGATTCTATGGTCGTTATTGAGGCAATGTTCGGCGACCGCAGATTTCGCTGGGTAGAGTAACCTGGTACACCTCTCGTGTTCCTTTAGGCGTGTTTCTATGGTGCGGCCGGTCTCCCCAATGTATGCTTGGCAGCACTCGCAAGGAATTCGGTACACTCCTGAGGTCTTCAATCCCCTTTTGTCTTTACTGGTGTCCAGGACCGACTGCAGCTTACTTTTCGGTGTGTGGATAGTTTCCACCTTGTATTTCCGTAAAATCCTGGAGATTTTATTTGAAATCGTAGAGACAAACTGGATGCAGGCTCTGGCGACAGGTTTCTCTCTCTCTTCTTTTTCCCTCCGGGTTTAGTGAAGGCCCTTTTAAGAGCCAAATTGATTTCTCGGGTCCCATAATCATTCCGCTGGAACGTCTTCCTTAGGTGGTGTATTTCGGCCTCCAGGTGCTCTTAGTCCGACACTGAAGTAGCTCGGTGCACGAGTGTGGAAATTACTCCTCTCTTTTGTGCTGGATGATGATGACTTCTCCCGTTAAGGTATAGGTCCATGTGGGTTGGTTTTCGGTAGACTTGATGGCCTAGGCTGCCGTCTCTTTTTTCTCTCGATAAGGATATCGAGGAAGGGAAGTCGTCTATTCGTTTCAGTCTCCATGGTGAACTGGATGTTTGGGTGGACACTATTCATATGACCGAGGAATTCGGTGAGAGCTTCCGATCCGTGTGGCCACACGATGAAGGTGTCATCAACATACCTGAAGAAGTGTTTAGGTCTTAAGGGTGCTGTTCTCAGTGCTCCCTCTTCAAAGTCCTCCATGTAGAAGTTCGCAATGGGTGGTGACAGTGGAGAACCCATGGTGACTCCTTCCACCTGCTCGTAGAATTTGCCATTGTAGAGGAAGTACTACCTTGAACAAAAAGTTCCCGGAATAACCACAGTGTGGCGCTCCCATCGTTCCGATTTGAGTTCTGTTTTTTTTGTTAAATTGGTACATCTGTTGTTGATATTCCCTTTTAATCTTAGTGTCATAACTTGACATTTGCAAAAGTTACGTAGCCAAGAGTACATCTATCTCTGTGTGTGTTGGCGATTTTTTACAATTGCAGAAATGGATTTAAATTTGCAACAACGAACTTGTATTAAATTTTGCGTAAAAAACGGATTTAGTGGCGCACGGACGTTGGAAATGTTGGAAAAGTGTTTCGGCAACGATTCTCTAAAAAAAAACGGTCGTTTACCAGTGGCACGAGCGGTTCAGAAGTGGTCGTGAGTCAATCGAAGATGATGAACGCAGTGGCAGACCATCGACATCGAAAGTCGGTGAAAAAATTGATAAAGTAAAAGAAATGTTGGTCAATAACCGCAAATTAACCATCAGAGAAATAGCGGAGGATTTGAACATTGCCTATGGATCCGCCCAAGACATTGTGGTTAATGATTTGGGTTTCCGTCGTGTAGCAGCAAAGTTGGTGCCAAAAGACCTCCATTTCATGCAAAAAAGAGACCGTGTTGACGTCGCAAAAGACATGATTTGTGAGGCTGAATCCGATCCCACATTCATCAAAAGGATCATTACTGGAGACAAGATGTGGGTTTATGAGTACGACACGCAATCCAGACATCAGGCAAGTGAATGGCGTTCACCAAATGAGCCGAGACCAAAAAAACTACGTCGTTTTCAGTCAAAAAAGAAGGCAATGCTGACGGTTTTCATGGATTACAACGGTGTAGTGCATCATGAACTTTTGCCAGAAGGCCAGACAGTAAACAAAGAGTATTATTTGGACGTTATGAGACGTTTGCGTGAAGCAATTCGCCGAAAGAGACCAGAAATCGTCGCACAGTGCGTCGAGACCGTCGCACAGTGCTATCATTATCCGTAATTTTTTGACGAAAAATGCAACAAATACCATCCAACAGCCACCGAATTCACCTGATTTGGCCCCCTGTGACTTCTTTCTGTTCAATCGAGTTAAAAAACCATTACGGGGAACGCGTTTTAGCAGCCGAGAGGAAGTAATGGAAAAATCGCAGGAAGCACTGATGGACATACCGAAAACCGAATATAAAAAATGTTTCGAGGATTGGATCAAACGCTGGCAAAACTGTGTTGCAGTCGATGGGGATTACTTTGAAGGGGACAATATAGATTTAGATGAATAAACTTGTATTTTTAATTTAATTTAATTTTTGAATAAATTCCGGGAACTATTTGATCAAGGTAGTATGTCTAAGTGAGGACGTGGCGGAAAAGATCGACGGTTTTCTCATCGAACCGTGCTTGGAGAAGTAGCAAAGTGTCCTTAATCGGCACCTTAGTGAATAGCGATTTGACGTCGAAACTCGCTAAAATGTCTTGGTCGTCCAAACGAATATTCTGTAGGGTTTTGACGAATTCTGCCGAATTCTTGATATGGTGCTCGCATAATCCCACAAAAGGCGTCAGGATCCCGGTCAGGTGTCTTGCCAAATTGTACGTAGGTGCCCCTATGCCACTCACAATTGGTCTTAGGGGTGCTCCTTCTTTGTGGATCTTGGGCAGTCGGCGGGACGGGTGCTTGCGGCACTAGGTTTCTGTTGGTCTCGGAACTCGGCAATGATTTTTTGATCTAAGTAGTCGTCTTTCTCACTAATGCGTCCGTTGGGTCACGGGTGATAGTCCGGTATGCTGGGTCTTGGAGCAAATCTTGGATTATCCGGTGGTAATCAATAGTGTTCAGCAATACGGTAGCATTGCCCTTGCCTGCCTTCAGGACTGTGATGTCGGGATTCTTGCGCAAGGAAAGTAGAGTGCGCTTTTCTTCTCTCGCGATGTTAGGTTTGGGTAGGACGGCCCTTTTGAGGGCCATGGAGACTTCAGCTCTGACCTGCGGGAGTTTTCGGATGGCTTGCTCCACACTTCCTACTATGTCAAGGTAGAGGATGAATCCTGAAGTTGGGACAAAGTTCAATCCTTTGGAGAGCACCAAAGAAGTAGGTTCGTCAATTTCCGTGTCGGTCAGGTTGATGACGACTCGTTGTCGGTCGAGAGGGGGGATGGTATCCTTTCTCACGTCCAAACGTTCGTACTTCTGTTTTTGCCTATGTGTGTCCCTACGGCGCAGCATCTCCCCTTGCGTGGCCGTGGCTCTATCGATGAACTCCCAGTCCATTGGGGACAGGCGGGCTGCCAATCGTAAGTGGCAATCCAGAAGGCTTTTTCCGTTGTCATCGAGGGCCCACCTGTGGTGGTGTATCCGTTCCCGCAGTAATGCGAGGCTGGTGCGTCTCATGATGCGTCTGGCTGCCGATGAATTCACCGGGGGTCGAGGCTGACGAATCTGGGTACAACGTCCTTGTCCCTGCACCTCCACCCAGGAGAAAGGCAAGGGAACAGAGGAGTTTGGCTCTGTCCTTCCGCAGCTGCTCTAAGCGGCGAACGCAGCGATGAATTTCCTCCCCGTAGAGGTAAGTAATGAAGGATGTTAGCTAGATATTGGCGGCAAGGAGAAAATGCACAGCGGTACCTCATTTGGGGCGTGCACAGGGTCGCGCGCGTCGTGCCGAGATTTCGGTCAACAAGTCCCCTTCTCTCGTCCCCGCCCCCAATCCCTCCTTGCCCCCACCATCGAGAGCCGGTCGCGGCCAACCCGTTCCTCGCCGCTCGCCATTCGGCTTCTCGTGATCCCTACTGTTCTTGTCTGATAACCATCTCTACTGAGCGAAACAGCATGTAGCGGATTGTTAGTCCAACGTCTTCCCGCTCACTCTTGTGGGAATTCTAACCGTGATTCGAATGTGATAAGTGAATAATATTGGATGGTAATCAGTCGAATAGCGAGAGCAAAATACAAGTGTCAGTTACCCGTCCCACATATGAGTTTTAATCGGCCTGCTTTCCCTGGGAAAAATTAGTCCTACGGGGCAATGGCGGCGTTTCATGGAGGCTTAAATTAGATTCCAAAATAACAGAATTACTTTGATTTTCTCCACAACATTTTTTTATATTGCTGAGCGTCGGAAAATTTACTATGGAAAGATTATTATTGTTATAATAGTGGAAAGATTTCAAGAAACAAGGCTTAAATATTAGACTAATTTCTTCGCTGAATTTAGTTTATGCAGGGTCAACGAGCAAATTACATCAAACTTTTTTTAAATCCCAATACCCTTAATTACTATGCTGTCAATCTCTGTCCAGCCGCTCACTAACTATCCACTACATTTTTTGGCTGAGAAAATTCAAATAATAATAGAAGTAATATTTCGACTAATTTCAAAGAAATACTCGAATTGTTCACCTTTTCTGAAATTCAATTGTTCGACCTTCAACTCATTCTACACCTTACGGGTAAAAATCTTTCTTAAATGTCATCGTAAGCATACAGGTGTGAATAACGCTTGCATGATGCTAGGGCCAACGGTCAAGGTGATGGAAAGAAGGCTGCTTAAAATATTTCTTTAGCAATCCATGCCGATATATCTGTGATATTTATTGTTATATTTTCTCTTGAAAGGCGCCAAATTTATTTTAGTATTCTCAGTCTCTGTTTGGCTGATCAATTTCTGGACCGAAAGTAAAATGTGCTTCAATTACTTATGTTGATCGTTAAATTTTCTGTTGAAATGAAAAATAATTGTGAGTACCACAAAAGAGTGCAATTCCACATACCTGCACCCATTTGAATTTATTGTTTTTTTAAAGATGGTACTCGATATGCTTAAGCGTGTAAGTCTAGCTCTAGATTTGAATGCATTCTCTCGATCCCCTGCAAAAATGGCATTTCGTTAATTGAGATCGAGAGACTTTAGAAAAAGATAGCTTGAAACAGCTTTTTTATGAATCTGGGCATAACTGAGCGTGTACATATACATAGGCACACAACGAAACACACAAATCAAATATTAAAATCAACAGTGTAGTACTTTCTTCGTTTTTTTATATTCTTGCTCTATATAGTCTTTATCGCTTATCCAATATTTGGCAACTGGCGTTATAGGTTCGCTCCACGGTTACCCAAATATATTATTAATTCATCTTCCAAAAATAACAGAAAGGGCTGTTTGAAAAATATAATCCTTTTTCATTTCCATTAAATGTTTCCCTTTTTTTATTCCGTCCGTTCATCCTCTCGATGGATTTCGACGAACAATTCTTTCAGTGCACCCCGAACAAGGTCAAAAAGGACCCTGCCCTTGACCATTTTCGGCTCATCTTCGTCCGTCCGTCGGCGCACAAGTCGACGTCCGCTTACGGAGGGCGTCTTTCTAACGCCCCAAGGGGGAGGGCGGTCGACGTTGAACCCTCTCCTGGGGGGGGGGGTGTTGAGAGGGATAAAAGGGGCAGCGATCGTTTTTTCCATCCCTCCCCCCCTCGTTTTGTTGTCCCGCGTTGACAGGGGGAGGGGAGGGCGGGCTTGATGAAGGGGTCCCTCCCCTAATTGCGATGCGCGAGGGAAGGGTGTCAGCGCACCCCTTTGTTTTCTCCTGGTCCCCCCACCCTCATTCATTAGCTCGTATTTTTCTCGTCGGGGCGGCGGAGGGGGTTTGGTCGCAGGTGGGGGAGAGATCCGTCTCTCCGATGGGCCTCGGCCTTTCACCCCGAAGGTCGCCCTTGCAATTTGTGGTCTGCGACCCCCCCCCACCTACAAGCGCGCGCACACGGCACTCACCCCACGCCTTACACCATGTGGAGGGTGGAAGAGAAAAAATATGCATGTGGATGACGAGTGCGTCCCCCAGGGGGCGTGTGATTCATTGAACCCCTTTCTTCCGCCCTTCTTTTCCGCTTCCCCCATTTATTCCTCCCCATCCGTTAAGGGTTGGTTTGCCATCAAGTCACTCATTCATTCGGAGCCGTTGACAGCGTGTCTTTTCATCCATATCCACACGCTTCCCCACAAGCCTCCAGCGAGGTGTGTGGCAGAGGGTGAATTCACGCGAAGTATGCAGAGTGCGAGTAAGATTGTGGTCGACCACGGTGCGCGAATACTTGTTAGTTGCAACCTATTCCTAGCGTATATGGCAATAAATAATTGCCAGTTTGAAATCCATGATTAATCCACTGTAACCATTAGTTGAGGAATCATGCAAGCAATGGAACATATAACCATTAAGAAAATGGATTTTACGTTGGTATACGAAGGCAACTGGCGGTAGATGTTACATCTACATCTACGCAAGACCCCGCAAACCGACGCAAGAGCGTGTGGCGTGGGGTGTTAAATCACAAACCATGCACAATCCCAATCATACCACCTCTGCAATAACATTAGTTTGATCATGCACTCAAACAAAGTTAATCACACGAAAGAAAGTACTTACATTCGACATTATGCCATAACACGATATGCATGGTCAATTTCTGCTGTAGAACTGCTATAAATATTGGTCTATTAAATTAAATATAACATGCAGGAAATAACATGTAGAACAAAAGAGATAAAATTTCAATTCTAATTATCTCCTACGCGATTGCTGTGATGCCTACGATCTTAATCTTACGATCGTAATCCTACGATCTATGATCTTAATGGTTAAGGAAAAAATTAAAAATATCCTCTTCATTCAAAAATGGGTAATTTTAGCTCTTTTAGACTTTATCCTTCCAAAAAATAAAGTGAGATAACTATGTTCTAAAAATCTTCGTTCATTGCCCCGTGTAGCAATTCATACAAGTATGTTCCTCACCCACCTCTTGTTTCGAATGCAGGCCCCTCTCGTCCGGCAAAAGCATATCGTCACCTCTGCATATATCACCTCGTCTAATTATAAATATCCTGACTAATTAAGTATTGTTTAGCCAAGAATGAAGTTCCCAGCCGAAAAATTCCTCTTTGTTATTTACTTTCCTTTTAATGTACTTTCGATGAGTAACATTATTACCATTGCATGGAAAGAACATCGGAACGTTTTGCCAGAGTGTCGTGAACGTTAATCATGAAGCACTTCCACATTGCTATACCGAAATACATTTCTATAAATTCCATAACCCAAAAACAAAGATTAGCACATATTATTCGACAGGTAACCTTCTTGGTCTCTCATAAGGATTCCATTCCAACACTTCAGAGTCGAGCGCTTTCCATTTTTTATTTATAGTAATCTGCGCACATGATAGGCGGTAACCGTTATGTTGCGGTCGCTGGGACGCTGTAGGATTGTCCAGACATTTTCCCTTCTAAGTGAGTTATATTTGTTATAGTCATTTATTTCAGGCGATATTTTACAGTTTGATAATATCGTTTTAATTACTTTCAGATGTAGGTTGAGGAAAAGGAAACAATGAGAACGCCCCTGGTTTGGCAGTTTAAATTAAACTCGAAGACGGCCTACAAATATGGAGATTAATTAATTGCATGCATGAATCCAATCGCCGAACAAGTAAGAAGTGTCGAAAATAGGCAATAAAAGCAAATAAATACTTAAAATTATCGGGAATAATTATCTGGATTAATGTAACCTCCAATTGTTCGTACATTTTTACTAGGATATTAGTTTTCGCAATGTTAAAACAGTCGGAATTATCGTAAAAAACTTTGTACTATATTAACCTAAATAAAGAAAAATCCATTCGTAAATGGATACATATGTCCATATATGTATCCATTCGTTGGTTTAATAATTATTTCCTGCATGAATGCAGCTATTTTTAATCGAATGTAGATATGCTCTTCCCAAAGCAGTGAATCCATAGTTTAACTTAAAGTGAACGAAGGCTTTGTAAAATAACCTCACACTTGGTAATGGGAATTTAGTTGTTGGATAAACAGTAGTACCGTAACACTTTTAACACGTAACGACTCCAGATAAACAGACCCTTAATAAACATTAATCTGCCAATCAAGCCACGATCTAAATAGTTGTTTCGAAGTTGGGCCTTCCCAAATTCTGACACGCAACGACGTGAGGGATTTAGTCAGTAGTCCGCGCAATTCTTCATGTTGATGTTCCCGATTTACGTACTCGTGGTGAGAACCTATTTATGGACTGATATTGGTTACCATGTGACAAATAATTAAATTGCGCCGATGTATGGGCGTTAAACTTTCTATTTCCCCACGCGAAACGCGAAGCTGTTCATACAGCTACATATTTCGTTGAGCTTATGGCATTGCCAACACCTAGTAATACTGCACCCAGCCATCTTCTTCCAGATCCTTTCCTTGTCTTTATTTATTAATTGGTCCAATGTTTTCAATGGGGTGAATATCCCCCATGATGTCACCTCGCATTCATTTAAGCAAGATAAAAATGTTATATTCTGCATCATGTGTCGTTCCTTCCAATGAACCGTTATATTACATTTGAAGAAATATTTTATCGATGTGCCGATATCATATGGAAATACGGTCGGACCGACGCACGGCTTAAGTGATATCAGTGGGTACTAATAGCTGGGGTACAGAGATGAGGAACGGGAAGAGATTAGTGTAATGCAGGTTATACAACAGGCTGCAATGAAAAGAAAATCAATGCTCTGCATGCGTTCACTTTACGTTTACAACCACATTAAAACTTCCTGATATCCATCACTCATCCGCCGGAGCATGAAATTGAACTAGTTCCAGTAAAATTGTATGTTAGGGCATTTCAAAAGCAGTTTAGTTTGTCGTATATAAATCCTAGAAATGAAACAATTTTAGTCATTGATCATGGGGAAAAGTAGAAATTAAATCGTTTATTTTCCTAGCAAACCGAGAGTGAATCCGTTTGAATGTGCGCGGCAATGCGCCCGAAGGATGGGTGAAAGCTTCGAATGGATGCAAAGCGAGGACCTCGGCGTCGAATGCGAAAGAAAGGTTAAAAACAGATTTTTATCGGCGTGGAGTTTTCAAGTGAACCCTTTCCGGGAGGGCGGTGCGGACAGGGTGACACCGGCTTGACAGATGTGGGTGGTGCCCGAATCCCCATCCCCCCAACTCCCACCCATTCAAAAGGCCACCACCCTCCGTGCTCTCATTGAAGGAGGCGGACGATTCCACAGGTGTCCCGCACGAAGCGCGCCACCCTTCTCGGCCCCGCGTACTCGCCCCTCCCACCCACGACGCGGCCCCTCCCCCGACGTGACCTCCCGACTGCCCCCTCCGCCCTCTCCCCCCGACCCCCTCGACTCGCATCCCCGTCATATCTCTCTCTGTCTCTCTCGCCCCGCAGGTGTGGCGCCTGGACCTCGTCATGGTGATCCTGTTCAAAGCGATACCGCTGGAGAGCACCGACGGCGAGAGGCTTGAGAAGAGTCCCGAGTGCGCGCATCCAGGCCTCTGCGTCAACCCGTACCACATCAACGTATCCGTCCGCGAGTTAGACCTTTACCTGGCCAACTTCATCAACAGCCACGGTGAGTGCGCACACGTCATTTTCACGTAACTCCCCGCGAGCGGCAGCCATTCCCCCCTGGATGGTCAGAAGGGTTGACGTTCCCTCACATGGAACGTTTTTGATTTTGTTTCTTCGACCCAGTGCGGTCACGGGCTCAATGTGGTGATTCCGTGTGAATGCGTCGTCACCGTATTGTTCCGAGCTCGTTATGGCGGCCCTCCGATCTAATTGGACCGACTTACATGAGGGTCATTCGAAAGTGAATTTTTTGGATTTCATAAATGATGAGCCCGACTACGTTATCATATTTAAACTAAAAGGGCAATCAGTCTTCCCTCTTCCTAATATGACGGCAGATGAAGAAAATACCTAATTGGAATGAAAACTGCATGTGTCGATTATATTTTTTCATTCAGCAAAATAATATCTTACGCTGATTTGATCCTTTATGAGTTGTAAGGCGTTATTTGAAAATTTTGAGTGAGCGGCGAGCGAAATGCCGCTGTAGTTAATAAAATAATTGATGCATAAAAATATAGATAATTCTGATAATTCCCTATGCCGATAAGGTTATCTGTGAGATATTGAAAAGAATGGCATAGAATTATTAAAAACAGATAATTGAGATAAGTGTGACACATTTATGGGTCATGGATCATTCATACAAGTAGCGGGTCTGGAAAATAGCTATGTTGTAATTTTCTCGATGGGCTTCTACAATATTCACTAGATTCATCATCCGCAGTGGATTTCATGCAAAAGCGTTTGGCTGTATTTTAGGAAGCCTTCTCACTTGCCGCTTCCCACTTCCGGGTTGATCTCTAGAACATATTAAAAAATTGTCTCCTGGATAAAGTACTCTGGAGTATAGATTTTCCCCCTTACGCCAATCTGAAGTGGATTTCAAATTGTCAAACATTGCCCATTCTAACTGCTTCAATGAGTGTAATATATTGTAATGGCTTGAGACCATTTGACTTGTTAAGAAATGATGTATCCCAGAAATTACTTAATGGAAAAGGACAAATTTACAAATCTTATACATATCCTTCGCATGTATTTTCATGAATACCATTGTTTGTTGTAGATTATGGAAATATATATTTAAATACGTCATCTTGGTGATTGATTTGCCTGAAAAAGTGACTTAGCTGTTACGTTTTGCAGTTCTGGTAGGTATTTCTTCTCGAAGTCACGGTTGGTATATGCTTACGTAATGATTACAGTGATTCTTTCCTGAAAGTATATAGAGAGAACATTAGCAGTGCAGTATAAAAAATTTAAAATTTAAGGGTGATTTACCTACTACTTTTCATGAACCTTTGTTTTTTGAAAAGCCATTGTTTGTGCATTCCAAATTTTAATTGTTTATGTGCACACATTGCAAAATTAGCCGTCCATGATCCATCTATATAATCCCCTAAATGTTGAAATGATTGCTGAGATACCAGTAACCGTAGAGATCTAATAGCTGAAAGTAAATGCACTCTTTTGCTTAATTGTTTTTTACTCATTCATTGCAGTAGCTAAAAATTATTGGAACTGCAAATGTGATTGAGACTGCTGTTCTTTGGGCATTTTGAAGAAAGTTATAAATTATACAGAAATCAGAGGCCCTTCTTTTTTTAGGATTGTTAGGAAATCAGAATGTATTCTGATCGCTCTCTCACGCTCTCTCTTAGAATAATGAACATACGAAAGAGAGAGCAAGAATCACAATAAATTTGCACATGCGTAGTTCCATAATGTTTGGAAAATGTAGTACAAGCCATGTTTTTGACCAATAGTAGAGATAATATTTTAATTAAAAATCTTTTGGAGCTTTAATACCGAATGCTATTATTTGTAAAAATACTAATTTAAATGCTTATCAGGGGTATATCATTGGGTCAACCTTTAGTCACCTTGGGCCCGTTCATTCTAAAACTGTATTCCTGATCTATTAAATTATTAAATATATTTGAAACTTAATGCAGAATTATTGTGAAGAAAGATTAATTTGAAGAGATTCATTAGCGTTCAAATTATGAAGTGCTTAAACATAGAAATTATTATTTTTGCAGAGCTGTAATTTGAAAAATTATAATAAGGGAAGGCATTTTTCTTAGGTATCAGTGCTAATAAAACAACTGACCTATGCTTCCTTTCAATTGAATCATCTAAAAGCTAGGTTTTCTTGCCGTTTCCTTCAAGATTTGATGGACTACAAGACCACGTCATATAAGTATATAAATATTTTTCAAGATGTAAACTGTTACTTAGAACACCAAAATAATACATGGTCAGGCAAAGTCCTGAGGTTAGGACATTTGGTAAGTGTCAGAAGGAAAGTCTTAGTATAGCGGCAATCCACTTACTGTGCTTATTATTTCAACTCATTGCAAAAAGTAATGACAGCGGGCTAAACCTAACAGTGCGTATTCATTTAGCCAGAACTTCTATGAACAAGTAAATCGTTGTGCTCTTTTTTAACTATAACATACAAGGTTTGTTAAAAAAATAATGAGAATTTTAATTTTTCGGAAAATAATATATATTTATTCTAAAACATTGATGTGTTCACATTCAAAGTAGTCGCCATTGGAGATTATGCACTTCTGCCAGCGCTTTTTCCAATCCCCGAAACACTTCTTAACCTTGATCTTTGAGGTTGAGCCAGTTCTTTCAGCGATGCGCTTTTAATGCCCTCTACGGCTGTAAAACGACAGCTCTCCAAGGTTCTCTTAATTTTTGGAAATACGAAAAAGTCACACGGAGCTATATCTGGCGAATATGGAGGCTGGGGCATCGTTACATTTTTGGTTTTGGCCAAAAATTCACGAACAAGCAATGAAGTGTGAGCTTGTTCATTATCGTGGTGCAAAACCATGAATTGTTTTTCCACAGATCCGGGCGCTTTTTTCGGATTGCTTCCCGCAAATGGCGTTGAACTTGTAGGTAGTACTTCTTATTGACCGTTTGACCTGGCGGAAGGAATTCATGATGCACTATGTCATTAAAATTGAAGAACACAGTGAGCATAACCTTCACGTTCGACCGCACTTGTCGAGCCTTTTTCGGCCTTCATGAGCCAGAATGCTTCCGATGGGATGATTGAGCCTTAGTTTCAATGTCATATCCATAAACCCATGTTTCGTCACCTGTTATAATACGTTTCAGTAATTCTGCATCTTCGTTTACTTAATTTAGTAACTCCTGAGCAACTTCCATTCGCCGCTGTTTTTGTTCAACATTCAACAATTTTGGAACTAATTTTGTTGCCACGCGTTTCATACTCAATAAATTGAAAAAAATGTCATGACATGATCCAGTCGATATGCCAACATCATCAGCGACCTCTCTAATTGTGATTCGGCGATCGTTCATAACCATGTCTTTCACTTTTTCCACGTTTTCATCGATTGTTGATGTGTTGGGGCGTCCAGGATTCGTAATCTTCAAGGTCTTTACGGCCTTCTTGGAAACGCTCGTAAACTCGTAAACTCTTGATTTACTCGTAGCAGACTCACCATAGGCCTTTGTTAACATTTTACACACTTTGTTACACTTTATTTTTTACGCAAAATTTGATACAAATTATTTGTTCCATTTCTTTTGACAAACAAAAATCTCCGAGCTCATAAAACACGTCTAACCTTAGTGGCTGTCAAAGACAAAGTCCACAAAGAAAACAGCTGAAAGTTTTATCATACTTTTGGGGCACATACACCAACATAATAAAAAAAGTTTGACAATCGGACATATATATGTGTATATACAATTATATATATATATATATATATATATATATATATATATATATATATATATATATATATATATATATATATATATATATATATATATATATATATATATATATATATATATATATATATGTAATGCGGGTCGCGGTGGTCTAGCGGGTAGAGCGTTGGACTGCTGACCAGAGGGTCCCGGGTTCGATTCCCGGGCAAGGCACTTTGGGCACCTGCAGCTCCACCCAAGCTAGTTGATTTTTCGGACCTGGTTTAGTACCAGGTCTTCCTGGGAAACCATAACCCGCACAGGGAAAGGAACTGGCCCCCCTACCCTGATGTGTGAATATTCACACGCCGTCGGGCTTGGTACATGGGTGAGCTCTTCCATCACCTACTAAATCGACCTTCGGGTTGATTACTGTGTTTATGGTTTTATATATAAATATATAAATATATATATGTATATGCATACATATGTATATATATGTATGCAAATATACATATCCTGATGATGACTTAGTCGAAACCTAGGTCCGGCATAGTAAAATATATGTGGAAGAACAAGGTATTTTCTTTTCCGATATGAATCGCTTCCACAAACTAACGCCTCAAACCATTCAATATGATGATGTTTTGTGTTGACACAACAACTTTTACGATACCGATAACTTCCCAAATTAAGTAAGAAGTCAATGTAATGAAATAAGAAACTTTGGTGTACGAACTTCAGACCTACGACCGTGAACACATTTTACTAGCTTTTTTATTAAATTTTCGAAATTCCTCAACATCCCTCTAATTCACCCCTAATTCGTAAATTTTTAACGAGAGGCATACTTATAAGTCTGTTATTAGTGTTTTTGTTGCACTGGAATCTCTATGAGCACGAGGGTATCTATCATGCACTATTTCATTACTAACATTCTCACAACCCTGAAGTCATCGACCATCGGGCTAGTTCACGCGTTGTCATATTTTCAGTTCTTGATAGATGAATACTATTTGACTTAGGGATATCACTAAGGTCGTTATATTTTATTTATTCATAATCAGATTTAGGAAATGCTTGTATGTGAAAAATATTGCTCTTATTTACCAAAAGATTTTAGGGAAAGTGTGGCCCCGCGTTCGTTAATTAAATCCATCGATGTCCTCTTGCTCGTGATCACAATGAGAGAGGTTTTACTGTATTCATTTGTAATCATCCATTTGGCATTCTAGAAAAATCCCAACGAAAGTAGACCTTCCACGACTATGGCCTACTAATAACGTAATGCGACGGGGAATCACATTTTAATGTCCTGTCCGATGGGCGGCGTAATCCACCTGAAGTGCTCAAGACCTAGTACCGCAAGTAGAGATTAGGATACCACCGGGATAAAGAAAATGTCTGTCTTCGGGATTCGAACCTCGGTCATCAAGGTTTGAAGCCAGTATATTAGCCGCTGAACCATCCTGACGTTCGAATGTTCGGCAAAATCGATCATGCGTCCGGAGTTAACCAAAATCGAATCCTTGTCAACGGGTAATTACCATTCACGTTTCAAATGTATTCACAAAGAATAATGTGATTTTATTTCCCGAATACTCACCCAGCTAATTACTAATATCTCTATAGCGTGGAATGTTCATTTTAATAAAAACTTTCGGGACTCATTATCAGGAAGGCGATGACCAGAGCACGGCGAAATGCTAAGAGTGCCGGAAAACCGGGCGATACAGAAACCATACGTGTCTGCGAACGAATAGGGTGATTATTCGGAAAGGTCACTGCACATCAACGAGCTTGACGATTTTACTCGGCGTACGGAATGTGCACTTTCCAATACACGAGAGTCCTATAGGTACTTCAAATCCCTATATATCGAAGCGCTGAGGGTTGTAAACGATTTCGAAGGAGAGTGTCAATTTCGAAGTCGGTGCATAAAGTGAATAAATGGAACTGTGGAAGTTATATTTCCGCGGAAAAAAAAACAGATTACTAAACTGAATTAGTTCGCAACCGGTGAGTCGGCTTTCTTGGCTAATTAAATTTCATTCATTTTATTTGCTAATTCTCTCATTATTCTTAAACAATATATTTAATGGATCGTGAACAGCCCTTAGGTCTATAAATAAAACTATTGATTACAATTGAGTAAATCTCTTCTTCATCCTGGCCTAGTGACCTGGGAGCCGACAGCTCAGTTTGTGAAAGATCTCGCTCTCAGAGAACACTACCCCGGGGAAAGTGTGGAGCATTCAACTTCCGAGAACAAGGCACCGCGAAAAAATTAGCGAAAAAATGGCGTGGAGGACTCTGCATTGCAGTATAAAATTAACATCAGTGTTCGGAATTCACAAAGAAGTGCGTCATTTAACTGCTACTCTAGACTTCAATTATATGTAGACCTTCCCTATGGTAAAGTAAAAGTACGTAATCTTAGGTCGGGCCGCCATAATGGTACACAATTAGCGGAAAAGTTGGCTTTTAGCAATAGCATGAAGGTCTGGGTTCTTATCATTTAGCAGTTTTGATACATTTCGCGAAAAGAAAACGATATCCTCACTCATGTTCCAGCAAGAAAACTATAATTCCATCTGGAATGTTATGGTCAGTAAAAATCAGGAAATAATTATGTATCCCGGCGTCTAATCATGATTTTTTTAGAGGAAAAAGGGTAAAAATGGGCGAATTCGTATAATTTAAACACCAGAGCGAAATGGTTTTAGGGCGTTATCACGAATTTTTGGATAACTGTACATGAATAGGTTTTTTTTGATTCCAAAGTATCGGTCACGTGTTGGTTTTTCTCTTTAGTAAATCACTGAACCTCCATTTGGACATAATAACATTAAAAAGGAGTTAACTTCTATTAAAAAACACGTAAGTAGTTTGTGATTCGAAAACGAACCCTCAATGATGCTACCTATTGATACGTTCTTCAATGTTTATGGAGTACGCTACTTTGCCATGATCCAAAAATTCGGATTATGTTAAAAAAATAAATCTAAAATAAAAACTCAAGTTTAGAAGACTCGAGTAGGTTCAACGAGAATCCGGACGCTGAAGTGTCATTACTCCATTGCGATGCGGATATCCCGTTCTTTCGCGGACGCAAATGCGTGACCCTCGAGTTAGCGAATATACGATCGCTTTACATACCAGGCTTCCTCCTTTTCAAATGACTGTGCATCCGGCGAAGAGGCAGAGCTATTCTTGACAGTTGCACCGCTCCACATAAGATGGTCAGTCCGAAGGGAAGTGCAGCATTGCACCCCAACCAGGAGACATACATCATCGCCAGCGACTCAAGACAATTCCATACGCATGCACACGCACGCACTCATTCCGCCCTCGGGAGTCGTTGATCTCTCATTGAGACCCCCGCACCCTCTCCCGTAAAACCTCTTCTTGTCCCCTCACCCCGTCCTACGCCCATTTCCCCTCCGTCCCCGCACCGCGCGAACTCCCTAGCCTATCGCTTTCCGCGGAAAAGGGCCCGCGTGGGCGGTGGCGTGCCATCCGTGACCGGCAAACGCAATTCAGGGCTGGATTGAGTGATTGGTCACTCTGGTTGCTGCACGATTGCATAACCCCGAGATGTGGAGCGGCGGGGCGAGGAGGAGGCGAGTTGCAGCCGCAACTCCCGCAACATCAGGCGATTGCAACTCCCCCCGCAGTCATGATGCTTCTCCTCGGAAAACGCCGGAGGCTGCGATTAGTCGAATGACACGGAGTGGGCGGAATTGTGGAGAGTTTAGGAGGGCCGGGGGGGCTTTGGTGCGGGAGGTCGTCTCCTCCGTCCCGGCTACCCTCCCTCCTGGGGAAGTGTGAGGGCGTGTAGGGGTGCAACGGCGTGGGTGGGGGGGGTTTACATGTGTTGTGGTGGAAGAAGCCGAGATTCTCGCGCGCGTCTCCCCTCACCCTGCCCCCGACTTCCCCCATCTGCCACCCTGCCCCCCCCCCCTGGCGACCCCTCCGCTCCCTCCGACTCTCTCTCTCTGCCCACCGCAGGATGTCCTTCATTCCAGCCCGTCCTTCGTCACGTGACCGGCCGACTCAAACAATGAAGCCCTTCCCGTTCTCCTCGGACAAGCCCGGCCCCCCTCCCCCCTCACCTTTGTCCCCTTCCCCCACAGATGTTCCTCCCTCCGCCTCGCCTCTCCCACCGGGGGTCGCGCACCCCTCCTCCCGACAAAGAGATGGGGATCCTTCCTCCCCGCCATGTCACATGTCTTGGGGTTCCGCAGTGCGCATTCCGGGTTCCCAATTCATTTCCGATACTCTTTTTTTTGGGGACGAGAGCAGTCTTCATCAAATTAATCCGCCAATGGCACGCGTTATTGTTTTGATCGCTTCACCGTCTTATTTTTGGTACGTTCAGGGAGGTGCATGCATTCGTTTTCGTGCTGCCCAACCGGTGGCTCCGCAGCAAGTGACCCATTCCCCATCCCGGCACCGCATTCCCTCTGGAGCTCAAATTTCAACGCATTGCCCGCTCGCTTTAGCATGATCTGTTGGCGTTTGCGTGCGAGCTACATTTTTTCCCGTTTCGCTTTTCGACGAACGGTTTTCTTTCGGTTTGTCCCGGGCATCATTCTCTCACTTCTTCATGCTAGACATAACTTCCGACTGCCTATTGTGCTCTAGTCGCGCCGCGAATCGGACTGATTCGTGCTGTCGTGGATGCTGACGGTGTGGACTCAAGTTTCGTTGTGAACGAATTTTAATTGGCGTTCCGGCCTCTAATTGCGTGCCGTGTGGGAAGCAGGTCGAGAGGTTTACTCCAAACGATGTCTGTGTCCACCCCCTGATGAATCTTTTGCACTCATAAATTACACCCCCGTTGTTTACGTGCTTCTGTTAACTGCCATTCTTTTCTGGGCATTTGATAATTTCCATCACTCTTAATCAATTGTTGATGTTCCACTCCCTCCATGCACTCAGGTTGGAGCTACAGGTACCTGTACATCCCTTAGCACTCGTAGAATGTTTTGCTGGATTTGGAGAAAGTTAAATGTTTTAATGATTAGATCGCGTTTTTGGATGAAATCGTGTCAGAGTGTTTCTTGCCCATTGAGACGCGCTTCGCATGCACGATATCATGAGTAATAAATTCACTCTGCCGTCTCGTAGAGTGATGCATTCGGGGATTCACAATTTTATTTTTGTCCAAAACGCTATTTTGGAAAAACTGATTCATGATCTACTTTAGGTTAAAAAACTCGTAGCTGAAATCATCGTATATATAGGCTGATTAATTTCAGTAATCCTTCTGTTTGAATTATAAGAAACTGACACATGAAATCGATTTGAGTGTGTCTATTGTATTCTGGAAAAAGTTGTGGAACTGTTTCCAGATTGAATAAAGAGAGTGATTTAGTTTTTCCTCTTAAAATAAATTTTCACAGCTTAGGTTTCGGTAAGATGAGAGTGACTTGTCGATTCACCTAGAGGTGTTGATCTTCAACAAATCCTTGAGCGTGTAAAATAAATTTTATTTGGAAAAACCTATGCTACGTATTCCATTTCACCTGTTCCATGTTGTCCTAGGGGCGGGATAATTTACTTCTCACGCGGAATGCATTTTTAAGAGGTTCTCAAACTGCTTTTTCCCCAATTGACAAAATTCCTCACGCCCTCTTTCTTTTAAATGGAGCAGTCATATCGATAAATGTTCTCTCACGTGGCGTTGCATCATAACATAATGACTGCGAGAGGAATGTAGGAATCCCGTAGTGAAGAAGCACCTGCGGCCGTTCCATCCAACGTAAAACTTGTAGTTAAACAAAGGTTGTTTGTTTACTTGGATTAATGATGAATTGTTCACCTTTATATACGTATAATATTCTGTCCCTCATAATTCAATCAGGATACTAAAAATATTCGGCCTATTGCAAGTATTGTCATTCTGCTGACCCCTGGATCGATTTCGGTTGCTTCCACCTCGACGAAGGTTTTCTAATGCATTCGCCGAAGGAATTGGTTTTTTGGCTGCTTTCCGGCGGAGTGGATGACTGGCATCCCCCACAGCAGCCCCCCCCCCAACTATCCACCAATTACCCATCCCCCCTTTTTATCCCCTCCCTCCCTAACCCCATCCCCGCTCTCCTCTTGCCTCTCTCAAATGGATGCATACATTTCATGGTGACGTTTTTTGGCAACGTCATTAAGTGGACGACGTTCAAAATTAAATGGAATTTGTTGTCCGGTGGGTCTCGCGTGCCAACTAGAGAAGTAAAATCAGTGCGAGGCCCGTCTTTTTTACTATGTAAACAATAGAGAGTGGAATCGGATTCAGTGAGGGAATGTTGTCTGGAGTTCCCGAGCGACTCGCATACGAATCTTACTCGGGTGGTCGTAACGACCAGACTGGGGGTGGCAGGAAATTTTTCCTGTGAAAATACTGTTATCTAAGTACGGGTACATTTGTGATTTTTGTCATTCATTTTCAGGCTCAAGTAGTGTGGATTTTTCAAAGATTATTTAACTTACATGGGGTGCTAAATTAACTCGACTATTTAAAATCTGATGCACAGAGCGCCATGACTAAAGGTAGCTGTGACCCTGTGCTTGGACAAAAACGCTTCATTTGGAAAATGAAACTGCGGGAGCGCGAAAGAATTTTGGCCGTTCGTGATCCTGAGGCCTAGGAATGATGTCATTGAAAATAACCATTTTTGGAAACCCAAATAGGAAAATATGATGTAAAAAGGTGTTTTCGATGGGTTATCGTGCATTTTCAACTAAAGCTAAAAATAAACGGGACAGAAATTAATTTTTTTATTTGTCTTTCTTATGGCTTCTCTGCATAGTCACCATTCAGAGTTATTGATTTCTCCCAGGGTCTTCTGACCTTTCTAAGGCCGTCGTTGAAGAACACAGAAATTTGCATCAAAAACTATTGTTTCACCACTTGAATGTCTTTCTTTTTGTTTTCCAATCTCCCAGCCCGCAATAGTTTCTTGAGTTTTGGAAATAAGAAAAAGTCGCATGAGTTGAGATTGGTAGAATGCAGTGAATCTGCTAAAATTTCAAAGCCTCTTCACTTTGATTGCTGGTCGCGCCGTGGTTGCTATTGCAGGTCGTGCCATGTTTGCTTCTGAAAAAGAGTGGGTAGTCGTGGGTCCCAGCGTGCTGACACCTTTGATATGTGCAGTCCCTCGTGAATAATTTTCACACTGCTGCAACTAAGATCAGTTTCTTTCATGATCATTTAGATGGTTTCTTTTTGGTCTAATAGAATAAATACTTTACTTTCTTCAATTTGGCAACATCATCCTTGAGTGATGTCTTTCCTTTCTTGGACCATCTATGAGGGGCATGTGACAGTTTGAAGATTCATTTTCCACCTCACTGTTGAATCATATGACGAGTTATCATTTCCATAAACATCCGTTATTTCACCCTAGTCTTCCCTGGCACTGTAACCTTTCAAATGAAGGAACTTGATTCTGCGAATTACTTCAACTGAATGCTTCCTGAAACAAAATCAATCTGCGTTAATAGCTTTCGTTTACAAAATTATGTACATAAAAATCAATTAGTATGCGGAATTATTGTGATCTAGATATCACGGTTATTTCTATGTAATAATGACTAAAACGATTCCCCCACGTAAGTGGGGTGGCTAGGTTGGTCATTTAGAATTAGTAACGGAATATTTGAAAATACTCCACGCACACTCTAACATATATTTCTATCCCCTCAATTCTGATAACAACGTAAAACTCCAGGATTAAAGGTGAAAGGTTTTTAATTGAGCACAATTAGTTTTTACGTCACTTTTCCCTTATCAGTGACGCCAGAATGTTTAAATCACATTTGGGAGGGTAAAATAATTGTGTGAGGCATCAGCAAAATTTTTTGGTTCCCTCACCACTGAAGTCCCGGCGTCATAGGGCTTAGTGATGCGTTCTCGAAGAATTGAAGGCGATGAGTCACATGGGGAAGGGAGAGCGGGACTCAAGAGTCTGACTCAAAAGTCTGACCTGAAGAAGGCCTCGGAGTAGGCCGAAAGCTCAAATAATCTACAATGTGAGTGTTCTTTTACATGTTATCTGTTTTAATCTGTGTTCTATTGTGCCTTCCAAAAGTTATATTGCTCTCGCGAGTACTTCTGCATCACCTATATGCATATATATTTTATTTTATTAGGTAATCTACCGGTTAAGGTAGGTTTTTTGATGGACACAGCTATCAAATAAACATTTTGTCACTCCCCATCTAGCAAACTAATCTATGACAGATCCCTCTTCATCTCTGTAAACATCTTTCCTCCCTTCATCCCGTCCAATATCCCTATCCTGTTCCTGCCCTCTCCTCGTTTCCCTAACATTCTCCCATATATTACCGTCTTCAACATTCCACTGCCGCTCAATACGCCTTTCATCCATTTTTCCTGCCTCCATAGGATTTCTCTCAACAAACGTCTCTCCTCACCTACCATCTTCAGTATTTCCTCATTTGTTTTCCTCTCGGTCCATTTCACCTTCTTCGTTCTTCTCCCCACCCACATTTCAAAAGCCTCCAATCTACGTCTATCCTCCTGCTTCAGCGACAAAGTTTCCGCACCATACATAGCTACGCCCCATATCAGAGTTTTTACGAGTCTTGTCTTAACATCTCTACTCAACGTCCACGTCATCAACTCCCTCCTCCTTGAGAAAGCCTCCTTGCCTACCGCAAATCCTCTCCTTACGTCCTTACCACTTTGACCGTATTGGTCCAAAACACTTCCGAGATATGTAAACTGTTCTACCTGCTATATTTTTTCCCCGAGTATTTTAATATTTAGCTTAGCCTTTTTCTTTCTGGAAAATTGCATAACCTTTGTTTTATTAATATTGATTCTCATTCCATATATATCGCACTGAACGTCCAATTCACTCAGCATTGCTTGCAACCCCTTGGCTGACTGAGCAACTAATGCTTGGTCATCAGCAAAGCTAACCGATTTTACGAATTCCCCTCTGACTTTCATTCCCACCTCCAATTCATCCCATGCTTCTTTAATCATTTCCTCAAAATACACGTTGAATAGCACCAAGGACAATGGACAACCCTGCCTTACACCTCTTCTTAGCACTGCCCATTGGGACTCTCCGTTACCCACTCGCACCTGAGCAGTCTGAGACATGTACAGGTTGCGGATCAGTCTCCTGTCCCTCCAATCCATTCCTGTTTCCTGCAATACACGCATTAATTTTTCCCAAATTTCGAAACTACGAAACTAACTACTTTTTCGAAAACTACGAAACAGGCAAATACGTTCTGATTGTGTTCTGTATTCCTCACGATTAGTGAACTCATTACTGCAATTGCATCACGCGTACCTCTCCCCTTCCTAAATCCGACCTGATCATTCCCTGAGTAATCATTTGCCTTACTCTCTATCCTTTTGTTGATGATCCTGAGAATAACTTTAGCTGCGTGGGATATTAAGCTTATTGTTCTGTAATCCTCACATGATGTAGCCTTGATCTTTTTTGGAATAGGAACTAACACTGATTTCATAAAATCTTCCGGCCAGATTCCTTCCTCATAGATACTACGAATCAGTCCATATATGGCCTTCTTCCCACCTTTTCCTAACCATTTGAACATTTCTGCAGGAATGTTGTCCACCCCCACAGCCTCATTTACTTTCATCTCCTTTAAAGCCCTTTTTTTCTTCTACGTCATGTTCCTTTTCTACAGGGTTCGTCCGGAAAATAAGTGTACTGATTTTTTCCCGCTGCTCCAGGCGCGTCCAGCACCGCTCTGACGGGCTGCGATTGGAGGGGGGTATGTTGGCAAGCGACGCTGAAAAAGGCAGTCGGCTCTGAGCTGTGGTGTAGTGAGGAGCTCTGTTAACGCGATCCTCCACGCTCGACCCACGTCACGGAACGCGATGCCGAAGTTTTTGGAGCAGCGTTATTCCATCAAATTTGCGGTAAAGCTTGGGAAATCGTCTACCGAAACTGTCTGTATGATTTACCAGGCTTTTGGGGAGTCAGACATGCCCAGAAACATGATCTTTCGGTGGCACAAGATGTTCGTGGAGGGCAGAGAAGAGGTCGACGACGAACCCCGGCCTGGACGCCCATCAACGACACTCGCCGACGAAAATATGAGAAAAGTTCGCGATGTACTGAACTCTGATCGTCGTTTTAGTGTTCGGATGATAGCAGAGCAGTTAAATGTGCCAAAAACAATAGTGCACGAGATTATTAGGGACCAATTACAGATGCGAAAAATTTGTGCAAAGTTGGTGCCGAAAGTGCACAGTGATGATCAAAACTCAATCGTTTGGAAATTGCGACACAACTTGCCGGTCACTGCAAAAATGATCCACATTTTTTAGAGAACGTTGTTTCGGGTGACGAGACGTGGGTCTTTGAGTACGACCCGGAGTCGAAGACACAAAGTGCGGAGTGGCACACTTCATCCTCACCCCGTCAAATTAAAGCTCGCATGAGCAAATCTCGGATCAAGGCGATGCTCATCGTCTTTTTTGACAAAAGGGGAGTCGTCCACTACGAATTTGTACTTGAAAGACAAACTATAAATGCTGCATTTTACGTCCAAGTGCTCGAAAGGCTTCAAAAACGAGTCGCCCGCGTCCGGCCAGCGATCAAAAACATCTGGCGGCTGCATCACGGTCTCACACCGCGCTTGTCGTGTTGGACTCCTTGGCCAAGCACGGCGTGGAAACGCTGCCGCACCCGCCCTACAGCCCGGACTTGGCACCACCGGACTTCTTTCTGTTCCCGAAGATAAAGAGGAGTTTGAAAGGAACGCGATACGGGACTTTGGACGCCGTCAAAGAGGCAGTGACGACGTGTCTTCGAGAGGTTCCGGATAATGCCTTCCCGGGAGCGTTCCAGGAATGGGAACGCCGCTGGAACAAGTATATCGACTCACAAGGGTCCTATTTTGAGGAATATTAGCTTAAGATATGTAAAAGTGTAATAATTTTTTTTCATGAGCTCAGTACACTTATTTTTCGGACGAACCCTGTATGTCTAACCTTGTCGTCCTAAGTGCTTTACCATACAGTGTTTCTATATATTCCTTCCATCTCTCTTGGATTTTTCCTGGTTCAACTTACCCCACTTATCATTAACTGTTAGCACAGATCTTGCCTTCTTACTTCCTGATAATAACTAAACCTTGCTGTATCGAGCAACAATTTCACCCTTCGTCTGCAGACATTCCATATCCTCCCATTGCGCCATCTACCATTCTTCCTTCGCTTTATCTGTGGCTCTTCTCAATTTATTGTTTAACTCTTTGTACTTCATTTTGCCTAACTCTGTGTTTACATTCTTCCATCTTCTCCTCTCCTCCATCTTTACAAACATCTCCTCCGTTACCCATGGTTTCCTTATCCTTTTCTCGTTAACGGTTCCTAGAGTGTCTTTAGCGGCTTCCAATATCCCTTTCTTGATGCATTCCCATTTTTCTTCGGTAGTACTCAGTTCTTTACCGTCATCCATCTTTTTCTCTAAAGCCTGCTGATACTCCTTCCTCGTTAATCCATTTAATGCTTCTCCGTTCCATTTCCTAACCCGCCGCCCTTGCTTTATCTTCTTGAAACGAACGTTGCATTTCATAACAACTAAATTGTGGTCAGAGTCCGCATCCGCTCCTGGAAAACTGTGCGAATTTATCACACTGTTCTTAAACCTGTGCCTAACCATAATTTAATCAAACTGGTACCTTCCTGAATCCTCTGGCATTTTCCATGTATACCTTCGCCTTTTGTGGTTTCTAAACCATGTGTTGGTGATGATTAAACCCTGTCTCCTGCAGAATTCAATCGCTTTCTCCTCGCGTTCATTCCTCATGCCTAACCCATAGTCCCCCTCTAACTCATAGTCCAACTCACCACTATCTCTTCCTTCGCCTACCGTCGCATTCCAATCTTCCATCACTATCAAATGTTTCCCTGCAGGAACACTCGCGATGATATCCTATAACTCATCGTACATCCTGTAGACTTCTTTCTCCTTGTGGTTGCTCGGTGGCATGTATACCTGAACAAGGACCAAGTTCGTCCGCTCTGCTTTAATCTCTACGAGTAAAATTCTATCAGTTGTTTGCTGAATGTTGACTACGCTTCTTCCTTCCCCTGTGTGTGTATATATATATATAAGATTTTGTGAGATCGGTGTTAGTTCCTATTCCAAAAAAGGCAAAGTCTACGTCATGTGATGATTACAGAACAATAAGTTTGATATACCACGCAGCTAAAGCTATTTCCATTTTTCTATTGCAAGGTAGGAACATGATAGGGATGTTGGATGGGATGAAGAGTGGAAAGAAGTACACAGAGATGAAGAGGGACCTGATGTAGTTTAGGTTGCTGGATTGGGTTTTGTTTGGAGTTAGAAAATATTTATTTGATAGTTGTGTCCATCCAAAAACCTACCCTATCCGGTAGATTACCTAATAAATAAATAAATAAATATATATATATATATATATATATCCCTCCCATGTACTACAACCTTGTCGTGGTGGAAGGGCTTGTGTGTTCCGATGACCCCTAGAGCTTTTCTGGCGAGAGTAATAAAAATTACTCCTGGATGGGTCACCCATGCCAGATAGGTCGAAAGTTAGGAGCCAGACGAAAGGTAGTCCAGGCAGCGTCTGTTCCTCAGTGAGGCGGCTGCAATGACGTCTGACCTCACTGGGGCGGCCATTAAATGATGGTGTCACGTTAAAAACGCTATTGAGGAAGGAAACGGGAAACCACCTCAATTATCATTCCCAAGAAAATAATGATGGACGCAAAACAGAAATTGAGTCCTGTCAACTGCGGGACTCGGCCCAAGGGGCCGTGTGTCGTGCCCGGCAGCGTGGGAGGAGAGGCTTCCGCGGTTGTCTTCCCACGAAACCCATGCAGGGAAGAAATAACAGCAGCAGGACAGAAGACGCAGAAGAAGACGAAAGTAGTTAGAATTGGAACCTGGAACGTCAGGACAATGTTGAGGGCAGGAAAATTAGAAAATATTAAGTGAGAGATGGAAAGAGGTAATATAGATGTTTTAGGTCTCTGCGAGGTGAGATGGAAGGATAGCAGGGATTACTTGAGTGACAATAATAGAGTGATATTCAGCGGCGGGGACGAGAGCCAACGAGGGGTTGCCATAATATTAATAAAAGGGGTAGGAAGAAGCTTAGTTAACATAGAGCAAGCGACAGATAGAATTTTACTCGTAGAGATTAAAGCAGAGCTGACGAACTTTGTCATTGTTCAAGTATACATGCCACCGAGCAACCACAAGGAAGAAGAAGTTGATAACAGGTACGATGAGTTAGAAGATATAATCACGTGTGTTCCTGCAGGGAAACATTTGATAGTGATGGGGGATTGGAATGCGACGGTGGGGGAAGGAAGATAGGGTGGTGAGGTGGGGGACTATGGGTTAGGCACGAGGAATGAACGCGGGGGAAAGCGATAGAATTCTGCAGGAGACAGGGGTTAGTCATCACCAAGACATTGTTTAGACATCACAAAAGGCGAAGGTGTACATGGAAAATGCCAGTTGACTCAGAAAGGTATCAGTTACATTATATTATGGTTAGGCACAGGTTTAAGAACAGTGTGATAAATTCGCACAGTTTTCCAGGAGCGGATGCGGACTCTGACCACAATTTAGTTGTTATGAAATGCAACGTTCGTTTCGAGAAGATAAAGCAAGGGCGGCGGGTTAGGAAATGGAACGGAGAAGCATTAAATGGATTAACGAGGAAGGAGTATCAGCAGGCTGTAGAGAAAATGATGGATGACGGTAAAGAACTGAGTACCAGCGAAGAAAAATGGGAATGTATCAAGCAAGAGATATCGGAAGCAGCAAATGACACTATAGGAACCGTTAATGGGAAAAGAATAAGGAAACCATGGGTCACGGATGAGATGATTGCAAAGATGGAGGAGAGGAGAAGATGGAAGAATGTAAACACAGAGTTAGGCAAAATGAGGTACAAAGAGTTAAACAATAAATTGAGAAGGGCCACAAATAAAGCAGAAGAAGAATGGTGGAAAACGCAATGCGAGGAAATGGAAAGTTTATAGAAGAAGGGTGAAATTGGTGCTCTATACAGCAAGGTTAAGTTATTATCGGGAAGCAAGAAGGCAAGGTCTGTGCTAACAGTTAAAGATAAGTGGGGTAAGAAAATAGTTGAACCAGGAAAAATCCAAAAGAGATGGAAGGAATGTATAGAAACACTGAATATTAAAGAACATAGGCCGACAAGGTTAGACATAAAAAAGGAACATGACGTAGAAGAAGATAGCTTAGGTCCAGGCATACTCGACGATGAAATAGAAAGGGAATTAAAGGAGATGAAAGCAAATAAGGCTGTGGTGGTTGACAACATACCTGTAGAACTGTTGAAAAGTTTTGGAAAATGCGGGAAGAAGGTCCTATATGGACTGATTCGTTGTATCTATGAAGAAGGAATCTGGCCGGAAGATTTTGTGAGATCGGTGTTAGTTCCTTTTCCAAAAAAGGCAAAGTCTATATCATGTGAGGATTACAGAACAAAAAGTTTGATATCCCACGCAGCTAAAGTTATTCTCAGGATCATCAACTGAAGGATAGAGAGTAAGGCAAATGGAGTCTTAGGGGATGATCAGTTTGGGTTTAGGAAGGGAAGAGGTACGCGTGATCCCATTGCAGTAATGAGATCACTAATCGAGAGGAATATAGAATACAACCAGGACGTTTTTGCCTGTTTTGTAGATTTCGAAAAAGCGTTTGATAGAGTGAATTGGGAAAAATTAATGCGTGTATTGCAGAAAATAGGAATGGATTGGAGGGACAGGAGACTGATCCGCAACCTGTACATGTCTCAGACTGCTCAGGTGCGAGTGGGGAACGGACAGTCCGGATGGGCAGTGTTAGGAAGAGGTGTAAGGGAGGGTTGCCCATTGTCACCGGTGCTGTTCAACGTATATGTAGAGGAAATGATTAAAGAGGCATGGGAAGAACTGGAGGTAGGAATGAAAGTCGGAGGGGAATTCGTATAATCGGTTAGGTTTGCTGATGACCAAGCATTAGTTGCTCAGTCAGCCAAGGGGTTGCAAGCATTGCTGAGTGAATTGGAGGTTCAGTGCGATAAATATGGGATGAGAATCAATATTAATAAAACAAAGGTTATGCGATATTCCAGAAAGAAAAAGGCTAAGCTAAATATTAAAATAGGCGGGGAAGGAATAGAGCAGGTAGAGCAGTTTACATATCTCGGAAGTGTTTTGGACCAATACGGTCAAAGTGGCAGGGACGTAAGGAGAAGAATTGCGCTAGGCAAGGAGGCTTTCTCAAGGAGGAGGGAGTTGATGACGGGGACGTTGAGTAGGGATGTTAATACAAGACTCGTAATAACTCTGATATGGAGCGTAGCTATGTACGGCGCGGAAACGTGGTCACTGAAGCAGGAGGATAGACTTAGATTGGAGGCTTTTGAATAGTGGGTGTGGAGAATAATGGAGAAGGTGAAATGGACCGAAAGGAAAACAAATGAGGAAGTACTAGAGATGGTGGGTAAGGAGAGGGGTTTGTTGAGAGAAATCCTATGGAGGCAGGAAAAATGGATGAAAGGCGTATTGAGCGGTAGTGGAATGTTGAGGAATGTAATAGAGGGGAGAATGTTGGGCAATCGAGGTAAAGGTAGTAGCAGGATAGGGATGTTGGACGGGATGAGGGGAGGAAGGAGGTACACCGATATGAAGAGGGACCTGATATAGATTAGTTTGCTAGTTGGGGAGTCACAAAATGTTTATTTGATAGTAGTGTCCATCCAAAAACCTACCTTAACCGGTAGATTACCTAAAAAAAATATGTGTATGTGTTTGTGTATATATATGTGTTTTCATAAAGTAGTCTGTCCTACTGTTTCTTCTGAAGATGTTGCTAAATTCCGTCCAAATAATTAATAAATAACGTTTGAATGTTCTTTTTATGTGTTCTTATGTTGTTTGTTGTAATCCAAGTGTTTTTATTCTACACTTCCGTGTTACTTCGACGAAATCATATATATATATATATATGTTTGTTTGTGTGTGTGTGCATAGAACAGTGCCCATTGAGGACTTGTGCTCGACGCCATCAGGGCAGTGAGGGGGCTGGCCTCCATCATGTCGTCTCCCATTAAACCCCGGAATGCATTAAAGTCATTGCCCTCCTTCCACCCCCGCATCCGTTTCGCTTTTCCATTTTTAATTGGTTTTTACCGATATTGCTTTTCAATCCCAGTAATTAGAGAGAGAAGAGTGGGGAGGGAGCGGAGGGTTTTTGGAGGTTCGAAAGGGATTGGCGGGGCGGGAGGGATCCGATGAATAATGTATTCCCCCTTCGACTGATTTCCACCCAAGAAAATAAATTCAGCCGCCGATTGCTTGAAACTAATTACCAGGACTCTTAGGCTGTGCTCTCCTCTTGATTAGCTGCGCCTGCTAAACGCCACCCCCTCCACTCTGAAGCGAGTGTGTTTGTGTTTTCGCGATAGCCTAAAGGGAGTGGGCCTCCGAACCCTTTTCGCTACTCGTGTGAGTCCAAGCCCCCTCACCTCTAATCCCTTCCACCCCGATCCCTCGAACCCTCTCGTCCTGTCCTGTCTCTCTTCCCCGTCCCCGGGGCTCCCACCCGGCGACCTCGTGCCATGAAAGGTGCGGGTTCCAGGGGATTCCCTTTCTGGTGTGATGATTCCCCATCGATGGCTAGGGATGCGTGTCCAGTAAGCGAGCTAGCTCCTGTGGCTCCCAGTTTTAAAATTTGGGGGCTTTACCCCTGATTATTTTCTTGAAAACGCACCGGAAACGATGGTTCGCATGTGGAATTTTATTTAAGTCCTACGAAAATCTTTCGTAAGTTGAACAAAATAGACTTTGGGGAAGGCTCAATTTTTCCCTGCGAGTTGCTTGCTTCTACCAATCGGAAGCGAGCATAATAAGAAGGCGTGATAGTCAATGACGAATGATCTATCCTCTGGAAAGAGTGAACAGGGCGGAAATGGGCGACAATGCGACGAAAATGTAAGCAAGCTGGAATGAAGACGTTCTCCCTATTCCCAAATAGATAGGAATATACTTGACTCTACAGAGGTAAATATAATCAACGGAAGAAAAGGTTTCGAGACGTCATGTGCGATATTCGCCAAGTTTTTTCATGTGAAAGGACGGCGAGAGATGAGTCGCTCATGAATTTTTTTCTTGGACGAAAAATTTTACAGAAAGTCAACCATAAGGGAAGTACTTCAGGGATTCCTTGGGTCGCGTTCGCTGCCGTTTCAGTTTTTCTGGTGAACATTTCTGCATATTGTAAAATTTTCAAATTCACATATTATTCCGTGTTTTCTTTAGCTTCGTTTAGTTGCTATTATTAGGTAATCTACCGGTTAAGGTAGGCTTTTGGATGGACACAACTATCAAATAAATATTTTGTAACTCCCAATCCAGCAACTTACTCTACATCAGGTCCCTCTTCATCTCTGTGTACTTCTTTCCTCCCTTCATCCCGTCCAATATCCCTATCCTGTTCCTGCCCTCTCCTCGTTTGCCTAACATTCTCCCATATATTACCTTCTTCAACATTCCACTGCCGCTCAATACGCCTTTCATCCATATTTCCTGCCTCCATAGGATTTCTCTCAACAAACCTCTCTCCTCACCTACCATCTTCAGTATTTCCTCATTTGTTTTCCTTCCGGTCCATTTCACCTTCTCCGTTCTTCTCCACCCCCACATTTCAAAAGCCTCCAGTCTACATCTGTCCTCCTGCTTAAGCGACCACATTTCCACGCCGTACATACCTACGCTTGATATCAGAGTTTTTAAGAGTCTTGTCTTAACATTCCTACTCAACGTCTCCGTCATCAGCTCCCTCCTCCTTGAGAAAACCTCCTTGCCTAGCGCAATTTTTCTCCTTACGTCCTTACTACTTTGACCGTGTTGGTCAAAAACACTTCCGAGATATGTAAACTGTTCTACCTGCTCTATTTTTTTCCCCGCCTATTTTAATATTTAGCTTAGCCTTTTTCTTTCTGGAAAATCGCATAACCTTTGTTTTATTAATATTGATTCTCATCCCATATCTATTGCACTGAACCTCCAATTCACTCAGCAATGCTTGAAACCCCTTGGCTGACTGAGCAACTAATGCTTGGTTATCAGCAAACCTAACCGATTTTATGAATTCCCCTCCGGCTTTCATTCCTACCTCCAGTTCTTCCCATGCCTTTTTAATCACTTCCTCCACATATACGTTGAACAGCATGGGTGACAATGGGCAACCCTGCCTTACCCCTCTTCCTAACACTGCCCATCCGGACTGTCCGTTCCCCACTCGCACCACATCAGTCTGAGACATGTACAGGTTGCGGATCAGTCTCCTGTCCCTCCAATCCATTCCTATTCCCTGCAATACACGAATTAATTTTTCCCAATTCACTCTATCAAACGCTTTTTTAGTTATATTTCTCTAAAATGAATTATATTTTTAAATGGTACATTTTTTCGAATGCTTACCTTTGAAGTCTACTACTAGTTACAATATTGTTATTGGCGTCGTGGACTACAGTTAAAAAATCCACCTATGCTGGAAAGTTTTGTTCTCGGTTTGTCTGGCCGTATAAACTAATCTCATAGAATTCACTTGCAAATAAACTCAATTCAAGCGCTAATTAAAATCAGGAAGTACGACGGAAAATTCCTTTTCGAAGCATCTTGTTTCTTGTTCATCGTTATTTTTTAAAATGAATCATTTTCCTGAATTTTTGTAGTCTCGCTGATAGAATCGTTTGGTAAAACAAAGAAACAACTATAATAGTAATAAACAAGTATAATATATATATATATATATATATATATATATATATATATATATAAGTATACATGTAAAGCAAGAAAAACTGCTTCTGGTATTTGTATTACCGAGTGGCGCTGTTCTTTTCTGAATCCAGGTCAGGAGATTCATTTTATGATCACTGTAAATTTATCTTGATTTCATTCTCTTATATTATTTAACATTCCATAGTGTAACTTAAAACGTGTTTAAACCTTTGGATTTAGCAAACACCTCTCACACAATTTCAATATATAGTATTACTTTGTGGCCAAACCATTTATGTCTACATTGTTTAAATGTCGAATAATGTTAAATGCGCCCAAATTATCGCATCTCTTTGGATTCTTTAAATATGAAATTTCCAGTGTGTTTGCATCAAATTAAATTTGAGGAAATGTTTTTTTAAATATCATTTGCGTTACTGCGTGATTAAACTTCGCAGAAGAAAATTCCTTGTCGCTAATTTATATCTTTCTAATCATGGAATTGGTGGAATTACTTGGGATATTAATGAGTTAATTTAAGCCTTTGCTAATACCCTGCCGGTAGAAATCTGTTTTTCATTGTGTCTCTTGAATATTTCATGACCATTTCCATTGATTTAGGTATTTCCACCTCAATCGTTGTTTTATGCTTGAAAAGCTTTGCATTTTGCACCAGGAAATATATTCTAGTACCATATTTTTAAGAACTGTTTTTCTTTCTAAAAGAAGTAGCGGTTTTCGTTCTTAGGCTTGGTGCTAAATGCCGTAGGGTGTGCATTAACTCCCGTTTTGACATGTATTAACGTCACAGACGACGCTTTAACTCTTTCTTGTTTTTATTTGAGACTAATAGGTACGTCTTAATCGGCTCCATTTCTTTCCTGTCTTTCTCAACTCAGTATTTCTCCAAACTTCAAACACTTCAGTGCACATTTTTATTACCGCTAGGAGTTCCTGGTTTTTTTTAAGATTTTCGCCCGAAGAAACATTCTCTCTGCTGTCAATGGATTTTTCAATTTAGATATATAATTCCATATGGAAACTTGATCCGATAGATGCATGAAAAAAAAATTTTATAGGCTCCAATTTTTCGTTAGGTAACCTTATATACAACACACTCCGGTTGATAATTGTCCACAGAGGTGTATATATGACTCCTATAATTAATGATTAGTCAGGAGAAGAGGAATTTCAAATTTATTTATTCGTAAAAATATAATAAAATGCCATTTTCAAAAATTAAGTATCATTGTTGAAAGTTTATACATGTTTTTAATTTCAATTACGTTTTGGGCAGCTATAAATATTGGAAAACTAAATTTGATCTGACATACTGTAACCATTATATTCCCTTCGTTTTGTTACCCATCTTGCCCGGTTCCTCAAAATTGAGTTTAAGACGAATTCAGTTGAAGTTAATCAATATTTTTAAGTTTATTTGAATAGTATGTCATTTGGATTGGTGTTCATGATCTTTCTCTCATCTGTGAGCAACTTAAAGATTTAATTATCGGATGTCGGCTATGAGTTCTTAATATGAAACAAGTCTCTTTACTGAATTATTACGTGTATTCGAATGAAAGGTTTCTAATGCATGGCTTAAATTTAAATATCCTTCTCCGTCCACTAGGAGGAATGTCATCAAATACATAACGATTTTTCCAATGCTACGCACAGTATACGACGAACTAATTATCGAGAAATGTTATCTTTCTGCTGAATAAACGTCTCCACCGTCAACGCTTCAAACTTCATTGAATGGGAAACGTACAAAATATTTGCTAGTTCTTGCTTCCGACAAAGGGAAAACAAGGTGGTCGTTTTCGAAATTCGCATTATCGTCAGGGGTGAGGGGACGTTGGCTTGGGAATTTTTTAATACCCTGACGGTTCGTCGTCACTTGACGTTGTTCATCAATGCAGCTTTAAAACACGTCATCCGTTGACTTAAACTTTTTACTAAGACTTTTAGCAATTGCGTTGAAGTTGAGGTTATTGGTTTAAAGGACCTATAATCATCTAATTATCGAATCAATAAGCGGGAGGATTTAATTAAAAAGTTCCGGTTGGCGGTAGTGGAGAGCGATGTCGTCCCCTCTCCGGGCTCCCCGTGCGGTTTCCTATTTACGCGTTCGGACGAATAATGTTGGAACTCTCCGAAAATGGTCCAAAACTAGAGATCTTACCTCCTACTCCGGCATGAAGAAATGACTGGGTCAAGTACCGTCTCATAATTGAGCGTTCCTTCGTTTTAAGAAGGTATTTCATGAAATATTTTCCGAGTTTGAAGCGGTCCCAGTCCTGCCTTTGTGTCTGGTAAATGCCATTTTAGTTGAATGCCCACTATTCTCCGTTGTATATCCGTGGTATGCAGATTACCAATGTTCGAACGGCCTGAATTAATGGACTTTACTTGTGATCAACCTAAATGTTTTCTGGCGTGCATGCGATTCATTTTGGGCTACGGTTGAGGATCCATCTTCGGCCACACCATGACTTTGAGAGCGCCCTGTAACACTTCCGGGTGACAGTCATTTCACTGCTCATAAGAAAGAGGTAAATGCGTAAAAAATGAAGAAATTCCCCAATACTTGGTGTGCTGTCGTGACGAGCCCTGGATTTGTGAACGGAATACTAATTAGGATTTAAAAAGAAAACCAAAATTAGGTAAATAGGTGGGTTCTTCAGCAGTGATGATCATTTGTTACCACTGCCGAACTATTTGTAAGTTCGTATGTCCATAGTAACTAGGGAAAAATCGGAATTATCCATAGAAACGTGATAGGGTTATTTTCATATTAAAAAATATAGTAGGTTTAAAATCGCGTTTTTTTACACAATATTAAATGCTGACTTTTCCTATAACATGAGGTGGGTACTCCTTAACGATTATCATTCCTTGTACACCACAATAATTTTACACTCCGTCAGGAAATGTATCACAATCAATGCAGCCCCAATCGTCGCAACTAGACGGTATCTTATTTTCCGGATAGACTTCGGGTAATTAATTCCGTGATATCAGCAGGTACCACTTCATCCAGGTGCAGCATAAGTGAGGAGGCCGAAAAAAAAGAAAGTGTATTCTATGGAACATTTCAGGACTTGATTTGGAAGGCATGCCTAACAATTAGTTTTATCAAGCAATGGATTTTATTCTCCCTGATGAATTTCCTAGAGTATTTTCCAATTAATGGCGTTTCGGTTACAGAACTGCGCTTTTACAGATTTTTGATTCAGCGCCGAAATAGCGTAAATCTAAAATAAAAATACTTCGGAAAAAAATCTGTCTAAGAGGTGGACGCGTACACATACATTTTCAAGTTTAATTAATCAAGTTCCAATCGTAATTGAATTCCATAACTCTTTATATTTCAGTTGTGTTTGCTAGGAAAAGCGCGGGAAGGATGTAGTTCTTGTGCATTATTTATATCTTTATATAATATATATAATGTATATATGTGTATATAATATTTTTAAACAATTGATAGAGTGTCTCGGTAGCAAAATAAGAATATGACTGGAATTTCTTTCTTTTTTCTGGCGGTCCATCCTTGGATTACCCCGATAATTCTTTTCCTCCTCGTTTCCTTCATTGTCGGTCTTCAGTGAGTTATTTCGTCTTAAAAAGTGTCGAGTTAGTTTCCCTTTTCCTCTTGTAGTGTCCTTCGTAGCCTTCTCCATTCACCGCTTCATAGATTTCTTCTTCGAAGTACTTATTCATTTAAGGCTATCCATTTTATGTTCGTTATTCATTGGTGGCACCAAATTTAGATAACCCCTAATGTTCGTTTTTTCTGCTGCTCATGTTGCCCGGGGGATCGGGACGGTGTGGTGGCTATCGTACTGGCTTCCCACCGAGAGGCCCCGGGTTTCAATTCTGGAGACAACAGATATTTTGCAATGGTATCCCGATCCCTACACTAGGTGCTTTGTGGAGAGCACTTTGAGTGTGTACGACGTCCATCGGATGGGACGTTAAGCTGGGGACCCCTTCGAGCCTTTCGTTCACAGTACGCTAATGCCGACGCCGGGTTTCTTTCCACCCTTCATCCTTTCCTGTTCATCTCTAATGCCGCAAATGACCTCAGCTGTCGGTTGCCCGAGGTCCGATCTCACATTCTTAGGGAAGTAGACTCCTAGGAACTACTATATTTCTTCTGTTTTACGAGGAATTTTACAATTCCTTTCGGAAAGCTTCTTCATTAATTGCTAAGTCTACCTGATCCATCTTGAAATACTTGTACAGCAACGATTATCCATTAGCTTAACTCTTTTCCCAATCAGGCGAGGCCACTGTCCGCGTCGCAGTCATAAAAAAGCAGCATCTAGCGTTAGGCTGTGTTACTGTTTTAGTAATTTGTGGCACTGTGTTGGTAATTTTTATCTTATTAAGTCAACAGGAAAACCATACAGAAGATTACTATAGTGAGAAATACCGCAGTGCTCACTGTTAATATGGCTGCGGACGCCGGTGATTATTGACGCGATTATTACGTAGGCGTCCCATGGACTGCGGGGAATGTGTGTGATCGGGTGAGAGCGGGGGCGAGAGGCCATCGCCTCCTCCCTCTGCCCCCGACTCCGTCGCCCCCAAAGTTCTCCCCTCCCCAATCCCTCCACCCATTTCCCGTTTTCACGCGCCCCCGGGATGTGTCGGGAGTGGGGAGATATGGGACGGGCCTTTTTCAACGCTCGCCCCAACCCGATTAATGGAAGCCCTTCCCCATGCACTCATCTTGATTAAAAATAAATACATTTGCCTCCTCCATTTTCCCGTGGCCCGAATTCCCGAACGGTTACATGCCCCCACCTGCCACCCCCTGCTTCAGCTTCCCCGTAAACTGTCACCCCCCTCCAAACCTCGACGGTGACCCCCGCTTCCCGGGGAGGGAAAACGATTTCATTCGTCTGGACCCGTTGATTTAGGATCTCGGCGCGGGCCACGGGTGTATCGCTCCACACCCTCCGGCACCCACCCCCAACCCCCAAGCCACACCACTCTCCGACGGCCATTTTCTTCAACGTAAGCGATTGATTTAATTTCACGTTTCTCATAGTTCTCTCAGGGATTTATTGGAGTGTCCCGGGGCCTTTCGCACGCCTCCTCCCGCAGTCATTATTCTCGCGCGGCATCCCTTTTCCACTCCCGTCCGGCCATTCCTTCTCTCCTGCCCCGTGTCCCAACGTGCTCTTCGTTCCCTTCCCTCCATGCCCGCGACCCGGAGAGTGATTAAAATCGGTGGCGGTAGTGTCCCGATTGGAGCGGGGCGACGTGGGAGCGTCTCGATGGGACAGGACGCGGCTCACCCACCGCTCTTCTTCCCGCCCTCCAATGAGCGGAGTGGAAGACCCCGTCTCACGACCGGACGATCCGTGCGCCAGTCGACGTAACATTCTCCGCCTGCATGGGAGAGAATGAAGTAGGAAGGGGTTCAAATCTTGGTTGCGAAAAGTCCAGCGAAATTTCGTAACTTTCCATATCCGTTTTTAAAATTATGCTCTACCGTCCGTAACCTTTTTTAGTAGCCGGAATATATATTTGCCCATGGAGACCTAGGTAAGTGTGTACAGACGTCAAGCATTCCTGTCCGGTAATTGTGCCGTGAGATAATTATTTCTTCCGTACCATAAAAGTGGCCCTGTACTATTGCCGTACTGTTTCACGCTAATATCATTAAAAGTTGTAAATTATTATTCAATTTTATGCAAATATCCATGGGGTAAATGAATTGCATCAGCAATGTAAACCTAATGTAACGGAACAGTAATGTTGCGGAATAATTTGGGGAGAAATGTTCTCCCACTTTTTACGCTCAGCTGCAAAAACGTGCGAGATTTAAGAAGTAACCATGTGTCGTTACATTTGTGACAAGCATATAAATAATGTAATCTTTATTGTGTTTGAAAAACGCTTGATTTCCAATGAACCATCACATCTTTCTTACCCATTCTATGAAGTAGGTTGTTTTTATGGTAGGCGACCAATAGCTGAGGTCATTTGAGCCATTAGAAATGAACAGGAAATGATGAAAGGTTGAGAGAAACCCGGCGTCGGCATTAGCCTTCGCTTAACGAAAGGCGCCAAGGGATCTTCAGCTTAACGTCCCATCCGACGGACGGCGTGATCGCTCAGTGTCTTCAACAGCACCTCAAGTAGGGATCGGGATACCGCTGAACAATATCTACCGCCGCCAGGGTTCGAACCCGGGCCCATACTATGAAGTATGCGATTGTATAACTCGTACCAATCCTGCAATGGGCGATATCCCGAAACCATGTCAATATCTCATGGTGGTATCCCGCAAGGTAAAATGCGGATTTGGACTGCACTCACGTGGTAAGGGATGACTCGGCGGGCACGAAGAGTACCACGCAGCGTCTACTTCAAAGTGAGTTTAGTTACGATTTAATCCACCAATTTACAAATATTATTTCTTGTTTTCCGTCTGGTGGACGAAAGTCGCTTGGGGGGGTGGTATATGCGTTAGTGCACCAACGTGAGCCTTGGCCGAGAGCACAGGAGCCGGGAGGGCATAATGGAAGGGGGGTGAAAGGTGGGAAAGCGGATGTGGACCTGAGGTTGCGGGAGCCCCCCCCCCCGTCCTCCCGTGCATTCTTAAGAGGAAGGCTGATGGGGCGAGCGGAGTGACGTGGACCTGCTTCAACAGCTCTCATGAATGATTGAAAATCACCACGGGCGACTAGCATGGGAACGGGAAACAAAACAGTCACCAAACCGATGAGTTTGAGTCAATTAAGAAATATTCCATGGCCGTTTCAATAAGTTGTCCCACGTCCTCAGAAGGATTCTAGCCACCCTGTTGGAGGGAAGCCCGGTGGCGGTGTCAGACTGCTCCCAACGAAAGATTCAATGGGATCCACAGACCTACATGACTTCGAATGGGTTCGGAAATATGTTTTTGTGTTAAGTGTTTCCAAGACCTATGTTGGGCCGATGGTGTCGAAGCAAGTCCACTGGAATCCATCCCCTCGATAGGGTAATTAATGCTGGAATTCCCTCGGTCTCATCAAAACCATCGTGTATTTCATTGTAGAGCTAGTTACTTCACCTTCCTTTAAAAAAACAGCTGATGGTTATTCATTCATAAGACGTACCGTAATAATATTTTTATAACAGTTCATGTATTGTGACACCTGACATAGATTCTACACTAGTGAATGGTCCGTTATCGGTCTTCTCTAAAAATTCAGGACTTACACATTTGTCACCACTAAATCAAAATATAGAAACTTAAATTATATCAAAAAATGTTTGGGAGTTGATCAGAGTTTACGCATTTATGGGAGAGAAAATATGGAAATACAGGTGGTAAGACATTTTTAATTATGTAGTTTGAACCGGAGAAGTGTTTTTGTCTCAAGTTTTCGATGAAAACGAATCAAACTTTTCTCTTAAATTACGCGAATTTCTATTGTTTTTTATGACACAAGACTTCAATTCTCCATCTTCCTGCAGCAAGCAATGCTAATATCAAGTCATATGATGTATAGTTTTTACCATAATTTATATGACTAATGTGTTCTTTTTCGTCTTCATCTCGGAAGTAATATTTTAAAGTTTGATTGACCTTTGCAACAATACATTAATGATACATATAGCGTACAGACAGCACCAACTTTTTGCCACACTCCTTACTTTGGCTTTTCTCTTCTTCTTCGCTTCTACTCCCCACACTCTTCCAAACTCCTTTCCAATACAAGCTATCGTGTAACAGAAAATAGTAACATTGGAAGTCAAATCTAATAAGCACGCGAAGATGTTATAACTTCATTTTTTGAAGTTTTAAAAATTTTGTTTTATTGTGGACAGTATGCTGCACGATTTTTCTGAAAACAGCCGCATTCCGTCTTAGTTACTTTTCTTCAGCAAATATACGTAACTAAGTATCACGTTTATTTGGCAAAACTGGATTTGATTGGTCACTCAGATTCATTTGAAGTATCGCACCAACACGCAATGAAATGGTCAACCATGCTCGAATTTAACGTTATGGCTGCGTGTGTGAGAATGGCTCTGAAATCTACGACTCTAACCTCTCATTTCTTTGATTCATTGATCTACATTAAATGAGCCATTAATTTAATTTTACAAATAATTAAACACGCCCTCGCGTTCCCCGAGGGAGTCTTAACACGCCTCCTGACTTCCGGGCTTCCCGTGCCCACAGGCTGTGGAAAGTTCCTGAGGGGTTGAAAAAAATAGATAAGATACAGACTGTGCTGACGAAGGAATAGATACATGAATGTATGTCGTGTACGAAGCCAAGCCATATTATGATGTATTTCGCTTCATTCATCTTCAGTAATAAATAAAAATGTATCAAAATTCAAGATAAAATATTAGGACTATGAATATATTAGCTAATGTCAGATTGGTTACCTTTGTAAAGTGATGTAATACTAGGATACGTTAGTACACCAAACACACTAACGTATGAAAATGCATGTGATGAAACTTACGTATGATTAGCATTAATAATTGACACGCTACAATTATGGGCAAAGAAAAATAAATTCTGTTGCCTCCAATAATTCTATCAAACAAGTTGCTTCACATTACATTTTCAACAAGAGCGAGTATCCTATACTATTTTCCTATGATTTTTTTCTGTGTTGCACCTGTTTCAAAGTCATTTTTCCCTGATCAAAGAGTGTTCAATCCAACGTATACTTTTGTATTCTTAATAATATTATAGTCCTAGAAACGAAAACTGCGCACTACTCTGCAAGGCGCAGTAAAAGCTTGGGGGCGCGGGGAGCCAGGAAACCGGCTTTTCAGGTATAATTGTGTACTTACACGTTGATACAAGTGTATATTTCACATCCACAAGCGCAAAAATACTTGCGTACGTGCCTATTAACGTGCATACGTGCCCAATTCCAATGCGTATTAAGTGAAACTTACAGGCATTGTTGTCAACGAACGAAAATATAAACATATGCAATGGTGAATAGAATCAACTGGAAGTCCACTGCAGCATATTGGCGGTTGGGGAAGAAAAAAAAAGGCCAGCAAAACAAAGACGAGGCGGACGGACGTGTCTAGTATCTTCCTCGGAGAGCGCGGGACTTTAATGAGCGGTAGCCGCGCTCATTTCAGCGGCGGGCCTCCTGATAAATGGCGGGGGTCGTGGGTGACGCAGCGGGGCCGTGGCGCGTTGGAGAGCGGGACTAGCGGGAGGGTGAGGGGTTGGAGACCCGAGGGCGAGTGGGAGGGGGGAGGTGACTCGATGGGTGTGGGGGGAGGGGGTCGTGAGGTCGCGAAAGAGGCCTCGGCGTCCTGGATCCGACAACCCCCCCCTCTTGCCCGGTGAACGGACACCTTCCTGCCGCCGCACCAGATCATCATTCCCAGCTTCCTCTTCACAGGGTTCCTCCCCTCTCTCTCGCGATGTTCTCATCACCCGCCGGCAACCCCTCCCCCGCACACCATCCCACCAACGCCCCGACCCTCCCATCGAGGGCCGCCCACGGCCATCCCGAGGCAGCCAGCCAGCCAACCGACCGACCGACCGACCGACAAACGGCCTCTGCTTCCGTTGAGCGAGGGCGAGAGCCCCCGACCCTCGCTGTCCCCTCCACGCTCTCCCCCTGCCCGCCCCAATCGTAGCCCGGGAGGGGCTTGGGTGGCAAAACAATGGGATTTTTTTAATATGACGTTTTCGCACGCGGGCGCGTGCTCGTTTGCACGCTCCTGTGCGGACGAAATTTCGGCTTCCCCTCCGAGCCCCCTCCCCCCGCGGACCCTCGCGCGCCTCAATCCTTTCTGGCCTGCAGAGGATTAGAAACAGGAGAATAAATAACTCGGTTTCGCGAGTAGAGGATGTGCTCGTGAAGGTGCGTGTTTATTCTCATTGTCAGCTCCAAACAAAGCGGACGTCGCCACGCGGCCTCCGAGAGTGGGAGTGCATCATGTGATGGGGAGGGGGTGGCTTCCCTTTGGTTCATTCCGAAAGCTGTGTAAATGTTCCACGATTTCCAGGCCTACTTCTGAATTGCCCCACGTCTATCTCGTGGATATGCGCCCCGTCAATGTTTGTGATATTTAAAGTGAAACGGCGTCAATCTGATTCTTGTCTGTCTGTCACTCGTCAAGTTCTTCAGAAATGTCCAGTGCACCGAAATTAGTCTCAGATTAGAATGGAGGATCAACTTCATAAGTTGATGCTCCTTCCTGATCCGTTTCCGACGGTCTGCTTTGGAACGCTCTACAGACTGAATTACCTCTTATGATACCGTAGAAAATAAAAACCATAGAAGTAAACACAAAGTTTGGTATGATCGTTGAGACCAGAGATCATCCAGTACTAAGCCCGACGGCGTGTGAAATCCGCGCATCAGGTTCGGGAGCCGGGTCCTTTCCCTGTGCCGGTTATGGTTTCCCAGGAAGATCTGATACCCGAAATATCGTACGACTTGGGTGAAACTGAAGGTGCCCAGAGGCGTCCCCAGGGATCGAGCTTGGACCCTCGGGTCAACTATTAAGTCAATTCAAGTTAATACACGTACTATATCTATTTTTAAATATTTGCTTGACGATAGAACCATAACAATTATTATAGTGCCTGTTAATGCATACGGTGTATATCAAGGAAACCATTCATATCATGTACGGGGATCCCTTAATATGTTCTTAGAAAGTCCAAGAGATGTCAGTCATAGTATTGGAAAAGGTTTGCTCCTGGGAAGCCTCATCTCTCATTAGGCTGCCGTTCAAGTTTCACATATGTCCATGACGAGGTTTCATTTTTATAGTCGTTTGAAGTATCATTCATTTGTTTGTTTAAAAAACGAAAAAAATAATTTTGCGGTGATTAAAAACGCCTATTTAAAAGGCTAAACACCGAAATAAATCAGAAACGATTCGTATGGCGTTAATGGCACATCCACTCCTTTGTTCGCGGATGTTTACGATTGTGTAAATGAGTTTAAACGTGGCCGTAATCCGCAAATGGCAAACATCGTTCGGAAGCTCCAGCGGGAGTGGCTTTCTCCAGAATGTTAGACAAGATCCTCGATATGGTTTGGAGTGATCGACAAAATCAAAGTTCACGAAATATTGGAGGCCACAGCTATATCAAAAGATACGGTGATTCCGAATTTGAGTAGTTAGGTGTGAAAACAATCTCGGTAAGATGGGTGCAGTGATTGCCCTTAACAGGAGAATAAACGGAACCGTGTGGTCGATTTGGAGGCTGACTTTGCGCTTTTCCGTCGCAATCCTGAACAGTTCCTGCGTCGATACGGATGCATTGGGTGCATGGGCATTGTTACACTGCTACACCCCAAGGAACAAAATAACAGTCGAAATGGTGGGTTTCTAAAGGCTATCAGGCTCCGAAAAAGGCGAAGACGGTGAAATCATCCGAAAAGGTGATGGCCACGGTTTTTTTGGGATTCACGCGGAATCATCTAAATCGATTACTTGCGAGTGGGACAAACTATAAACTGAGAGTATTATGCGTCTTTATTGCACCGGTTAAGTAAAAAAATCAAGGCAAACCTCATTTAGCAAAGAAAAAAAATCTCCTCCATCAAGAAAACGCACGGGTGCACGCGCGGTATCAGTGACGAAAATTATGGACTTGAAGTTCGAATTATTACCACGTCCACCGTATTCTCTAGTTTTGGCTCCATTGCATTTTTGTACTTTCAAACTTAAAAATATGGCTCAGCGGAGAACGATTCATGCCAGACGAGGAGTTCTTCGACAACACAGATGTCTTTTATAAGGACCTTCCGTAAGTCCTACTTTTTGGACGGCTTAATGTAAAAGAAACGCTGGGGCACGTGTATCGAGCTAAAAGTTGTTGCAATAGAAAAAGTCTACTGACAACTTTTAGCTTTTCTACTTTTTCTTAAGGACGTATCCAACGTGACGCAAGGACGTATCCTCTCTTCTTGACGGAAATAAGATTTTATTTGCCTCCAACGTCAACGAAGAATCTTCCTACGGTGATTTATTTACTGCATGGCACAATCTTACAATATGTGCTGTAGGTGTTATTTCATTGACTCTCATGAACATCCAAAACATTTTAACGCCCTAAACAACCATTTTTCTTCATACGATTCACATGTAATCCATAGAACGTTAGCCCATAATTAGTTCAGGAAAATGCTTTCCTCTCACCATGTGTGAGCCTACAGGAATGTTTTTCATAATGCTCCAGACTATCTGAACAGAAAACAGGAAAATATCGTTCTTATTCAAAATAACTTAACGGCAAAACCCCATTCATGAGGAAGGTAAAAATACGAAATACTATTCCAAAATATAAATCCAAAGTCTTCTTGGTACACATGCAGATTGAAATGCGTATTGTCCTTCAATCTACCATCATTTTATCCCTTCAAGGCACGGAGGGAAGGCTACTGGGAAGCCAAAAATCAAAAATCGTTGCCATTTTTAGAGAAAGAAGAAAAAGACGTCGAAGATACGATTACCATTCAAGAATCTTAAAAATTTTTATTTAAATTGGTACATAACGATGCTTTCCGATTGGCCTTCGAAGGTAAATCAAATGCAGCGAAATAATAGGTTAAAGAAACATTATTGGCGCATGGTTTGCCTCCGCCCTTCCTCGAAAATTTCAATTGAGTCGAAGACGAGGGAAGATTAGTGCATCATCGTTAACCAACTCGAAATGAATGAGGTATAATAGATCCTTGCCCTAGTTCTTTCCCTATCACACTTGCTACCTTCGAATGCAAAAACCAGCTCAGCGGCCCGTCGTCCCCCGCACATACGAAGCACGAAGGCAGCAATTCAGGTTTTATAGTCCGTTCGTGGCAAGGTGGCCGACGTTCAGTGGTCTTATGCGCAGGTGGGTCTAGTCCATCGGAATATGACGATGGGTGATTCGTACCTGTTGGAGAGGCATGCCCGAATGGTAAACGAGAGGGGAAAGTGCTAAGGGGAGAGTAGCCTAGGAGAAGACGGTTGCCTCGTCCCGGATGAGTGAGATTATTTTCATCTACGTCTACTTAATTCCCCGCAAGCCGCCGCAAGGGCGTGTGGCGGAGGGTGTCCGTATCCGATCCGTAATACGTAATTCAGAAAAAAACCGCATTAAAAGCCACAAACAAAACATTGTATACATTCATGCAAAAATCCTTAAAACCCACACACATGCAAGCACACAAACTACCAACTAACATACACATGCATCTATGGATACACATAACATCTTTGCAATATTTAAATTTGTACCGACTTGTGAATTAAATGTTTTTTTAATATTTCTAAAGTGAATTCGGTTTCTTACTATTATGGTTTCTGAGTGTTCTGGGAAAAAATGAGTATTTGAATCTATCTGTATTGCTATCTATCTCCCTTATTTTATCTTTGTGGTCTGATTTAAGTTATGTGGAGCCATTATAATTCCTTTAGTGTCGTCGTTAAACTCGTTGGTTCTGAACCTTTCTAAAAGTCTCGCTTGTTCTCTTCGTATTTCAAGTTGCTCCCAGCCTAAATCGATACAATTATACGAATTTACGACGTACTCTTATATCTTTCTGAAATGCGCACTCTTAGATGGGCAGCATCAAATGCTGAAACAAAATCTCCGCGTAAGGCGCCCAACGTACGCGTAACCCACAAACAACGCCATCTAATGCACTCATTCCCCGCGTCTTTCGTGACTTCATCGGCCTAAGTTAACGCGAGCGGGCCAAGGACTACCCTCCCCCCCTTCCAAGAGAGGAAGGGGGGGAGGGTAGTTGGACGAGGGAAGGGGGAGGAAGGAGTGGGAGGAAGGCGTGGACACCCGAGAGGAAACAAAAGGAAGGTGCGTTGACAATGGGTGTCAACAATGAAGACGGGAGCGCGCCATGCAGACGTCCACGCGGCCGCCGACTCAACTGCATCCCACTGAGGAACATCCCGACTGTCACTCGTTCCATCTCCGCCTTTAGTGCGGATGCAATCGCCGCGTGGTTCCCTCGCGTTAATGAGCTTTGAAGGTGGGGAGGAGTTCTGATCTGGGTTCCGTGGCCGACGGAAATCGAAGCTGTCGACCAGTCGTTTTTTAGTCGCCCCGATAACCCAAAGCACAAGCACATTCCGTCGACGCAAGTGGTCGTGAGCTTAATAATTCTTCCCCCTCCACACACGAGGGGGGACCTCACCCCACGCGCCTCACCGCCGGATGGAGGTGACACAAATGCATCCCGTAGAATACTCGCGAAGGCGGAGCCACAGTCATTCTCCGCACATTTCTTGATTTGGTTTTAGTACATTTAATTTTTGTCGATGTCGTCACGAGGTCCGCCGCCGAAGCGCGTTTCTAAGTTCAAAGCGGAGACTTGTTTGCGAGTCCTTCGTGCACTCGGCGAGGAGGAAGGCGCAGCGGGAGCTAGGAGCAATCCCATTCGGTCGCAGAGGTTGTTAAGAATTGCGAGTTTGAATTATTCACTTGTGAGTTGGAAATATCGCGATGATGGATGTCTTCGTTTGCTGATGGGAGCTGGCATTAAACGTAAGGACGACTTCGAGGAAAATTATTGTTAATTTAAAAAAATATGATGCTGTGGAAATGTGTCGAGAAGGAAAAAGAGCGGTATTAGCTTACACTAGGTCTAGTGTAGAATATCGTGCTAGAGTCTGGGATCGTAATGAAATCGATTTGATCGTCGAATTTCATCGGTCACAAAGAGGAGACATGATTTCGGCAAACGATGATATTTAAACACAGCACTCTGAGTATTTTAATAGAGCTAGTTTAAAATCACTCACGGACTGAATTTAAATTATAGGTTAAATCTCGTACATAACATAGCAGGTGTCTCTAATGATTATGTTAGAAATGTATTAATATCCCTGTCGGATACGTTTTACGGAGAGATATACGTTATACGTATACGATTACGGAGAGATTGTGATAATTATCGTAATGTATTAGCGAGGGAAATAGTAGATCCGACTTTATTGATATGTAATTTGTCAAACAAAAGATATACAAAAATCATCGATAAAGTCGATTGGGAAAAATATTTATTCTCGTTAGCCTAGTATAAGCCATTCTAACTCGTATTATTGCCATAACGAGCAGCTGGGTCTCACATTTATAAGGTGGTGCTATAACTTACGTGCGGGTCGCGGTGGTCTAGTGGGTAGAGCGTTGGACTGCTGACCGGAGGGTCCCGGGTTCGATTCCCGGGCAAGGCACTTTGGAGCACCTGCAGCTCCACCCAAGCTAGTTGATTTTTCGGGTACCAGATCTTCCTGGGAAACCATAACCGGCACAGGGAAAGGAACTGGCCCCCCTACCCTGATGTGTGAATATTCACACGTCGTCGGGCTTGGTACATGGGTGAGCTCTACCATCACCACCTTCGGGTTGATTACTGTGTTTATGGTGATATGATGGTGATAATGGTTTATGTGTTTATGGTTTTATAACTTACGTGTAGATAATAAAGTGCATGTAAGGCTATTTTAAAAATATAATTCCACCATTGTAAATACGTGACTGTGTATTTATTATCTCCAGTAAACGCTAACATGTTAATTATATTACATTTTGATAGTACTAGAATAGAATCAATCCGTCAGCGAAGATGTGATTTACAGGGTCATATCATCCATAGCATAAAATAATCATGTATTATTTTACATTGTGCACCACAAGCAAACCACGGCTAGGATGTAGGACAGGATGAGCCATCAGTTATTACCTACCAGATATTCGTTATTTGCAAATGCATATTAAAGGTTAAGGGGTTTAGTGAGGGGACATGTAATTCAAACGGTTGAAATAAGGACAGTTTTCCATTCACCGAAGTTCGTTTCAAATGTTATTGTCCGTCACCGAGACATGGTTCTAATAACCAAGGAGTCAACAGCCAGGAGTAAAGTACAACTGCTGTTCACTTTAATTCTTGCACCCGCTGTACACATTCAGTTTTACAAAATAAAGATTTGAAGGACTGCGTTCTAAATAAACTTGCCAACTTAATGGGCGATTTCCAAATGGTGGCATATTACTCCGTGCCTCTTGCACTTATCTTTGTCCATTATTTTCATTTGAAAGAACCATTACGAGGCAATACCCATTTACGTGGAATATAAGTATGCACTAATAGATTTTGTTGATCCTTTGCGAACACCCGTATATTGTGTATGACTAATGGTGTATAGTATTTTCCAATTTAATGCTTTTTCCATGATACAGTTACCTATTGATGGTAAAGGCTCCGGTTTTCTCTGCGTGGCATTATTTTTGGCGTGTGTTTGCGTTTACCCACGCAATTGTTCGCTCTGAGAGGTATTCTCTTGTCAATCGCTTCTGAAGAATTCTCTTGGTCATTCTCAGATAAGGTTCATTACTTAGATTTTAATCGACAACCTCATATGCATACCAACATTTCAGAGGTTTTCTATACTTGCTAAATCACCACCCACATACCACAGAGCGCTTAGAAACGTGGAAATCCGCTTGCGTCATTTTATATTTTAATTTAACTATTAAGTAAAATTTTAAGTTGGCACCACGCAAGAATGGACTTTCAAACCCATGTGAACTCCGCACGAATGACCTTCAGTTTCATTCTCTCACGTTCCACCCCACTATGTCTGACGGGTGATTCCTTAATCTTGAGTCTTAGATTCTTGCTTTTTAACAACAATTGGTAATGCCGTGTGATGAAAAGTGGAAGCCGTCGACAATACTTTCATACTAATCGTTCACATTGTCTCACTTTGGAAGTATTGCAGTTTACGAGTCCAGTTCCAGTTACTTACAGCCATACAACACGCGTTCTCTTCAAACCAAGACTAAACAATAGAACCTTTAAATATTGACTCACATAACGTTTTATGCAACAATGGTAGGGTACGAAAAAAGGCTCTGACATACACCGTGAGCAAGGTCTCGTTCCCTCTAGATTATTCATGCATCAATTTCTCTTCAATTCCAAGGTCTATCTAAGGACAAGTGCTAGATAAGTGGGCAATTTAGGCACCGGATCCACGCTTTTAAGGGTCGCGACAACGGGGAAAAATGAAATCGAACGGATAGGTGTTTCATGCTCACAAACAGTGCCGTTTAGCGAGGTTTCCAAAGTGCAAAACTCTTGAAAAGTTTCGTTGTCGATCAGGTACAATATAACGACTGAATTCGCTTGCTATTAAAAACCCTGAATGCGATTACTTGCACTTCTTAGGCTTCACGATATCGTGAAGATTTCGCCGTAAATAGATTGAGAAAAATTAATGATGTTTTCCATTAATTACAAATAAATATGTATGTTTATTACAATGTTATCGCTAAATAATATAATAAGAGTAAATGTCTGTGTTGTGCAATCATAACTTAATAATTTAAGTCACGGGTAGAAAACATAAAACCTGTGGGAGAAATAGTTTTCCTGGGGAGACCCTGAGATCTCAACTGCCAAGGGTTGATTCGGCATTGACCTTGAATAATGGGGGGTGGAGGATTTCGTTGGGGAACGTGCCACGCACTCCACGAGTTTAGACCGATTTCATATAGTTTCTGGTGAGATGAGAATTCAGTTGAAAATTATTTTGGTGCGTTTCTCAAATAACTAATTATAAATTTTTATTTGATTGAGAAATACAAAGTGGATTCCGGGTTAACCGGATTCGTAGGGGTGTATTGTGGCCGCTCCCGTCCGCTTGCTCCCCGGTTACGGTGTTAGTTCCACTTAAGCGCGCGTATTTATATTTAATCTCATTTTAAACCCCCTTTACCACTTTTCTCCTTAGCGTTGACATGTTTAACGACTTCTTTTTTCGTAGTAGATAATATTTGTTTCATTCCATTCCCCTTAACTCATTGCCCAGACGTTTTCATTTGAAAACCCGCCAAGTATAATATGCGAAAAAAATAGCGACAGCCGTGTCTTCATCTATATAATCCATCAGGCTGGCCAGAGCATTTGCAGTTTCCTCCTTCTTGTAAATGGTTCACGGCTACTTCCCATGCGTGGTTTCCACTGAATAAATTACAACCTGAAAAGCGACGCAGTTATTATATGTTTCGTCATGACCCCGCACACTTTCTCGTCTCGAGTCACGGCGACACTACGGCGGGAAGTGATACCAACGGGGAGCGAGCCGAGGTAGAGCCTCGTGCACGCCGTCTGCCCCTTTCGGGGCGTAACCCTCTCCTAACCTTTGACCCCCTTTAACCTCCGCATGGACTCCGCGCCAGCTGTGTGGACACTCGAAAAGAGGTCACTTTCCGTCTTCCCAGATGGATGTAGGACAACGATGCCCTCGACCTTGACTTTTCCCACGGATCGAGCTGGCAAAGGCGATCGGCACCCAAGGGCACGGAACTTTCTCGGGTGCGGCTGCATGGTTGCTCTCTTCGCCGGTCACGGCGTTCGCGTGCGATAGGTCATTCCAACGCCCAAACATTAGGCGCCCTGGCGACGTCTTTATCGCCGCCTTCTTTCGAGAGGAAATATTCTTGATGGGGAAGCATTATTTAAACACTACGAAGCTCGGGCTAAAGTAGGATTGTGGCTGGCATGAATTCTGCCCTAAAAAGTAGAGTATTGTAACCGCAGTTGCATTACCGCGGAGCATCAACTAAATCCATGAATAGACGATCCGTTTTGTACGGGCAAGTAGAAGCATAATAATCCCGTATAAAAACATAACTAGGACCAACGCAGCCTACTCGGATCTTTTCTAGGTTGGTCTACGAGTTCCAGGTAGTAATGGAGGTAGTTCGTCGGTAAAAATAATCTAGCCAACTCTTAAGCCCATTGAAAGGGCGCGCGCGTCTTGTGGAGTTTGTCTCGGGCGTGAATTCTGCGTTGTCATGTGGTGAATTATTCTGTGTTGTGTTTTAATGCGCAATTTGCCTTGAGTCCTATGGGTACATGACAGAAAATAAATACCACCTACGACCGAAACGGAAGTGAACTGGCGAAAGGATGTCTGTAAGAAAGTCTTTCCAGGATTCTGAAATTATGGGAAAATTCTAAAAATTGGACCTCTTCGCCGAAATGAATGCATACCATTCACAGTCGCATGCGTTATATCTCCATGATTCTCCTTTCGTATGAAATACGTGGTGGATCAGCAAAAGATACTGTCAATTATTTTTGTGCATGTAGAGAAAATAAAAATATGTCAAATCAATTACAGTTACTTTTGGTGCCGCTCATAACGAACTAAATCATTATGAAAGTAATTAATAGGTCGTGTAACCAAGTTTTTATAGTTGTCCCGACTTTCAAAATGTAATAGGAGAAGGTGTAGGGTTTAAGATGATACGAAAGCGTTATGAAGCAATGTAATCGACGTAAGATCTAATGGCTATACATGTTTAATCGGATGGAGAACTGCATTTTCTAAAACACTTAGCAACTGTGATAAGAAGCGATCGATTAGAAAGATAATACGGCCCTTAGTTATCCGTTCACATGAAATGATGTTTGTTCGCCGACGAATACTTGCTTTCCTGTCCCCTTCTACATGTTTGTGACCCGCCTACCAGTATCTGGGATTTTTTTAGGCAAGGGGAACGTGGTGTATCCGTGGAGCCTTTCCGTTGACGGTAACAATTGAACATTTGACTCTCTGATACATCCTCGGTATTGTTTTCTCTCAAGTGTACCCACCTTATTTCCATGGAAATTAATTTGCTGGCTTATTTGTGTCGGTTTGAATCCCACATTCTGTGTGATGGCGTGATTTTACATTTTCACGTCAACCCTTCGATTTTCGCGGGGATCAATTTCCAAATGTCGTTTGTTAGATATGGTACTTTTTGGACTTCAGAGATGGGGCGCAGTGGGTTACGATACAGAAATATGTAGGATTGAATTTCTCTAGGCATTACTGTAATGTCTAAAATGATAAAAGGCAGTGGTTCATATAGAGATGATATCCGTATTCAAAAGTAATATGCTAGATTAATTTATAATCATTAAAAACGCATTAATCCAAAGTTAATTACTTACTTGTACAAAGGTGACCTTGGCAAACGGAAAGCAAAAAGGCGACCTTGGACAACAAAAAAGCGAGCTACATGAAATTTCCATTGCATGTTACAATTTTGGACTTCGCATCAGTATTATTTTTAAGATTATATCTCTAATTGCAATTATTGAGGCGAACGTTTTAAAATAATTAAGAGAATGGCATCGAAATGCCAAGTTGAATAGCGTATAATGTATCGCAAATCACTCACTTTCAAGAGTGTTTAGCATTTGCTTATGGAATTGAGTGTGGGCCGCGTGGTAGATAACATAGTGAATCAGGCGTTGTCATTCTCGACGCTAACGGAACACGCCCATTAATTTGAGTCTAAAAATAAGGCATAAACACATATAGGCAGTTAAGTAAAAGAATGAATCGGTGCTTATGGGCGTCATATATGTAAAAATATTGCAAGTGAGATTCTAAGTGAGCATTGAGCTTACGCTCAGGATTCCTTTCTCACCAACGGAGACCACGAGCATCGACCTCGGAGAAAATGTCGATCGAAATGAATGATATTTGTTAGCGAATGAAAGCACGCGGGGATACTCGTTTGCGAATGAAATGGATAAAAATCAAAGCTTCTCCGAATGGTATCTGCATTTTCTCTTCGTGACGGCAGTGAGCGACATGCGCGTAGATCGGCGGCTAGTGTTTTCATGTCGGAATGAAGTGATTACCGAAGCTAATACGTTACTTAAATGTGAAAAATCCACTGATTTATTCAAATCAGGCTTTGATTGTATTTCTTTTGGAGTCCGGTTTTTTAAATGAAATATTCTCGAAACTTTTTGATTTACTGTTCCCAAATCCGTAAATTTGGGGACAGTGTAATACACATGGTAGAAATGGGTGGAAGCAAACCGTTTTTAATTTTTCACTCACCTAGGTTATTTCCAATGATGTGCTAACATGTAATCACGAAAATTGTTAGTTTATAGCATTTGTAGGAACTGAGATATTCAGAGGGCAGCGCTCTTGAAGAATTTTCCTCTTAAAGTGCCGAAGCGAGAGCTACAGGAGTGAAGCCTAGCAGGAAAAGAAAACCTGAGAAAAGTAATGTTTTGATTTAGAAAGTGCAGAATGGTAAGATAAGATGTCCTTCGGCTTCAAGGTTGGAGCAAAGGGCACCTCCATTACCCTAAATAAACAGATATCCTACAATGTTCAATACATTTTTATTTTCCCCATTCATAGCAAATATCTACTCTCTCGTCCTAGAATCCGTTGCGTCGGGTCATGTTTGACCGAGGAAAGTTTGCTGTCGCCAAAGGATTAGATAGACGGTGATCGCTAATTGAAATAATCAACCGGTGCAAATAAAGTATGGATACAAATATTGTGTGAGGGGCTATAATTTTCTATCCAGACTTCTCAGTTCACGTGACGCGCATAAACGCTTCGTATGAAATTAGTCGAAAGATTAAGTGATACGAAGTCGTATTCTCTCCAAACCCCGTCCCACCCTGGCCCCCGCCGTCCCCACACAAATCCATCCGGGGCAGTGGGAGTGCGGTGAGCCACACCCCGGTCCCCGGCCACCCCCCCCCCAGCCCCCGCCCGTCCATGGCGGGGACATGGCACGTGACATGTGCGAGAGGGCGGGCGGGAGACGCGAGCTGCTAAGAATGCTAAGCTAAGCCATATTGATGAAGGAGGCCTCCTTTCTATTCCATATCCGCATGGTTTGCATGCGTAGGAGGACAGATGCTAGTTCATGCGGCGGGAAGCGGGAATTGAGACGATGGGAGGGAGAGGAAGGGGCGGAGAAGGACGCGGGGGGCGGTTTGGAGGGGACTGGTGCGATTTCACGCCCACCCCCCCCCCAAACTATGGCTTTGTGCTATTACGGTCAATGGTTCTCACCCCCTCCCCACTGCGGCCCTCTCCGCTGGAACGGCAACGACGGCGGATGGGCCCGCCACGCCAAGCCTGCACAGGGAAATGCCGCCGCGAGTGGCCGTTGCCTCGAAACTGGGTGCACGGTCCCCGGGGACGAGTCTGCCGGAGTGGACTCGGGGATTTATTTTCGGCTCAGTTCTCATCATCGGTGTTTCAGTTGAAAGATTTAAATTGTCGATTTTGCAATCCCTCCCCCACTCTTCAGTCGTCCTGCGTTTTTATCCCTCGGCCGCCCTCGAGACCTTTTCCCTTCAATCCCGTGCCCTTAAAAAATCTGTTATGCTTTTAGCTGTACCCTTCCATTTCTTTTATTCCTCATCGTGCCCTGCGTAACCTAATCCTCTTTCATTTTCTGTCCCCTATTGCGGGTGGCCATTCCGTGGATATTTGTTGCAGAGTATTCCGATGCAGAAAGTCATGGAGCACCTAATCTAAAATTGAAGATTTGTAAAAGACTCAATGCATCTATAAGGGAATTAATATCACTTCGTATCGTCTTCCGTCCAGAATTTCAATCAATAATTGCATGCACATATAAAATCACAGGGGATATGTCACAATCTCAGCCTAATATCGCGTGTCCTTACTTGACTCCGGAAATATCGAACGGTAACTCCGAATGCGAAATTGAACAATGCTTGATTTGCAAATATGACCATACCCTTGCCCGTTCAATTTATTGAAAAATATTTTTTTAGGTTTTAGTGCTGAACAATTAAACTGATTTGCGCACGAGTTTGAAATGGATAACCGGAATTTGGAGTGCATTTCTCTTGGTATTTCCGAACCATGGTTTTTGAGAAGTGCATTTAAAGGGTGATGCATACATGCCATCTTTCCAATTGTCCGTAAATTTTATGAACACGCGGGGTCTTGTGTTCGGGGATGGTTTCCACCCATTCGGACTTGATCTCACCCGTTACCCTCTCGCCTGATCTTTCCCAACCAATCATATTCGCACGCTCGCGACAAATGGCGACGGCGGTAGTCAAGCGTCTCGCACGCAACCAATGAAACTGCTCCAGGAAACAGTGTCAGTCGTAGTGTTTGCTTTCACGTGTGGAAAATCATTTTGAAGTTTGCGGTGTTCAAATACCATCTGCTACATTTCGTTTTTTCCGCGCACTGCACCTGCATCCTATATGAAACAGGCCCCTTGTTGTTTTGTAATATTCTGAAAGAATTATGAGGTGTATTTTAATAGGCTTAAATTTCAAGTAAAATTTTAAACCGATTCATTTCCAGGGGAATTGATTCACATATACGACGTTGAGGTTTGGTATGTTCATATTAGATATCCATATGTCAAATCAGTATAATTTAAGCCAATAAAGTCCATTGCCAATGGTGTTATTCTGGACATTAAATAAAAATTCAATGAAAATGTATAAAATTTTCTAATAAAGTTATTAATTGATCAATAAAATAGTTACCATAGTACGCTTCGTATAGTCATTAACAAGAAGTCGTCTCTATATTCTCATAAACCAAGACTCTGGTCGGAGACAATAGTTTATTTTATGCCGCCGAAACTCATCTACCAGCTAATTAAATCTGTACATTAACTAAGAATCTATTTTATTTCAATGAATTAAAAATTGTATTCCACCGACAAATTCCAAGCACACCTAAGAAAGAACTTTTAGTTTTCCGGGACAATTTGTAAATATTTGATTATAAGATTCCACAAAACCATATTCTCTCGTGAAAATTGGAATAATCTTTTTCTTATTCAACAATCCCTTCCAAATTTGTCACGCTTTGTAACAAACAAACGTCGAAGGCGTGACAATACTTTTTTAACACAGACTAATAGATCATAGACCAATCATTTCATCGCGGTCCAAGATTGATCAATAGAAACCTTGGCTCTGTACGCAACTTATTTGCAAGTAAATTCACCACTTAAGTGAAATTAATTAACGGAAACTGGAGTGCAACTACAATTCTCTCTGATACGAGGTGATCTTGTTACTTCGTAATGCGATTATTTCCCCGTGTAATAATAATTTGATGATATGCAAAGTGATTAACTCCTACTGGCCCATTATTGCGGCCATTGAGTTGAGAGAAACTAAACGACTCAAAAAATACGCTCCCAGAATATATGTTTCTTTTTCGCAAAAGTCTATCATCCTAATCTCCAGAACCGCCTAGAAAGTACATGGGAAATAGTAGCCCGAGGACTGTATCAATCTTTTTCATTGTGAATGACGCGAATGCCTGGGAGATTTCTTCCTCGGAACAGATTAAAAAATGTGAGCGCGGAGGACATAGCCATTCGACCACGCGAGGTGTATTTGCACTGCTTGTCAGCTGTCTTGAGATCGCGCGCCCTCTTACATCGTTCTGCGGAGACGTTTAAATGGCGTTGTCGTCCGTCTTCTTATGCTCTCGCCCCCACCCCCCCAGGCCGCCTCGCCCTCCCCTCTTGCCCTTCCCGCCTCCGATCCCCGCCCCCCCCGCGTCTTACTTGCACCGCTGAGTATTCCTGTCCCCTTCCGCCTCCGCGCCACCTTCCCCACCCTCCAGCACCCGCTTTCTACCTTCACCCTCGCTACCGCACCCACTCCGCTGGCTAGTGCGTGGAGGGCAGGCGGAGGTACACCGGCCCACCTTAGTAGATTTGTAGTAGTAGTTTTTATTGAAGGCGACAGACAGCTAAGGTCATTTGCGCCATTTGGGATTAATGATAAAGGAATGGTTGAGAGAAACCCGGCGTCAGCCTATCCTTGTCGAAAGGCACCAAGGGGTCCGCATCCGACGAACGTCATACTCAACCAAAGTGCTCTCCCACAAAGCACCTCAAGCAGGGATCGGGATACCGCTGAAAGATATTTGTTTTCTCCAGGATTTGAACCCGGGCCCTCTCGGTGGAAGGCCTGTGGAAGCCTGTATGTTAGCCACCGCACCGAATCGTATCTTGCTTCTCCAATAGTGCTCCTTTCCAAATTGGCTGCCTAATTACGTACAATTAGAATTTCTAATCTTTGACTACAGATAGACACCCTAACCCGCGAGCGTTCAATGGACATTTCCAATAGGTTGATTTAATCAATGAAACAGTGGATGAAATATGTTGACATGTTAATTAACATCGAGGATAACCAAAGAAAATAATTCAGCAAATAGTTTTACAAAGCGTATACAGACTGAATCAATGCCAATTGGTAGTTACTTCAATTCCACGAGCTACAAAGTCACACACATTGTATCAGTGTAATATTTCGTCTCCGTCGGCACCATTTTATTCCCCTTCGTGTTACTTTTAATATAACAAAGTGTCTGTTTTTATTTGGTGATCATTCAAGGATGAGAAATAATATGCATTAATAATTAAAAAACCCTAAAATTTCTTAAAACATCAACTTTATGCTTTTAAAAATACTGCAAAACTTTTGTTTTACGGTTAAACACTTTTATCAATCACATGCATATTTTCTCTTATTTTTAAGAAATTTATCATTTAATAAAATACAGCTAGCATATTTAGTGTGGTCATGGTCAATTGCCATCGTCATACAATTGTAGCTGTTAAGTTCAAGCAAACATGTTGAGCGCTATCGGTAATGGTATTTACAACAAAGCGATTGACGTCATTTTCAGTTTAATTTTATTGTTGTAAAAATCATGCAAGAAATTTTTTCCCTTTGGCGTGAGTTCACGGAGAGATTATGCACAGATTAGCAAGCGCAGCAAGCACATTCCTATCGAAACGCATTCGACGCACCGAAACACCCACCCCCTCTTCCCGTTCCTTCCGATGACGACCCCCATTCGCCAGCCGGGAGAGCGAAGTCCTCTCTCTCTCCACTCAATTTCCTCTTTTTTCATTGGCCCATCCAGTCAATTAGACTCATGGAGTAGGAGGGAAAGATATCGACAATAAAAAAGCAACAACTCTGGTCGAGATTTCCGAGGGCCATTTTTCGAATTAACGAAACGCTCTGGAGAGATAGTGGGGATGGGCAGAGATGGGGTAACACGCGCCGTGGAAGAGGAAAAAAAATGGCTCGGGGGTGGCGACAGGGGGAGGGAGGTGAGGATCAGTCGGGGGGATGAAAAAAGTTGAATGATGAATGGCGGAGAGGAGGGTTGGAGGCAGTTGGGGGGCAGGAGTTACAGGGAACGACCAACAACCCCGTCGAAGGCGGGCGCTCGGCGCCCAACCCCCTTCTCACCCCACCCCCACATAATACTCCGATGGGCCCCCATGCGCCGGCCGTGAATAACGTGCCTAACGAGGAGGTATCAATATGAGGCGACCCCTTCCTTCCCCCACCCCTGTCGGTGGGCCTTCTCCTCCTCCCGGCGCTCAGAATCAACAAGTGACCGTCTTTCGTCACACGGCTCGATCGCACACACACACACAAACTCACTCACCCACGCACCCACCACCCTTACGGAGAACGCCCCTCTTCTCTCCCCGACTCCGCCGAACCCCACTCCCACCCCCACACCTCCACAATGCTTTTAATTGATGTACTCGCAACAGACCCCGGGCCTCCCTCTTCCGCGCCGCATTCCGCAGTTCCGATCTCTGTCCGCGCGGCCGCACGCACACGCGAGGTGTGTGAGCGCACGCGCGCGCCTTGGACTAACTGCAAAAGAGCGTGAGGTCGGTCTACGGAAGTCGGTGCGGAAATGCCGTCTTTAATGAATCACGCCAACGAGAGCCGTCACGGAGAGATTCTCGGATGACCGCAGATGGTCCGGAGTGAGTCGCTCGGAGGCTGGCGGGCCGCACTCGTCAAATACCACCCGCGTCACGAGGAGGGCACCGCTACATGCTCGACCGATCGGAGTGCTCGCTTCCCATTCTGTGCCGTCGCCGCGATTTCCGTTTTTCTACGTCGGATGGAACTAAGATTTGTCCCTAGGTGATGTTGGGAGCGGGCTCTATCACTTCTCGCATCAAAAGCCTTCGTCGACCTCATCAAATTTTACCCGCTGCGTTGAAAAGAGTAATGGTTACTGGAGGCGACCGTCATCTGAGGTTCTATGCTCGATTAGGGATGGGTGGTTAATTTGGTAGGGATGGGATATCGAGAACGTGGGGAAAAAGGGAGGAGCGAGTCCTGGCCTTTGTCCTTGTCGAATGCCGCCGAATGGTCCACGGTTTAACGTCCCATCCGACGGTCATCGTATCCCAATTGAAATGATTTCCGTATAGCACCTGAAGTGTGGGTTGGAATACCACGGAAAAATCCTACTCCCACCGGGATGCAAACGGAGGCCATCGCGGAGGGAAGCCATAATGACTTCCAACGCACTTCCAATCTCCGCTGCATTTTAAATTGAAAACTTAAGATACTTTGATGTGCTCATCTTTGCAGTTGGACTGCATGATTACATGGGAACTCTTCATTATTCGCTAGCCACATTTCACAGTGAAATGCTTTTGTTGGTCTTGTGTGAGAAATACTTTTACCGTGTAATTAATTATGGTACTTTTACTCTGTGTAAACCGCATTATTCTATGAATAAATAAATACCTCTAGGTAATGTGAACTTTAACCTAGCGGTTACCGGAAAATCCAGTTTTATAAGCAAATAAGATTGCTCATTAATGAATGTGAGCGTTGTGACGGTGGCAACATCGTACTGTTTAACGGTCGGTCTTGAACTGAACTAGCGGTCATAAACATTTACCTCGAGAACAGAAAGCAAGGTGAAGGGAGGCAAGAGTAGACATTTTGGTGAGATTGAGGGAGTTAGGAAGAATACGGAGCTATTGAAAGCTGTAGTGTGTGATTTAAGGGTATTTTGTACCATGTTATTTAGGGGTTAGGAGTACTGTAATAGTTGGTACAAATGTTACATCAAAAACCTAACCTAAATCAGCAGATACTTGTATCTGCTTTAAATGCTGAGCAACACTAATACTTTTGCTTGGTTTACGTAAGCAAGTTCTCTAAAGGTTTTGTGTTGTTGTTTGCGATCAAGAATTGTTCTTTCAGTTCCCACTTACCTCACCCTGAAGAACATGGATTACATTTTTTTTCCTCAAGAGGTATTAAAAGCGTAGTGAAAAGTATCTAGTTGATGTTATAAGAGTACTTAAATCAAAAAATCGATGGTAGGTTTGAATAGGCATATTAAATCCTCTGTATCGCCAGTCGGATTTTCATCAAAGCGACTCGCTATACACAAGGATCCAGGAACTATATTTTCAATATCTTAATCCATTATTTTCAAAAACCCTATCTTGTATGATCACGTAGAGAAATCGAAAACAAGACTAGAAAGAGAACTAGCCGGAAATAACGGAACATTCTCGAAAAATATGATTGAAGAAAACGAGAGCGGGAACATATCAAATCGGCATGCTCCTTAGTGTTGTTTTGAAGATGTTTTGTAGCAATTAGAAGAATATACATTGAATATTATCAAAACCGTCACCCTCGTGGAAATAATTAAAACCTTTCGCGCACAGTGGCGACGTTCCTCGGACTCAGCGTGCATTATAAAAAGTGTGATTGTGGTTGCCATCACTTAATTATCTCGAATTAATCACAAAGATAGTCTAGATGATGAAAGTATTTTCATTTCAAGTGAGTATAATACCAGATTTGTTATATTATTAAAAAGTAATAAAAATCAAATCGTTACGATAGAAATTAATAACATATTTTACCCAATTTCTTAACATGGATGTAAATATTTGTGCAACTCAAGTTAGCTTCACATTCGAGATAGTCCCTTAAGATCAATTGGTCCAGGAATTGATATTATTACATCATAGAGAGTAGGCATAGAATGCTGATACTATAATTTGTTCGCACCGCGACCCAAATTTTGGAATCCCTCCGTTTTGCCTTCCTTCGCACCCTTGGATTTGTTGGGGTGCGATAGTGCTTCCGCATCCCTATTTCCCAAAATCTCCGTCCTTCTAAGCCCTTTCAGACCACCCGCCGACACGTCCCGCGGAGGTTTTCTCGGGCGCCGTACCTCAATCGCTGTGACGGGGAAGCGCCTCCCGATGTTGCTCATGCCTCCACGGAATCCCTCCGCGCCAGCCTCTTCTCCCTCCCCTCCCGCCTCTTCTCCCTCCCCTCCCGCCTTCGTTTCGCGATCGTATCCGCGATGACCGTCCGCCAGGCCAGCAGCCACGTCCCCCGCGCCCCATCCTGCCTCCTCCCCTCATCCTGCCTCCTCCCCACCACTCCCACGCCCATGGTCCGGCACCAGGGGTCATCCATCCCCCTCGGGTACCGTACTCCCACCAACCCTCCCGCTCGGGTCCCCCGGAATGCAAAGCAGGAGGGAAAGTCAGGCGGGGGAGGCGGAAAGAGGGGCGATGCATTTCGCGCCATCAATCAGCCGGGCCCCGGTACGGGGGTGCGGCGCGGGGGGAAGAGGAGGCATTTGGTATTCGCAGTGGTTCGGCGCGGCCAGGGGGTGGGGTTAAGGTCACGCCACTTGCTCATCACTTGAAAAGTGCCGTGCTTTCTAAGTCTCTCTGTTCAGACTCTCCCCCCCCCTCCCCCTTTGCCTTTCGTTTCCCGATGTCGGGAATACGGATGCGGCGCCCGGCCACGACTCCCCTCCTCCCCGGCCACGACTCCCCTCCTCCCCGGCCACGACTCCCCTCCTCCCCGGCCACGACTCCCCTCCTCCCCGGCCACGACTCCCCTCCTCCCCGGCCACGACTCCTCTTCTCCCCGTGCCGCGCCTCGCCGTGTCGTCGGCCGGCATTGGGCGGTCGTCCGGTGGTGGATGTCTGTCAGAGCTGGGCGGTTTGTTTCGATTCGTACGCGTACATGGGTGTTTCTCAGCAGAAACTCTTTTGATAATGATCAAAACGCATTAGTCCCGAATGTCAATGAAAGTAATAACTCCTCCGCAATAAGCCTCAGCGAATCTTTTGTTGAATGTGCACAATTACGCTTTTATGTCAGGTAATGCCTCGTGGGGATTTAAAATAAAACGATTAGGATGATATTCGAGTGATATAATCTATAAAGAGTGGATAAATATCCACTTGCGATAGAAGAGCAGATCTAGATCGCCCTTTGATGACTCCAGCAACTACGAGTTGTTACGTACGGCTAATTTTGGGACAATTCTTTTGTAAGTCTCATCTTCAAACGGAACTAAATTTACCGAGTTCATCAGAAACCTAATAACTCCCCTTTAACGATTAATAATATTTTGAAGTCTCGAGGAATAGACAAAGTTATTGTGCTGGTTTCATGTTAAAAACATCTATTGTGTCATTGGAATTATATTTGAATGTCGTTCTCGAAGTCGGCGGAGAGAAAACGCTTTCCTATAACGTGGACATTAAAATTAAATCCTCAGATACGTCCGTGTACAAGGGAAAAAAATCCATCGGGTAACTTTTCCAAAGACCAGCTGTGAAGAATGGCTGGTGGTAGTTTACCGTCCTAAAATCAATATGGATTATATCCTTTCTGTGCGCTCGAATTTCTTCGCTCATTCATTATTATTAAGACATGGCTTTGAAATTAAAATTCCCGTCGTAAAATGTTGAGAACGATATCAAGGAAACAGTGCTTGAATGAGAAAATAAAAAAGCCACGTTACAATGAAATCAAGGTCGCAATTTTCGGTATTCAGGACTGCACCGCGTCATATCGGCCAGTCCGGTTTGGGCTCCCTCCATGCCACGATTTCTCTTGGCCCCAGTAATTGGCCCTGTTCCGATGTTCCGTTCCCTCGCACTGATCGCCCCTCCGTCGCCGCGTCACGTCACTTTACGGGGTCCCTCCTCCCTTAGTGGCCTGGAGGTGCAAAACCCTCTTTGAGTGGGAAAAGATTACAAGAAGCTTAGGTTAACTCCGAAGCCTTCTCATGTCGGAGCCATACACAATGCGAGAAGTATATTTCATCGCTATTGAATGAATCGATTCTGCCTCTACAATCATACAGTTCGCAGGATGAACGCGCTTAGGCCCACCCTTCAGTGTTGATGAGGCGCTTCAGCTCCAGGGAGGGAACACATATTTCCTCCCATCAGCCTTAATTGCGTAAAATTGTTTGGTAAAGTTGTTGTGGCGTACGATTCCAATTTGAATGTATAATATATATTGTTTTTGCCACACTTCTGCTCTAAATTTGAAGTATTTTTTGCATGGACATGATTTAAGATAAAATTGTAACAATGTCAAGCTTTCTTACATTCATTGCCGCTGTATACCACCGATATGCCCATGAAACCTGGGACCGTAAGTTGTCATCTGATTCACTCTAGGCCGAGGTAGTCCATACGTTTTCCAAAACTCTCGAAACCGAGGTGGGAGTCGACCACCGGCCCTTAGTCGGCCGGCCTTACCTTACTGTTCATTGCTCTACATATGTTCACAGTTTCCACTTAATGATCATCAGCAGCAGAATAACTCAGTATCGTGTGTACACCTGAACGTGTAGTGTACATGAAGGTTCAATATAATACCACTTCTTCTCTTCAGTTACCGCCTTTGGGCTATGCCATGCATGCTAGGGCATAGGCAAAATTGTGCCTTTATCGTTTAGCGATTTCGATCTGTGGAAAGGGATTAGTTAAGGAAGTCAGGTGTCATTAAAGTTGATCCTTTATGAGGCGAATTATAAAAGTTCGTATTTATCATGACGGAAATTACCTGCTGTTCGTTTCCTCTTTCTTTCCCATTCAAGCTCTCTGATTCCTCGCGCATTTTTATGTATTTCCTACGTCATACATTAATATACAGGATATTATTATTATAATTAAAACGCCTATTTGCTGAAAGACGATATCAGGTACCACACAAGTCCTAAGTATAACAATCAAACTTGCCTGGGAAAAATAAAATGGCATCTCAAATCCAATCAATATCACAAAATAAATCAGTCTGAAAAATAATATCAGTCAGAAAAAAACAATACACTTTAGGGAAACTTCCAAACACCAATCTCTAGCACGAAAGAAGAAAATTCCCATCTCGTTAACATCAGTTTCCTAATCAACAAGAAAAAAAATCAAAACTAAGCTGTTACATACAATTCTACACAACACATCAATCAAATTATTGTATAAATTGTTTACATGTTTTCTTAAAAGTATTTTGCCTGTTGGGAAAGGGCTCGAATAGTTTTGCAGGTAAACTATTCCAATCAACAATTTATTAAGAAAGAAATTTTTTTTATTTGTTCTTTGTGCCCGGCATTTTATCTTGAATTTGTGATCATTCTTCCCTATAAAATATGGATTTCCTGTCTTTTTCCTTAGTCCTGCCCAAGCTTTCTCTCCCTTCAGAATGCGGGACTTTCCACAAAGTCTGCTTATTTTTCTTATAGGTTCCCAGCCCAGCGTTTTTAACATTTCAGTCACACTCTCCATCCTCCTATAATTCCCCAATTCATTTCTTGCAGCCTTTCTTTGTACCTTCTCCAGTTTTGTAATATGTCCTTCTTCGTTCGGGTCCCATACAAGTAATGTGTACTCGAAAACTGGTCTTCCCAGGGTCTAAAACTATTTTACTTAGTAGCTCTAATGCCTCCTTTCAGATTTCTCATAACCCAATGCAGAATTTTGAAAGCTTACTTAACAATATATTCCACGTTTAGCCCCCATCCTAAATCCCTGGTTTACATGTACACCTAAGTATTTACAGCTATAACTTCAATGAATGACATTTTCCGAGAATTTGTAGTCCCTATTGGTTCCTATTACCTTGTTATTAAAAGTGATGGATTTGGATTTGCTAACATTAATATCTATCACATTAGTTGTCACCCTGTCCGCCATTTTATTTACTCTCTTTTCAGTAATTCGTAGTCGCTCTCATTCTCGGCTTTTCCGTAGATAATGCAGTCGTCCGCAAAAAGTCTTATCTGAGATTTAATTTTTTCTGGGAGATCGTTTATGTAGATTAAAGACAAGAGCGGGCCAAGTACGCTACCTTGTGGGACTCCCGATGTTACCCTCGTTTTTTTCAGAATTCACCTCTCCTAATTTGACCCTTTGTCTTCCGATCTTTCATGAAATTTTTTACTCACGAGATTACTCTTCCATCTGTGTGTATTTGTAGTTGGCCCATCTTAAGCGTTGAGCGATCGTGGTCAACTTGGTCAAAGGCTTTTGGCAGGTGGACTATTCTAGCATCCACTTACTCTGAATCTACTCCCGTATCCATAGAGTCGGACATTTCTTGGCAGAATCCTAATCGCTGAGTTTCGCAAGAGTGCCCTTTTCTGAAACCATATTGGCGACTGCACAACCAATTTGCACTCTCCCACAAATCCCATGGATAAACAGCAATTTTCTTTTCTAAGAGCTTGCATTGAACTGGCGTCAAGCTTATCAGTCTATAATTATCAACTAGTTCCTTATCTCTTCCTTGGATATATGGTGTTACATATGCTTCCTTCCAAGCATTTGGCAAGGCATTATTGTTTATGTTAACATTGCTTAAATTATTTGTATAATTTGAAATTACACGACCACCCAATTTAAGCTAGTAAATTGAAATGCTCTTTTGATTTAGTTGCTCTCATTTTCCCAATTTTTTCATAAATTTCTGCTCTCGTCCTTTTAATGCTTCTAGTATTTAATGTTTTCGCCTTCTTGTCGACGCAGAGATGTATCAACAGAATCCATTTTGTTTACCATCTCCTTAAATACATTTGCATACCAATTGTTAAATGCAGTAGCCTTTTCCTTATCGTCTACGATTAGTGTTCGATCCACTTTTTTTAAAGCTTTTGTGTTTCCCTCTTGTCTTTCCTCCTCCGCAGGTACTTATACAATTTATTTCCATTATTATTCGAGATTGGTCTTTAGGAAAGTTTCTTTGGCTATTTTCTTTTCCCTATTTAATTCACGAACTATGATTTTGTAATTGATGAGCCATTCCGAGCTCTCATTCCGTTTTTTATGAATCACCCTTACATTTTTCTTCAAGTGTCTGATTTTGCGGTTGTAGAATTCTGGGTCAGTGTAAATAGTATATGTTTCTTTTCTTCTCCCACTACTCCTGTCTCAAACAAAAGCAATGAAAATATAACCCCCTTCAGTGGCGTTGACGTTCGCTTAAATGACTCATCTTTAGCCTCAGCGAAAGAAAATATTGTTAAGCTTAAAAGTCCCAGAATCGAGGGCCAGATCACGTAATCGAATAGAGCTAGCACAAAAATGATGAAAATTTATTGTGGTTGACACAATCTGGTAGAATTAATTTAATTTTAAGAGATCAATAGTCTCTGAGGGTCAACTGGCGAGTATGATACCTCTTGCTGATATGACATTCTATGTAAATATCTTTCAGCCGTCCAGGATTCATTCACTTTTCTCCACCCACCCTCAATTGATACTACTTTCTAGTAATGGGCAGAGCTTGACGCAGAAACTGAAAAGTTGTAATCTGTTCAGAATAAGCTGGCGAACTTTCATTATTGGAGGCCGGTTTACTCTTATCCACCCTCTTAGGAAAGCTTGGAGATCTGCTGATATGTGTCTACGATATGCCTTTCCCTCGATGGAGGCATCCAGAAAGTTTGGGCTCGCCCCAAACAAAATCAAGTCACTGCTCAACACGCCTCGTGTACTCGTCCCCACCAAACCTACCATTCTCCTACAAGAATTATCCCTCGCGTGTGACGTCACGTAAAGGTGACTGCAGCTGGAAATGAAAAATAGTAGGTGTGTTCAAAACATAACGAGAATTTTTTTCATTTCGTGGGCTAGAAGAGTCCGATTGTCAAACTTTTTTTAATTATGTTGGTACACATGCCACTGAAGTATGATAAAACTCTCAGCTGTTTTGATTGTGGACTTTGACTGTGACAGCCGCTAAAGTTAGGCGTGTTTTATGAGCTCGGCGATTTTCGTTTGTTAAAAGAAATGGATCAAAGAATTTTATCAAATTTTGCGTAAAAAATTAAATAAAATGTAACAAAGTGTGTGAAATGTTAACAAAGGCCTATGGTGAGTTTGCTATGAGTAAATCAAGAGTTTACGAGTGGTATAAGCGTTTCCAAGAAGGCCGTGAAGACCTTGAAGATGACGAACGCCCTGGACGACCCAGCACATCAACAATCGATGAAAACGTAGAACAAGTGGAAGAAATTGTTATGAACGATCGCCGAATCACAATTAGAGGTCGCTGATGATTTTGGCACATCGATTGGATCATGCCATGACATTATTTCTAATTTTTTGGGTATGGCAGCAAAGTTCGTTCCAAAATTGTTCCAAAAAAAACAACGGCGAATGGAAGTTGCTCAGGAGTTACTGAAGCGTGAAGCAATCCGAAAAAACGCCCGGATCTGTGGAAAAACATTCTTAGCTTTTGCACCACGATAATGCACCAGCTCACAATTCATTACTTGTTCGTGAATTTTTGGCCAAAAACAATACCATAACGATGCCCTAGCCTCCATATTCGCCAGATATGGCTCCGTGTGACTTTTTCCTATTTCCAAAATTTAGAGAACCTTGAAGGGCCGTCGTTTTACAGCCGTAGATGACATTAAAAGCGCATCGCTGAAAGAACTAAAGGCTATCTCAAAGATCAAGGTTAACAAGTGTTGGGATATAAACCCTTAAAATAAGATTATTTCCCATGACGAAAGAAGCATCTTGATATTCATTACTTCCGGTCACCTCCTAGGAGTCAAATCTGTTTGCTTCGGAGGGAAATTAAAAGACAATTGTTATTTGTTTGGCAGTTTGAATTGATGTGCAGTATTACATTGTGTATATTCACTGAGAGAGTATGCGTACAAGGTCCCTAACGGTGACGCAAATTCGCAGAAACTGGTCGCACCGAAATAAAAATACTGTGAAAATATACATAACATTATATAAATAATTCCTAGGAAAATATTAGTAAAATTATTTAGTGTTTATCAATTTTAACAAAGTTGAACCAGAGATCTTGAAGTGTCTAACTTTTCGTTACTTTTCTAATGCTTGGCCATCTGTTGTCTAAAATTTGCATTAATTGGTGATTACATCAATTCTAAAATGCGATAATATAGTATACCTTTCGTGGGAAAATAAAATTCATGGAGCGCACACCATCCAGTCACACGACAAATTTATTAGTTCCTTCCAACTTATCCGTAGGTTAAGACAATTCCCAATAACCCGAGCCTAGCCGATATAGTTGCTGTTTCAAAATACAAATTAATTTTCAAGTCTCACCATTTTCCACAGATCAAACCTTTTGAACTTATGTTAATGTGTCGGTGCGGGGCATATTAACCGCCTCGTCCGAGAGAGGCATGAATTTTTCGATTGTGAGTCAAGACTCGTCGCGCTTTGAAATGTTCCACACCCCCAACTTCCCCACGCCCCCTCTCTCCTCCCTCCGTCCTCTTCACCGCACCCCAAACGCCCCCCCCCATGTTTTCCCCCACCGCATTGCCTTTCCCCCTCGACCACGACCACCATCTCACGGACCTCGGCGCACTCGTCTTCGATACCGAGGCGTTCACAGTCGGATCACGAAGCACGGTTCCGTGTGAGCGAAGTCCTCCGTCTCCCTCGCGTCCCGTTCATTCGCTGGCCCTCGCACCCCTGGGCCCTCCCTTCCACCGCCTCAACCCTCAACACCCCAAGTCCCCCCTTTCTCCTCCGCTCGCTCCCGCAACCCCCGCTCCTCCCGCCCTCCCCCTTTCTTCGGCAACCCTCCGTCACCTGTCGCCGCTAGTCTTTCGGAATCCATCGCGCGTGCAAAGGCTGTGCCTTAAAATGTCTCCATCGCCATCGCGCTCCACAGCACTCTTTGTTCCACGCGGTCAAAAATGACGGCGTCGTTTTTCTCTCGCTATCTGGAAATACAACGATCATTGATTGTGAGGTCCGCATGTTTTCGGGCGTGCGTGACATGCTCTCTAAGGAAATGCTTCATCGGAATGTCTTGTTCTTGAATCCAAACTATTTTAGTTTTTCATGTTTGGGTTAAACGAAGGAAATTTATTTTAATTTTAACAAAATAAGTGGTGTCATTTTCACCATCACTGTGTTACTCGATTATGATGTTCGGAATACTCGCTGCCCCTGACTACCAGTGTCAGGCTGAAAGATTGAATTTGTAAGTTGATATAAAAGTACTCTATGATAATACACTATGGAATAGGCGTGGAATCGGACAAAACGATTCGATCATTGAATATTATAATTCAGAATTATTTTGATGCTAATTACAATATTTTTGCTCTTCAATTAAAAATAGGTGTTAAAGTTATGGCATACATGTGCGTTAATTTATTTTTCGTGTGATTAAAACCCATTATTTCTTAATGAAGAAGAATGCCTCATAAATGTTCTTCATGTTGTACTTACGAATATGATAAAATGACAATTCTTGACGAGGTAAAGTGCTGACCTCTTCAGGACAATCCTCAAAAGTTGAAGTTTTTGAAATGATTGATAAAATAACAATCACTTTGAAATTAGCCTCTACCTAATGTTAGGCATAATCCACAATGCTCCACAGATTCATTCCCTATATTTTTAATATTGTTATTACGGCATGGAACTTGTGTAGAAGTATCGCTCAACGCGCTTACTCAAATTGCACAAATTGACCACTGATTTTCTATTGAAATGGAAAAAGGATACCTCATTAGGGAAAAATATTTGGAATAATACTCGACAATTTGTAGCATTTTGAAGGATAAAAATCACAAAACGCGTGTATAGATGGATATTCACTCCCTCTGGGGTGAAACTCCTACACAAGTAATAAATTTATCTCCCTCTGGGGTGAAACTCCTACACAAGTAATAAATTTATCTCACATGCGTTTGCAAAGGAATGAAATATTGATTGATATGCAATAGTTCTTAACCTAGAGAAACTAATCCTCTGTAGAATCATAACATTTTGCATTGTGCCATTTCTCTCCCTAAGAACCAGTTTGTTAAGGTCTTGAGGACACTTTTACACCTTCGTCATAATTTGTCCTAAAGCTATGCTTAGGTACTTGATGTCACACTGAAAGTACGTAAAATAATAATTATTTAGTCATAAAAACTGCTAATAGCGTTAAAGTATCCCTTCTACAGCAGAAATTATTTCTTCGTTCTGTTTTCATGCCAGTTGATATTCGCTTGAAGGCTTGTAATTGTCATTGGATCTTTAATCAAACACAAAGTCAGGAAATGGAATCGGTATTATGCTGATTTTTTCACTCGTCAATTGTGCCTCAGTGACTTGCTAGATAATAACAATATCAAAATGCTCTCTTTCGTAATTTAAATGCCATCTTTTTGTGCAATTGAGTAGTTACTAAACACAAATACGTGGTTGTAATATTCGTGAATCGGCGATAGAAAAAATTGTACATTCAGTTTAATTAAAAATACCATTAATGGTGAATGAAGGATCTCAGGTTTTCCCGGCGTATGGCATTCAAGACGTTTCCTCGGGTTTCCCACCCGGTCAGGTTGATGAAGTGCACCGACGTTTCGAAGGCTGGCTCTGCCATCGTCTTCGGGGTGAAGTGAATCAGAAGATCACTTCACCCTGAAGACAATGGCAGAGTCAGCCTTCGAAACGTCGGTGCACTTCATCAACCTGACCCGGTGGGAAGCCCGAGAAAACATCTTGAATTAATGGTGAAGGTTTATGTGAAGGTGTTCCACGTGCAAAATTGCTAAACAATGGTAACGTATATTTACGCGTTCACAAGGCTACAAGTATTGCCTTTCGTTAAATGTAGATTAAAATTTCTGCAAGCCCTGAACTTAATGATCTTCGTAGTGTGCGGAACTGAGAACGTTGTTTTTGATTCGACTCGGAATCGAACAAACCTTCATTACATTAACCATATCTCCAATTATGGGAGAGGTTTTTCAAGGCACATGGAGGGTAAGAAGGTAATTCCATGTCTCAGTTCTGGAGCGAAAACGGATGTTTTTTAACCCATGAATATGCTTTCCGCTCTCATTTTGAACATAATAAAAGTTCATAGAATTACAAAGTGTGTACAAGCTGAGGTAAAATAGGTATGTTAATCGCGAAGAAATTCTAATCAAAAGTCTTTTTATTTCTATTCCCCATTGCTTTCCACAGTCTTGAACGGCGTCATTAGTAGCCAAATGACTTGGAGAAAACATTTCTATTGGTTTTAGTTTGTCGAGTATAGGCATTTACATCATGGCTTGTACTTAGAGATCGCGCTGCTCATCCCCTTTTCCCTCTTGGATCGTCACTGAGAGGTCAGTGGTCTCAAGGTTTGGCATTTTTATTCCAGCCTCGCCCCATAAACCATGCACCATGTCTCCCTTTAATAACGAAATTTAGGTTTCATTCTTGGAACATTACCTGATGACAAGAAAATAGGGCGCTCTCTGGAGGTATGTCACGTATTATCCCCTCGAGGTAGAGAAATAGCTTGTGTAGGGATTGCCTAAGCCAAGCGATCAAACTCTACCTATGAGAGCTACCGCATGGGTTGAACCCGGAGGAACGCTAAATAACTGTCCCGCTAGGTCACAGTTGCTGGCATGATCTAAAAGCTGTCTGCCAAAGGCTTGGCTATCGGATAGGTCGTGATACAATTGAAGTTGAAGATGGCATGATATCGCACCTCACCAAAAGCGTTGTTTTTCTTTCGGAATGATTCAGTTATTACACGTATTTCACGTTTCTCAAGACGGTTTTTTTTTAAATTGTTCGTCCAAGTATCTCGTTTCGCGAGTAATAATTCTTGGTTAATTGAATGAATCACATAGGATCCAGTGTGAGCGAATTAAATTCACTTCCCGTTCCCTTTAATCAAAACGTTTATACTTAAGGTCATTTTTTCTGTAGTGTCGCATATTCCCTCCATCCTAAAAATAATCTACATCCACTTAATACCCCGCAAGCTGCCGCAAAGGCGTGTGGCGGGGGGTGTTCGGGCACCACCCGTTATTTTGAAAGAAGAAAAAACCGCAAGCCACAGCCACAAATTTATACATTGCATATTAGCATACAGAAACGTTGCATGTGGCGGTTATGATAATCGAAAGAAACAAGAACAGTAAAAATAACTCCCTACTCTACTCTCACTAATGAAAAACCTAATAGTTTAATCTAAAAATTGAAGATTAGAGTTAATTTTCTGTTTGCAGTAGTCGAACGAATTGAGGATAATATTTTATGTTTTGCCTCAATCGAAGGCGCTCCGTTAAACGCAACACTGAAATGCATACCTAAACGTGATAACAAAAAAATTAATAGTGAATACTCGGGTCCGGTTTTGTCCCAAATCCTTGGGAATTGGGACAAAATAAAGAATATATTCAAAATAAATATAATATTTTGGTTGAAAATAACAATAAATATTTTTTTAATTCCACATTCTTACAAGTCAGGTCAGTGCAAATTTTAAGTGATGATTTCATCAATAATGCGATTAAAAATATACACAATCAAGCGTCTTGCAAGGCACACAGGATATTAAAGGTCGCCTAAATGCAATCCTGAGAAGGCTATGGAACCATTTATACACACACATGAGTTGGCTGAAAAGAATTTTTCCCCCTTAAAATATTCTTCCTCGACGTCTCATAATCTAAGATTAAGGATTCAATTCTCCTGCGTCATAAGGAGATGAGAACTCCATATCGGATAAAAAGAGACGCTTCAGGCGTGATATCCCATTTCGGATGTTCCCTATTTTTTTGAAGATTAGCAAAATGTATCACATACGCAATGGTTGCATTCGGCATCCGTTAAAAAGTTAAGAGCGTTTAAATCTCCAAGCAAGTGGAAATACGACTAGGAAAACTTAACTCCATAATTAAGTACACGTATCTTAGTTACATCGTGGTTCCATTTTCCAACCACCCTCGAAGCTCTCCCGACTAAACCAACCGTTTATGGTATGATATTTAAGAAAACCGGGAAAAGTACTCGGAATTTCCACATTCACGCCGAAGGATAATATTCACAGATGCTCTACGTCATTGGGGTCGTAGGAACCGCTACGCGCTCAATGACTGCGAACGCACGACTTAATAAGAGAATTACAAAGGTCAGTCTTAAACGCATCGGCGGCAGAGGAGAATTCAGATTAATGCGGGCAGGGGTTGAGCGTGTGAACGGCGAGCAGGAAGTGGTGGTTTGTTGGCCCCAGGGATGGGGTTGGCGGGTGCGGATCCCTTGCCGGGCGAGCGACGCTCTTGGCTCGGGAAGATCCCGTGAGATGGCATATTTTCGCACCCTCCAACCCACCCTCTCCCATCCGGCAAACGGTGGGAATCGTCTGCGTGGATTCCTCGCCTCCCGCGCTCATTTATAAGCATCGACGCGATGCCATCGGGCTCGACTCTCCGCCCCGCCTCGCCCCCGTGCAGTCCCGCGGTGCTCCCCCGAGTCCCACCGACCCCCCTCTCCGACGACACCTCACGCGTCTCTTGGCACGCACCCTGGAAAAGCCAGTGGCACCGTCACGAATCGCGGACGCCCGTGGAATACGGAAAAAGAAGGTTCGGGTGGTCGGGGGAGGGAGAGAGGGCCGCCGGTGGCTCTGTGGCCGGGGCCCCTCCCGGGGGCCTCGCCCCGCACACGTGCCGTCGCGCGGAGGTGCTCGCGGGGCGGGGGACGGGCGCGAAAGCTCAACCCGGGGGACATTTCGTGCCGCGGACGGACTTTCGTGACGCTTCGGAATGGCTTCACTTCAACGGATTTCGCCCATCGCTCACTCGCTCCTCTTTCCTTTTGTCCTCCAAGGAGATTCGTATCTTGTTTGCCTCAATTTCCGCCGCTGGACGTTTCTCCCGATTCCCACGCATTGCCCCCACTCCCTCCATTTTTATGCTCCGCCATTATTTTTTTTCATTTCCAACCCGTCGTCGCACTCGATGAGTGCCAATGGGCACTCATCGAGTGCGACTTGGTGAGTGCCTCACCAATCTGAATCTCCGAGAAAATAGTCCCGTTCAAATGCCTGTGGAATATTTATGAGTTCTACTTGTTTTTGGTTCCAGGTTCTCTGATGTTTTACTAGTGTTTTTCAATACGTATTGGAGCTATATGAATGAGTCTAATACAACAGAGGGAATTTCCTTATTTTGGCATTCCGTCCATTTATTTTCTCTGTAATTAGAAACCATGAGATAAGTTTCAAGGTTTTGTCTCCTATTAGCCTCTTAATATTGCTATTTGAAGCCATGCATAATCCGATTGACAGAATTTCTCCTCTGGCTTAATTTCTAAGTTTTTCTTTGGATATAACTATCACCGATTTTATTCGTATTTCCGTTGTTTCTAGGAACTCAGTATCGGTCTATCAAGTACCCTGTTCATGTGGGAAAGCCTACATCGGGGAAACCTGCCGGCCTATGAAAGTTCGAATGAAAGAACACCTCCGGGCAACAACAAATAAACAGTTTCACCTGTCGGCCATCTCCGAACATAAATGGAGTAAACCTGGTCACGACATTCTATTCCATGATGCAACAATCATAACTAAGGAAAGCAGATATTATCCACGATTAATTAGAGAAGCTATTGAGATCGCCAAAAACCCAGCGAATTTCAATAGAGATGAAGGCTACCATCTCCACGACGCGTGGAAGAGAGTTCTTCGGAAAAGGACCAATCAGAGAGCAGCACGTGGACGGGACCACCTATATAAGGGCGGCCAAAATCCGAGTCCCTCATCTTCGATCTGAAGACGCCGGATGAAACTTCGGCGAAACTGTTGTCGGCTTCAAACAACAACGCGGTGAAAACCCAAAAATGCAGAATTCTTCTAGTCATAGAATTATCTGAAAATATTTTTAAAAAAGAGGAAAAATATGTTTCTCTCCACCAGTATTGAAACTCTGATAGAAATAAATAAGTACAGGCCTTTGAATGTTTATTAAAAACCCTCTATTTCGATGAGGATGACTGCATTCGTTTATTAACGCCAATGAAAGATTTACTGAACGAAAGAGTATGCTATTAAGAATACTGTCTAATTACAAACGTTTGCACCCTTCAAATAATGGTAGGGATCTCATATCAAACAGGAGTAAAGCAGGGGAATATGGTACACTCTACAAAGCGGAGGAAGAATAGGCTATTTTGTTAACTCCCGAATTTCGTAAAGTTGATCCGCCGTGGAAAATAGGAGAAGAAAATCGTGGTACGGGTTGTGGGAAAAGAATGAAACTAGACGTTGATCGTAGTGTCTGTGAAATTTGTAGCAGATCAAGCATTAGTCACCAGTCAGAGCCAAGGAATTTCAGTTTCTGTTGAACTCATTACATATTCAGTGTGAGAGGAATGGGATGAATATGTATCACGAGCAAATGAAAGTAATGAGGTTCTTAGCATTGAGGACGGCTAAGGTATTGATACAGATGAGTGAGCATTAGTTAGGAGCATTTAGGAGCAGAAACGTTTCACTTATTTGAGTAGCACTTTCCTTGCTGGGACAAGATATTTTTTAATGGAAGAAGCATGTACGAAGAAAGAGAATGACTTCGTACTAAATGCTTGAAATAGATTTAGACTATTGCAATTAGAATGGTGAAATAAATTTATATTGAGTAGAAGGTAAGACGCGGAGAAGAATAGAAAATGCATTTTTAGCGGAATTAATATGCTTGAAAACATTAGTTGAAGAGGGAAATAAATCAAAGGTACTTTTGTCATCCATATTCCTTGAAGATGTTCAAATTTGAACCAGTAAGTAGATCAACGGTTAATGCGCAATATTGTTTGACATTTGTATACCACACCAATCGGCAATAGATTCCAGTTACAATGGAGCCAGGAGATATTTGGCTATTACAGTGGCCAAAAGGTGCACAAAATAATTTTCAATTCTTTTCATACGAGGTGATAACAGTTCGGAATATGTACTCATGTAATCCATTGGTTACAATGAGAAACATCAACCGAATATTTGTAATGGATTAACGGCTTAACGGCGGATTAACATTTCATTAAATAATCTTAAAATTGGATTTCAGAAGAAACTTCGCGAAACGAGACGGATCACATCTGACCCATAATCACGTGTTAATCACATCTTTTTAATTTTGTTACTAATTACAACGTGGTATCTCCGAGAACCGTTTTTAGGATTGTATTATTGCAATAAATTATTGTTTAGGCTAACAGTCAAATTTATTATCATTCGGTTGTCTCTTCCAACAAAACTTTGATGAGATTACGCATTCGCCACGTTCCGATCGCCTTCACATTAGTATTCTTTGTCTAAAGGAATGCCGCTGAGAGAAGGAACGTGCATCTGATTTATCCAAGGGACTTTGAATCGAGAGGCCTTTCCTTGGCAGACCAAAAACAATAACTGTCAGAAGATACCATGTTCTATGCACTGTGACTTTCTGCTACCCTCGAGCTGAGACATCATTCGAACACTGAAATTGTACTTTATTGTCATTTTGGTGGCTATTTCTGTGCATCCGTTCGTATTTGACTTGGTCATCTGATATTGATGCAATATGAAACATTTTAATTGTTATTTTATTTTAAATTATTCGGTTTGATACGCTCAAATCGTGTCATATGACTAATAAGTGAACCAATAGAAAGTATGAAGACGATTAATTTGAGGCTAATGGTGACATTAGAAAGAAACCATTGCATGTTGTCGTTTAAATTATAAACGGGTACGGTCATCCGACATTGCTTTTAAAATACTTGAGTTCGGGAATTGATAGGAATAAGAACCCGTTCTTATTCCTATCAATTAATTATAATCCCGAGTTGAGAAACGTGGATTCATTTTGTAGGTTTTGTGGCCATTTGAGCTTTCTTTTTGGTTTACTATGGCCTGTCAATACAAGTTTTGTGTAATTTTGCCTACTCTGCCTGCTTAATCAGAGGAATTAAATCAGTTTTCCTAATGTTCTTTCAAATAAAATCATGCAAGTTTCTGTACAAGCAACTTTAAATTCAAAACTCTTCCTATTATAAAGTGAAGGGTATAGACAAACCTCTCATAGTTTTTCAGAGTTGCTAGAAGTTCACGTATATGCACTGAATAAACATTGGCGTTGACGACACGAATAATAACGTTAAAGTTATTTTGATCAGTATATAAGAATACGTACATTAACATAACATAAACACAGTATTCAACCTTAAGGTTGGTTTGGTAGGCGATGGTAGTTCACCCAGTACCCTACGGCATGTGAAATTCAGACATCGGGGTAGGGGGGCCAGTTCCTTTCCATGTGCCGGTTATGGTGCCCCAGGAAGATCTGGTACTCATATATTGGGTGGAGCTGCAGGTGCATAAAGTGCCTTGCCCGGGAATCGAACTCGGGCCCTCCGGTCAGTAGTCTTACGCTCTACCCCATGGACTACCGCGACCTAATGCGTAAATTATGGAAAGTAAATTTTAAAAGCGTTGGGTGATCAACGTCAATAATTTATTGCAATTGGAATATGTAAGGGTAAATTAAGTTAAAGCTGTAAAGGAATTCGCTATTGATTAACAAGAATATTTCAGCGATAAATATTACTTTAATGATAATAGTAATAATAATTATAAGGGTTGAATATCGATTTAGAATTGAAGAATGTTTGGTTAAGAATATTGTGTCACGATCCTACGGATGACAAAAGATCCAACTGAAGAAATTTATTGTAATATATATATATATCGATATGCGTGTGTGTGTGGAATATATAATTAGTCGTCGACATCGTTGACAAAAGACTTCTGGGAATTGGAAAAGTCAACAAAGCTCGTGTGGTTGCTTCGGAAAGGGCATATTCTTCTCGGCGACCGTGGATGTAATTCTGACCCCTTGGTGTCAATGTCAGAGCGTTGGAAGATTTTTTATAAAATATAATAATTCTTATAATATATATAAAGCTTATCGTTTTCAAAATTTTTTAAGGTATCAACAGCAAAGTTATAAATGGATTTCACTTTGACAGTAACACTGAGCGTATAAAAGATGAACCCCGAGAAAATAAAGAAGGATGATCCAGAAATCTAATCCTCTGCAAATTACTGTTTTGGAAAACAATTATAAAGTATTTAAAGAGTTCCTGCTTTTAGGATCACGCTGTAGGCTCTTAATATCTGTGTCACATAATGCAGCAGTTTGAGTGTTTTTTTAATACACATGGTGCAGCACCTTGTAAATTGTTTTTTTAGTTCATCCACTGCTTAAAAGAGCATAGAAGTTGAAATTATTATTTTTATGTATCGGTAGCTCCGTGGTAAACATTTCTTCATTGTAATTGGCCGGCGCTTGTTCGGAATGCGGAATGTTTCACGACGAACCCGAATATTATTTCATTCCACCGTTTCCTTCGAGTCCACGCTGCATGGCGACAAATTTAACGATATTTTCATTGAATAAATAAGAATATTTTTGGATCTAGTTAAACGTATGACTCTTCTAGTTACGTTCGGTTCGAGTTATTATTAAATGTCCGTATGATATGAACAAGGCGTAACATATTATGCATTTGGTTATTTCTTGGCGGAGAAAGTTGGAATTGACTGTTATTTCTCACTGGCTGGAAAAATGCATCTGCTTCTTTCGGGGCAATCATTTTGAAACTAATAACTGCTGCAAAATTGTGTGGCTCGAAAAAGACACTTGCCCCGGGGAAGTAGTACGAATTAAATCTGCTTGTGGATTGAATTCAATAAAATTATTTTCCTTCGGCTTACAAAAAGTTTCGATTAATTCTCTTCTCATGCTGGACGAGCCTTTTACGTTTTCCCCTGTTTATTTTCGAACAATTTTTTATGGTGTGAACTAAACTGTGAAGGAAATTACTAAGCCGGAAGCCGAATAAGTCTAATCAATCATGTTGTAGCTGTAGCATGTGGGCTGTTGATGATGCGTATTTCTGCCTTTTGGTAAATAATTGATAAAAGAGAGAATAATGATCCAAATGTTATTTCTAAATACTAATTTCCAATTTTACCGTGAGAAACGTGATCCCTTGGTACCAAATTAAATTCCAGTTTAAGGTTAATATTGATTTGGCAATAGTGAAGGGCAGTATGAAGAGGAAAACATATTTTTTACAAATACCGATCTTCCACTTCATATTGGACTCCACCCCAACTAAGTGTTACAATCGGCCATTTACATTTCTCATAAGAGGAGCACCAAACCTTTTTCTTTTATCGGGAAACACGTCTGAATTTCTTTTACGGGCCTTCGGGTTCGTTAAAATGAAACGCATGTTTTTTTACGGAACGTCACGATTATCGTGAGGACGCGTCGACTTTATGAAACAGACAGCTATTCTCAGAGCCACGGAGAGGACCGCGGCCGCGTGAGCGGATCATTTCAGAGGTGGCATGAATAACGTGGAAACTTTTGAAATTATAAATTCTTTTTTAAATAAATTTCCTAAAGAATTACGTCTTTCTGACGTAGATGGAGTTCGATTATGCTGCTATCGTATTTTCCGAAGTAATTGAACGGGTTTATTATGTAACATCGGCATAATTGCTTTACCTTAGAGTAAATGTCCAATGTTGTCTCCTAACATTTTGTCCCTCTCGGTGCGGAAAAATCATTTTTCCTTTGCAATTCATGAAACTTAACAAGAGATGCATGAAGAGCAACCCGTCGACATAAATGGACGTAACATTACTAGAGAAGTCTGTGGTTGCTAATACTATATTTTAAGAAAAATCTTCTTTATAGATTGATTTAATGCTAAGCTAATTGCTGTGCTGAAAAAAAATCAACGCAGGTATGTTAAGAGCAATGGTAAAAATTTTTATCTGTACTAGACAGGACTATATGCCACAATTCCATGTACAAAGTTTCTCATATTAAGTCTTAATAAATTTAATAATCATAAAGCTTCGAGTCATAGGAAATTTGATCTATACCTGGGTGGGAAGGAGTGATGTTGAATTGAACTTTTTATTTCACTTAATGTATTCCCATTATGTGCTCGTATGTTTCTGAATAATGATATTTTAGTGCTGCACTTTCTCTGTGGTGTATCGTTAATCTAATTCAACTCTATATCTTATCCTCACCATTTCAAAATCCCTTTTGTGTATCATTCAATATGAATTTATCACACGCACACATGCAGTACATTCGAGGCTAGGCTGAAAACTAATGCACACACGCTTGTAGACCACAAATAAAATGACCTTCAGAAGCACTCCTGGTGACATGGGTAAGTAAAATTCCCCCTCGACACGCATGCGCAGGTTTAGGGTCGTTACATTCATCCAGTGTATTTTGAGAAGCGGAAGTATGGAGACGTGTTCTAGTGCTATGTCAACGCGAGTTAAACAGCGTGCTGTTGCCGAATTTTTAACTGTTAAAAAAGTGCCTCCTACAGAGATTCATCGTCGTTGAAAGGCTATTTATGGTGACGATGCTGTTGATAGGTCTTCTGTAAATCAATGGGTAGTAAATTTTCGTGGTTGCGAGCCTGGAAAAGCCATATTTGTTGATGAAAGACCCAGCGGACGTCCGAATACTGCCACAGACTTATCGTCTTCAAAGTCGTCAAAGATTTGATTCAAAGTGACCGGCGAATCACTCAAAAGCGTATCGCAAACCATATTGGAATATCCAAGGAACGTATCGGCTTCATTATTGAAAAGTTGGGATACCGTAAAATCGTGCACGATGGGTACCACACCGTCTCACAGATGAGAACAAACAAAACACTCCTTATTCCCCCGATTTTGCGCCTTGCGATTTTTATTTTTCCTCAACTCAAAGAGGCAACTCAAGGTTAATCAGTTCACCTCGGACGATGACGTGAAGACAGCTGTCAATAACAGCACGCTGTTTAACTCGCGTTTGCAAAGAACTAGAACACATATCCATACTTCCGCTTCTCAAAATTCACGAATGAATGAATGTAACGACCTCAAACCTGCGCAAACGTGTTGAGAGGAAATGTTACTTAAACATGCCACTAGGAGTGTTTCTGAAGGTCATTTTTTGTGGTCAACGAACATGTGTGCTTTAGTTTCCAGCTTGCCCTCTCATTTAATTAGACTATATTGAGGTGGCAATGAAATTATGAGTGATCTGAAAGGCATTCTGGTAGTGTATTAGTTAGGATTTCAATGTTTGAGATGCATAAATTCAATTTAAAGATTTATTGATAAAGCCTTCACCATTGGTTTTGAATCATTAATATGATTCTATTTGTTTTGTTCTTGAAATTTTTTTTTAATAAAAAAGTTGAAATTTAGGTTTTTGCGCACGAATGAAAATTTGCTGTTCTGAATTACGAAATAGCAGATAGGATGTAGGTAAGTCAGCTTAGCAAATTTACCAGCGTGAGGACGTCGGGGACCCGGGTTCACGCCGCGCTCGAATCCTCGCTCCCGGGCAAGTCCCGAGGGGAGACTCGATTGATGGGCAGCTGGACGGATGAGCGGAACAGGTGTGGAATCGATCCCCCTGTCGACGGGGAGTAAGCGGAGGGGAGAAGGGGTCAAAGGGCCTCGAGGACCCTCTTCCTTCCCTACTCCCATCCTCCTGGATAAGAGAAAACATCACTTTCCAGGAGATTTCCTATCCGTATTTCCATGCGCAGTCGGCGTCCGGCGGCCCGCCTCTTTGTCTCTCTCCCCGCGCGGTGTGGGCGAAGGGCCCCCGGAGGCGGTGTTGGGAGGGAGAAGCGTGGTGCGGGCGGCAGTCATGAAAAGTAAAATGGAAGCTGCCCGTGTCAACCGCTCCCGCTGCTCCCCATCCATCTTCAAATGACGCTAAAATTAACAGGGGCGCAGGGAGCGGGGGGTTGCGGGAGGAAATCGTCAAGGGGAGGGAGTTGGGGGGGACGGCCTGCGGTGGGGGCGGGGGGCCCCCGCACAGCCCCTTTCTAAATTTGGCCACGGCCTGGACCCTCTCTGCCACTCCCCCAAGTTCTTCCACTCCCCCTGGTCCCCCGTCTCCTTCGCGCTCTCCTCCACGTGACGGCGGCGGGGGCTTCCTTTCTCCAGGGGGGAGGGAACCCCGCCTCATCCTTCCTCTATTTCTGCGATAAGCGCGCGTCTTCCGCCGCCGCTCGCGGCCTCTCCTCCCGGTCTCCCGCTGGAAGATCGGGCCGGGACAACCGACCCCCCCCTTTCACCACGCGAAAGGAGGGCCGCGACGGCCGTTCGCGGGGGCGAATGAGTCTTTCGGGTGCGCTTCCCCTCAGCCACCACGACCCCCCCCCCGCCCCCCAACTCGCCCCTCCCTCGAAATCCTCCCATCGCGGAGGGGGAGAGGGCGGCAGAGAAGTACATATCCGCTGCGGGCGCTTAAATAGATTCCGGGGGTAGTGGCGGCGGTGAACTAAGAGCTTCCCCTTCTTCTTCTCCTCCCAACGCCCTTCTGATGGCCTCGGAATGCGAGTGAAGCTCCCCGCTTTGGGAATGTCACTAATTTGTTGGTTTATTTCGGATAGGGACATTATATATATACACACACACACACACACATATATATATATAT
>CM073779.1:8517611-8664116 GCA_037158775.1 Hetaerina titia
TGATTTTGGTATAAAGGCAACCAAATTGAATGAACTAAATGCTTTACAGTATGTATCATGTACTTGGATGCAAGGTAATGATTCTACAATATACAACTGTTCTAGGAAGGCAGGAATTTATGTTGATTATGAAAGAGAAATTCCTGTTGAAGTTATTTGTGATGATAGTGGTGATGAACAAGTTAACATTCTACTCTTCCTTGAAAACTCCTTCCATGAAAAATCTCCACCAATTTGCATTTTCCCACATTTTACACTCTTTTCCTGGGTTCCATGGAGAAGTGTAAATAAGGGGTTTTTACTCGAAATTGTTTAGGTCCCTGGATCAACTTCATCTTTTCTTCTATTGTGGAATGAACAAAGCTGGAATGCGAATTCATTTTACAGAAAACAAATCACATTTAACCTGCTCTCCAGACTTTACACTCCATAAAGGGCTTGTGGAGTCTCTGAATGGCATTCAAGTAGTAGGTTAATTTTCAAATAGTTGCTTGAATTGGCACGAAATAGCAGCATGAGACCTGACTTGAGGCTGTGCAACATATTCTCCCCTGCTGTTATATAGCTTTTTTTGGGCAATTTTTTCCTGAAAAGACCTATTTCGTCACAATTAGCTACCTGTTGTAGCCAGTAATCCTCAAAATCTACAAGCTTCTTTAAGTCGCCTATGAAAATCTCTGCTCCGTTGGTGCTGAATTTTGCTGCCTCACTGTGCCTCACAATGCTGTGGGTATTGATTTTCTTTAACTTCTTGAATCACTCACAGCTTCCATATGATACTTCTTCTTCGGCCAATGATGATCCTGGCATGTCAATAAAAAGGTCGGCAAAAATCAATTTCTCCTTCTCACAAATGACATTCTCGTTAATAGTGTTGCATTGAAATTGGAATCTTGTCACTCCCTTTGAAGCATTATCTCCTTCATTTTGTTCTTAATGATGGTATAAATCATTGATGCCAACTGATTGTGTGTGTATACTAGATAAACCCTGCTTGCCTGTTGTTCTCCCTTTTTAATGATTTTGCTTTTCATTTCTACTGTTTTGGTTGTCTTGTGGCAGATTTTCTATGGGGATATTTTTGTCAGGGTTATTAAACATTGCAAAAAAATCACAAAGTATGTTTCTGAACACAAGCTCAGAAAAATTTGTGATCACTAGTGACACTAAGATGCTAGTGGAATGAATGCTCAACAAAGACTGAAGCAGCAGGCACACAAGGAATCTGGAACTTTTCACTCCCCTTGTTACTCATTATGTGAAATGCCACTCATGAAGCCAGTAATTTTTTTTAATAGTTCTTGCTTGTTATGCAAATTATCCATTATGCAAGGTTCTTGATAAGCAAGGTTCAACTGTACATACTTGTGCAGGAATAAGAGCCTTTAGTTAATGATAATCCATGATCTTAGTAGCTATCAAGATAATATCAAAGACTGGATATGGCTGCTAAAAATTATTACTGCAATGTGGCAATTAATAGTGTAATGTGAATAAAAATATATGTTATCTGAAAATCAGTTTTAATAGTTTTACAACTGTTATCCTTACGTAAAATACCACATCAATTTTAATGGAGATCCCTGATTTATATATCATAGGTAATGGTTGATTATTCACATATCATCTCTATAAAAGAGAACTTGAAGTCAGCAAGTGATTTTTCAGGTACTCTTAAACACTCACTATATCAAAACTGCCATGTACTTAAAAAAAAGTTCCTCTCTTTACAGTGTGCATAAACACATTTCATTGGCAGATGCACTGGCCTGGGAAGTAGTCTAAATCTCTTTCAGTGTGAGGTATATTTCTCTACGTGGTATATATACTGAAATACATTTTTCAAGACTTGCATGGACAATAATCTCTTCAAATTCACTCAACTTTTTAACTTTTTGGAATTATTTGTCAGGTGTTGACAAAAATAATGACTTATTCAGGTAATTTCATAAAAAATGTTGGTAGGTAAACTTTTGAAAGCCTACTGCAGTACATAGAATTAATTAAGTCCAATACCTTAAAAAAATATCCTTGAATATAGGGAATGAATATTTTTATATCATATTCTGAGGGTTACAAATATTTTAGTTGGACGAAAAAGTTAAATATCTGTTTTTCTCTAGCTGAATTCAATTCATATGAATCTACTCATTTTGTGAGACTTGGGCCAAGATGTCCTCATTGTCGACTTTAATAATGAATAACGCTACTGATTTTATTAGCTGCAAAGGAAGCTCATTGTATTAATGTGAAGTTGGTTTTGTATTATTCTTAAATACAAAATTCATTTTAGCCATTAAAATTAATTGAGACATATCTTAGGAAAATTCTTGAAGATGCCAATTCTTGAGCTCATTCTCTTCGTTATCATTCAAGTGATAGATTTTCTCTTTCTCCTTTTATTCCTTTTATAGCCTCTCGTGATAACCAAAGCTTCCTCTACTCCGGGACCAGTGTATCTAGCCAATTCCTACCAAGCAATGGTAAGACTGATTTGGAACCTTCACACAAAATAAGTTCCAATAGAAAGACCATCGCTGTCTTCAAGTCATCATTTTCAATTCGAAGTCGTCTCAAGTCAATGCAGTTTAAGTTTCAAGAGGCTTGACAATCAAGAGAATCAAGTTTTGAGTCCATGCAATCACTTTGGAGTCAAGTCCCAAGTTGAATTGTTTTTAATAATATTACCTTGCAAGAATGGTCAATGACCGCTCATTGAGTTGAACTTGGTTCAGGATTATGTGTTTAAACTCCAAATTTAACCTCAACATGAATTAACACTTTCAGTGCGGATGTATTTTGAGGACTCCTTTGGTTTGCAGAATGCTTGTTTTTTTGATGCAATTGTATGTTTATCATTGTAGAATAGCTTATTTATTGTAAACTAAGTGAGAAACTACATGTGTAGTGGGAGAGTGCTCATTGGATACTGGTGATTAAGGTGAGGAAAGTAATGCCATTCCTGAGATTTTGAGTCAGCCTTGAAAGAATATATGGGACAAGAATATAACTGGATACAAGATGCATACATGTGTGTCACTCACCCCTGTGAAGCAGATACTCATGCTTGTCTAGTACTCAGCGTGTTAATAAAGAGAATTATGAAATGTATTTAATGGATCCTAGCTTAGTATAATTTCCTTCTCCCAGCTGATTTAGCAAAATGAGAACTATTAATCCATAAAGAGATAAACTAGATTCGAGTCTTAAGTTACCTAGGAAAATTAATTCAGACTTGGCACCAAGTTTTAGGAATTACATTGGCAGGTATTGATGAACAGATAAGTGGCCTATGCAGTGCCTATAAAATGCCTGTGTGCAGTGATAAGTGCTTTTACTTAAGCAGTGACTTCACCATAAAAATTTAGATATTGACCATTAATCATCCTCAGTATACTTAACAAGAACCTAATGATCTCAATCATGCATCTATAATATATTCTTGTACAACTTTAATAGCCTGACAAATGCCAATTTTAGGAAAGGCTTAACTACCAGAATTTTCAAAACTTGTTTTTTTGAAATTTAAACCAATTTAATTTGCAGAGTCTCCAAATCCTTTTTATTCTTTAAAGGAGTTCCTGGAGGAGAAGACTATGGAGTCATGAATAAATTTTAATTGTATATCGTTTTACGTATTTGAGTACATCACTGATGAGGAAGACTGCAACTGACTATTTGCATTAGAAAAGTGAATTCCATTATTATTAAACACTGGGATGAATGAAGGTACTTGAAAAAGATAAAAGGAGTGGAGGCTAATGATTTAATGATCCTGAACTTCAAACAGTTGTTGTTGGAGAAACATCAGAGTACCTTTTTAGAATTATTATTTATGTGCCGCAACAGTGAAAGAGGTGCCTAATACACCTAGCAGGAAATATAAGTAAATGTAAGCCTCTAAGTGAAATAAGGAAATGTAAGCCTCTAAAGAAATCTACTGCACTTAATGATTTTTATGATTCTTAAGAAATAATTTTCTGCTTCAGTATTAAAAATTCTAAAATCTAAGGATATTTTGAAAGTTAGAAAAAAAATAAGTAAATTATATTCCAGTTTTTTTTAAGGAAAGGGAGAAGCTTTAATTGATATTTAGTTTATAACTTCTGAAGGCTTTCTCATTTACTTCATCAATTTGACTATAAGGTATGTACCTATTACAACTCTTAATTTCCAAATCCATGTGACCTGGTAGACCCAGGTTCCCATTAATTTGCAACATACAGCTGATGATCAATATGCATTGCAGGTGAGATCATGGTGGCTGGGTCCAATTCACCTCCAGCATCAAGCACACCCCCAATAGAAGCATCATCCCGGGAAGCCAGTGGAGGTAGAGGTGGTAGCTCATCTACCATGAGTCCCTCCCCACCAGTGAGCTCTGCTGGTGGAGGTGGTGGGGGTCATGGGGGTGGACAAGGGGGCCAGCAAGGGGGGAACCAGTCAGGGGATGGTGGGCCCCCCCCACCTCGCTCTGTTGTCACCAGCCCCTTCTCTGTTGGTCGAGACTATGCCTTTTCACACATTCACCCTCAGCCGGGGCAGGTAATTCACTGTTAAGTATTAATTTATGAACTTTTATAAACAAAATTATAAGGAATAGATATTAACTTTTGGGCTTTTATATGTTTTTGCTGATTTCTCTATGAATGCATAGTGTAGAGAGAGCAATTTTTTAGAAAAAAACAATTGGTTTGGAGAGCTCAATAGATGTAATTTGGTGCTTGGAAGTCCTCTGGATGAATTTTCAACAAATTTGTAATGATTTCTGCATATTTGATGCATGTATTTTAGTTTATAGGCTTTTTGGTGGATTAGAGAAATATATTGAGATGTAGGATGTTATAAAATTTATCATCCATTATTTTTTTAATGTCTATAACATAAAAGAAACTATTTTTGGCGAAATGTTATGCATATAGAAGTTTGTTCCATTTTTTTCAAACATTTAATTAAGTTTTTTAATGTTTCCTTTTTAATTACACAGATAAATTATTTCTGAGTTTTGTTTATAAGGGAGCAGTGTAAACTGTTTAGCCTATTTTGTTCATGAGGGTAATACTTCCCAGAGAACTCATTCATTAGATAAGATATTTTCAGTCTATTCTTTACATGAACCATATCAAATGTGTACTTTCAAATGAAATTCTTCCAAAATTTCCTGAGAAAAGTCTGTGGAGGTCTTTTTTAAGGAATAATATTTGCTATCATTAAATACATACTGACATACATTGTAATTAGGATAGATTGTTGAAACTTAGCATAAGTGACTAAGATTTTCAATTATTTCATAATACTTTATCTTAATTTTTGCTTAAACACCATCTCTGTTAATAGTAGACATTTGTGATGTAGTATCTCTAGATTGATGAATTTCTTTCTAGACATCTGGCCAAACAATATTTGCAAATTTGGCCTAAAATGAGTTTTTTTTCCTTCAATTTTTTGTGCAGTAAAATACATAATTTGCTGTAAATTATAGAGAATGTTCAATTTTAGAGCATACTGTTCAATGAACCTTTGAGAAAACATGAAGAATACAGCTCTACACTACTTCATGCTTTGTTATTGTATTAAAGAAATTATTGTGCTTGTCAAAACTTCATTTGTTCTGCAAATTTTGTTATATCAAGAAAATGGAGCAAGGCGAACAATAGAATGCCTTAATTGTTGAATTTTCAGCTGGATATTCATTTTCAATGTTACTGGAGACAATATTGTCAGAAGTGTTGATGGTCTTTGCCTTGGTTATTGATTTAAAACTAAACATTTTCTGACTATCAGAATCAACTAATTCACTTTTGTTCTCTTACTTTTGGTCAGCAAATTATAGAAACTCCTCTGCAGCTACTATCTATCACAATCGCTTCACATGAACAATGAACTGATTCATGCAATGCAATAAATTTGAGTCTTTAGCAGGAAACATGGGAATGAACAGTTTGCCTAATTAAAAGGACAGTGAACTCAAGTGAAAATCAATGAATGTTTATAAAATATTTATATCAAATAACTGAACGATTATTATTATTGGTATTTTATTGGTTGAAGTAGGTTTAGCAGACATAACCTATGGAGTGACAAAAAAAAATACATTTCCCTGCCTTAACCAATGAAATACAACCCAACATATGGGGGTAGGGTGAAAAGTTTCCAGCCTGATAAAGAAAAACAACTTTTTGGTTTTTTTGCTTTATATTTCAACTTAATCTCCGTTAAGATTAATACATTTCTTCATAATTTGGTTTCTAATGCAGTTATACTGTTTTATAATCCAATTCATCAAGTCCCTCAAAATACTCATTTACAGTATTGGTGATTTCATCATTGCTCTCAAATTTTTTACTTCCAAGCCATCTGTTAAGGTTAGGAAACAGATGATAATTTCTGGGGGCTAAATTTGTTGAAAATAGTGGATAGGGTAACGATTTGAACTCAAATTAAAATATTTTAGCTGTCCCATTGACAAATGAATGGGCAGGTGTATTGTCATGGTAAAACAAGATTTTTTTCTTTGCTACTTAAGGTTATTTATTTAAAACTTCATCCTGTAAACATTGTAATAACTCTGAATGGTGTTGATCTCTGATGGTCCTATACTTCCAGGTCATCAATGAAAATAATTCCTTTTGCATCTCAAAAAACATCCTCATAACCATATTCACTGATAAAATTGTTTTTGCCTTTTTTGGGGTTGGTTCACCTGGTCCAATCCATTGCATACTTTTAGGAGTGTAGTGATGAATCCAAGTTTCATCCACAGTTATAAGACAAGGTAGAAATTGGCTGAGATTTTGCTTGTAAAGAGACAAATTTTCGATTGAAACAGTTTTCCAGGTCAAGTTTGGATCATGTATTAGGAAATGCATGTCATGTGAATCCTTGCCTCTCTCTTTGCAGACATATTCTATATATTTATACCCTAAGGCATTTAAAATCCTCTGCTCTTAGTCAGGAACTGTTTTAGTTGCATCTAATGCAATATATTAAATTGTATACAATACGTGTGAATGTAAGATGCATGGTCACCTATGGGCATTGAAATGAATGAAAAACTTTTGAGTGGAATACCTGTCATAGTTCTCTCCATTTGAAAGTCATTCCTTAATAGCTTAAGGACTGTGACAATTGAGAGTAACATAATGAAATGCATCAATGAATATGTAGAGTAGAATATGTAGATATGGTTATGAGCTTTAATCTTCATCACACTGTATTATTCTGTGTAACAAAACTAGTGCTTACCATGAAAGGCTGCACATATTCTTCTTCATCTTAGTAAATAAAAATGTGTTTTATTATGAATTAACCTTATCAAAATCTCAAAATCTTGGAAGGTTCAAATGAATGAAGCTTTAATAAAACTCTTCTCTCTTGAAAGGAATAAGGATGAGAATGCAAGCAAACACATTGCTTTGCTAAGTGAGGGGATTAGAGATTAACAAAGCTTGATCATCTTGATACAAATTGAGAGGGTAGGGGAAGACACATCTCCCTAGGTGCTATCTAAGAAGGAATAATACAACAAAAGACTCTGTACTCGAGATGATTTTAGGCTCCGGAATTTTTTGACTGTGGTGTTAGCAAAAACTATGCTAGATGTGTGTGTATTTTTTGATATATTTCTATACAATCAGGTTTTAAATTATAATTTCTTATTGTATATATTAAAAAAAAATCTTTCTCTAAAAATTGATGTATATTTGGGCCCTGAGTACTCTGGGGATTTTGGGTTCCATCTAACAGGTGCACGGTGAGGAGAAAGTGGTTATGGTTAGCAAATTGAAATGAGGGAAAAGATGAAATTTTCTTCATTAGTTAAATGAATGTACTATGGGAAAGTATTTATGAGTGATAAAAAAGTTACTGGTAATGGACAGCATATATATATATATATATATATATATATATATATATATATATATATATATATATATATATATATATATATATATATATATATATATATATATATATATATATATACACTTTTTTGGAAAACCCACAAACGTGCAATGTAAATTCACTGATAGTCATAACATACACAGAAACCAAAACACAAAAGAGGAAAAACTCACTGGTTCTCGAATTTTCGGTGGTCCAACCACCTTTCTCAAGAGGAATTAGGAACAGTTCCTAATTCCTCTTGAGAAAGGTGGTTGGACCACTGAAAATTCGAGAACCAGTGAGTTTTTCCTCTTTTGTGTTTTGGTTTCTGTGTATGTTATGACTATCAGTGAATTTATATATATATATATATATATATATATATATATATATATATATATATATATATATATATATATATATATATATACTACCTTGAACAAAAAGTTCCCGGAATAACCACCGTGTGGCGCTCCCATCGTTTCGATTTGAGTTCTGTTTTTTTTTGTTAAATTGGTACATCTGTTGTTGATATTCCCTTTAAATCTTAGTGTCATAACTTGACATTTGCAAAAGTTACGTAGCCAAGAGTACATCTATCTCTGTGTGTGTTGGCGATTTTTTACAATTGCAGAAGTGGATTTAAATTTGCAACAACGAACTTGTATTAAATTTTGCGTAAAAAACGGATTTAGTGGCGCACGGACGTTGGAAATATTGGAAAAGTGTTCCGGCAACGATTCTCTAAAAAAAACGGTCGTTTACCAGTGGCACGAGCGGTTCAGAAGTGGTCGTGAGTCAATCGAAGATGATGAACGCAGTGGCAGACCATCGACATCGAAAGTCGGTGAAAAAATTGATAAAGTAAAAGAAATGTTGGTCAATAACCGCAAATTAACCATCAGAGAAATAGCGGAGGATTTGAACATTGCCTATGGATCCGCCCAAGACATTGTGGTTAATGATTTGGGTTTCCGTCGTGTAGCAGCAAAGTTGGTGCCAAAAGACCTCAATTTCATGCAAAAAAGAGACCGTGTTGACGTCGCAAAAGACATGATTTGCGAGGCTGAATCCGATCCCACATTCATCAAAAGGATCATTACTGGAGACAAGATGTGGGTTTATGAGTACGACACGCAATCCAGACATCAGGCAAGTGAATGGCGTTCACCAAATGAGCCGAGACCAAAAAAACCACGTCGTTTTCAGTCAAAAAAGAAGGCAATGCTGACGGTTTTCATGGATTACAACGGTGTAGTGCATCATGAATTTTTGCCAGAAGGCCAGACAGTAAACAAAGAGTATTATTTGGGCGTTATGAGACGTTTGCGTGAAGCAATTCGCCGAAAGAAACCAGAAATCGTCGCACAGTGCATTATTCGTAATTTTTTGACGAAAAATGCAACAAATACCATCCAACAGCCACCGAATTCACCTGATTTGGCTCCCTGTGACTTCTTTCTGTTCAATCGGGTTAAAAAACCATTACGGGGAACGCGTTTTAGCAGCCGAGAGGAAGTAATGGAAAAATCGCAGGAAGCACTGATGGACATACCGTAAACCGAATATAAAAAATGTTTCGAGGATTGGATCAAGTGCTGGCATAAGTGTGTTGCAGTCGATGGGGATTACTTTGAAGGGGACAATATAGATTTAGATGAATAAACTTGTATTTTTAATTTTCTGAATAAATTCCGGGAACTTTTTGATCAAGGTAGTATATATATATACACACACATACGCACACACACACACACACACATATATTAGGTAATCTACTGGTTAAGGTAGGTTTTTCGATGGACACAACTATTAAATAAATATTTTGTAACTCCAAAAAAAAAACCCAATCCAGCAACCTACTCTACATCAGGTCCCTCTTGATCTCTGTGTACTTCTTTCCTCCCTTCATCCCCTCCAACATCTGTATCCTGTTCCTGCCCTTTCCTCGTTTGCCTAACATTCTCCCCTCTATTACCTTCTTCAGTTTCAATTCATTATTGAGCAGTAGTGGAATGTTGATTCCACCACTGCTCAATACGCCTTTCATCCATTTTTCCTGCCTCCATAGGATTTCTACCAACAAACCCCTCGCCTCACCCACCATCTCCAGTACTTCCTCATTTGTCCTATATAGGGCAAAAGATATTTTCTGCCTTAAATTCATGCCTTTGACTGTGTAGTTTTTACTAATTTTCTTTCTCTAATATTGTTAAATAAAAATCAGGTATCATAAGAAAATACTTATAGGATCTAATTGCTCATGTGTTGAATGAAAAAATGGAAAAATTCACTGAATCTATGGAGTTCATTTTAGACAAAACCCATGTTATATTCATTTGGAGAATCACATTTCAAGTTAAGGAAATAAGATCACCTGAAGTTAATCCCCCTAAAATACTCTCTTTTTTATGAGCTGTGTATTAATTAGCATAAAATGTTGTGTCTTTTGAAATATGTAAATAAGAGGTTTTACAATACTATATTAAAGTGCTGAAACCACTGTGATTTTTGTTAACATGTGTTCTTAGTTTTGTTCAGCAAACATAAATCAAAATAAATTGGTGAATACTGTATATACACTGGCTTAGCAGCTATGGTGTTTACCATTCATTAAACACAGTTTATTTGTGAGACCATATTCGATAATTATTGTTGACCTTCCAGGGGAAGCGGATTTTTCTGAGTCAAGTTCAGCTTAAAATAATATTTTGTGTCATGGTGCATATTTTTCTTAATTATTTATTGACTGAAAGTTGTATGAAGATTTTGATGAAATATTATAAAACAGATTCTAAGGTATGAAATATAAATTTAGAGAAATATTTTCAACTATTGGCCAAGTGTTAATGTTTTTAAATATATTTAATGGCTTTATCTAGATTCATTTTCCGTTCATGTGGGTTGTTTTTTAGATTTATATAACTGGTAGATTCAAAGAAGTATTAGTGTAATATTCTGATTTGATGATTTAAGAAAATATTAAATGAATGCAAATTGTTATTTGAGGGGACAGTTTATTGAACTTAGTTGGTAAAGGTCATTTGTGCATGAATGCAATAAAAGAAAGGGCGTATTATCAGAATGTTTCTCAACATTTTCTGTTCCATGAGACACGAAGTTATTGATTACATTTGTATAACTCCTTAAATTCATTGTATTCACTGTATATATACATAAGTATACCCACATTGGTATGTATATGTATGTGTATATACATTAATCATGTAAATTTTGTGTTGGTAATCTACCTGTAAAGGTAGGTATTGGATGGACAATAGATACAAAACAGTACAGGGATAATTCCCTTGTAATTACATATAAATAAATGCATGGGAAGAACTGGAGGTAGGAATGAAAGTCGACGGGAAATTCATAAAGTCAGTTTGGTTTCCTGATGAATAAGCTTTAGTTTGTCAGTCAGCCAAGGGGTTGCAAGCATTGCTGAGTGAATTGGAGGTTCAGTGAAATAGATGTGGAATGAGAATAAATATCAATAAAACAAAGGTTCTTTGATTTTCCAGAATTAAAAAGGCTAAGGTTAACATTAAAATAGGATGGGAAAAAATAGAGCAGGTAGAACAGTTGATGTATCTCGGAAGTGTTTTCGACCAATGCGGTCAAAGTGGTAGGGACGTAAGGAGAAGAATTGCGCTAGGCAAGGAGGCTTTCTCAAGGAGAAGGGAGTTGATGACAGGGAAATTGAGTAAGGATGTTAAGAAAAGACTCGTAGAAACTTTTATAAGGAACGTAGCTATGTACGGCACGGAAACGTAGTCATTGAAGCAAGAGGATTGACGTAGATTGGAGGCTTTTGAAATGTGGTTGTGGAGAAGAATGGAGAAGGTGAAATGGACCTTCAAAGAAACAAATCAAACAAACAAAAACCTTCAAAAAAACAAAAAAAAACAAATGAGGAAGTACTAGGGATGGTGGGTGAGGAGAGGGGTTTGTTGGGAGAAATTCTATGAAGGCAGGAAAAAAAGATGAAGGGCGTATTGATCGGTAGTGGGATATTGAAGGTGGTGGATTGGGTTTTTATATTAGTAAAAAAATATTGATTTAATAGTTGTGTCCATTCAAAAACCAACCTTATCCATTAGATTGCCTTATAATAATAATATATATTTATATTCATAAAGATATGGGAATTGTCCCTGTACTATGTAGAGTTTACCCAGTACTAAGGCTGACAGCATGTGAAATTCATACATCATGGTTGGGGTGGCCAGTTCCATTCCTTGTGCTGGTTATGGTTTCCCAGGAAGATCTGGCATCTAAATATCACATAGCTTAGCTGTGCTCTGCAGATGCCCAGAGAGGCTTGCCTGGGAATCAAACCTGGGCCCTCGTTCATACGTAAACATAAGAAAATTATTATAATCACATTCATTTTATTCGAATCTACATGCTGACCATCATGGCAGAAATTTTATGATTTCAATTTTCCATTGAACAATAGTTGAGAAATGCTGTTCTTATGCATGCCTGTAATATTTTCTACATTTTTTAATTCATAGCTCTTCACCTACCCAAGCATCAGCCCTGTCAGTGCTGCAATGTCAGGTGTGATCAGCCCAACCAATTTGAGCCTCTTTACATCGCCGGTGACCACCCCTCGCAGCACCCCAAGATCTACACCGATTCCTCGTTGGAATACAGCCCCATTTATCAGTCTTGATGAAGATTACAACATGATGACACCACTTATTTCTGGTAGCAACCCTGAAGGAAATCCGGGGGGTCTCATAGATGATGGTAATAAGCCTTCTTAATATTTAAGCATGGTAAACCTTATAGTAAACTACTCGCAAATCTAGAAGCATATGGCATAGAGAAAAATATCTGGGGTTGGACTAAAGACTTTTTGAATGATCAGGTACAAAGAGTAGTGAGAGATGGAGTTAGCTCTAATGCAGTAGAAGTTACTTGTTCCCCAGGGAAGTGTCATTGGACCTCTTTTATCCCTACTTGACGTTAATGACATTGACTCTATAGTCACTAGTAAGATATGTTTATTTTCTGATTATGAATGGTTTACCTTGATATCCGTGATCCCGAGGATACATTAGCTTTATCAGATGACCTTAATGCTATGCTCTCAACGCTGGTGTTCTGTCAATTAGAACTTAAAAAAGTGTCTTGGCATAAATTTTTGGAAAAAGAGCAAATCTCACCGGAACACCAACTGCATCGGGAACACTGAAATGGGATGTGTAGATTCGATAAATACTTACGCATTATCCTCACTCATGATATCTCCTGGGTGAAAAACATATGGAGAATATGTGGACAAGCTAACAAACAATTAGGATTTATTAGAAGAGTACTAGGTGGATGTGATAGAAAGGTCAAAGGGAAATGTTATCTGTTGTTGTTTAAGCCTCATTTAGAATATGCTGCAAGTGTATGGGATCCTCACAAAGTTGGATTAATTACCAAATTGAGTTGTGTGCAGCGTAGAGGAGCTAGATTTGTAAAACATTGTTATGATAAACTTAGTAGTGTATCCAAAATATTAGAGCAGCTAGGCTGAGGATCACTCATGGGGTGAAGGTTAAATTACAGATTGAAGCTCTTGCATAAATTGGAAGGTCTTTTTAGCAGTGATGTTGAAAATGTATTTGAAATTTGAGAGATTAAGTGCAGAATAGAGAGATTTAAGATGTCATTTAATCCACAAACAATAGGGGATCATAATAGCATTGTTCAACTGCGTTAGAGTCCTGTTCTGTTAAAAATTATTGTGGTGTGTATACATCCCCTGACACACCCTAGTGGTGGCTTGCAGGGTATATATAAACGAATAAACTTATTTATTCAATTGTTTCTGGCTCAACTTTGTGGAAGTTCATGTTCATTAAATGAAGGACACAATGTATTTTTCCACCATTCTTTGAACAGTGGAAAGAAATGAGTGGAAAAGAAAGAACAGTTTAAGAAACAGTGAGCCCTTCATATAGTGAAATTTATGAGGGTGGTCTGAAAAGTTTCCGACCTCAACAAGAAGATGGCAGTACTCATAATTAAAAGCTAATGAATTTCCTGTTCATCTGTTGACAGTTACTCACCAAAGTTTAAGCTATTTTGGACGTGCAGTTGTTATGTAACAGTCATTTGAATGAGTTGGTGTTTTTTTGAAAATGGTAAAATAGAGTTTCCAAGCTGTCATTAAATATTTTTTTTTGAATAGCAATATGCCTACGCAAATGAAAGATGAGTTGGATTCTGTGCATGGGGACTATGCACCATCATTTACCACAATGAAATTTTGGGCAACTGAATTTAAACATGGCCATAAGAGCTTCAGAGACAATGAACGTTTGGGACGTCCAAAAACTGCAACTACTGACAAAAGCATAACCAAAGTTCAACAAATGGTGCTAGGCGACCGCTGAATTCAAGTGAAAGGGATAGCAGAGGTTATGAACATGTCAAAAGAATGTGTTTGTCACATATTAATTCAACATTTAGGCATGAAAAAGCTGCCAGCGTTTGGCTCGGAGGATTTTCATCAAATGAAGAGGCACCTTCGTGAACAATTATTTTGCAGAGAAAAACGCTGAGTACTATTTAGACGGGTTACAGAGATGGGAGCATCACTGGAAGAAGTGTGTAGAGTTACAAGGAGATAATGTTGAAAAATAAAAAAAATCAGAAAAATTGTCATGTATCTTTGTTAGGTCGGAAACTTTTCTGACCACCCTCGTATTTATGCTTGGTTATGCTTTATATTTTCACATAATCTCATTAGAAACTCTGGATCACAGTCCATAAATTTTCTAATCCATTCTAAGCCTGGTAGATTGTTGTTCAAGCATTGTTAACAATCTCCCACCTTTTGTATTATGATTTGAACTTTTTTTCACTCACCCAAAGATTGCAGTGAATAACCCCATGTTGTGCAGGTTGTGATTCCCTTTACTAAAGTATCCTCTTCTCGCTATAATGACAGCCAGCCCTTTTAGAGAATTTAGAGCAATAAATGATTCAGTATTTGCCAGAAATAGTACTCTTTTGGATTCAATATTTCTTTTATGCCTCTTGAATTGTTGTCTTGCCTTTCTATATACCTTTTATGGTACTGGAAAGGTTATGGTGCTTACAAGGCTTTCCTTCTTTCATTGCATATACCCTCCAAGCCCAGTGGGTCTTCCTAGTTTGTAGATCAAATGCTAAGCAGAGTAAAAATGTAACTTTCAAATCATAGTGTAAATTTTTTCAAAATCTAATTATTTTCATAAAGGCAACCTGTTGTGAGGGCTCAATTAAAGGAGAGGAAATTAAAATAGCATTGGTACAAAACAAAAAAAGACAAGTACAGAGGTACATGTAACCAGAAAAGTCTTCAGCAACATATAAACCTAAGATTGAGATAAAATGTATAGTTTTTACTTTAGGTGTTAAGTAAGTATGTTTGCACATGTACTCACTGAAAACTAATCCCATTGGATGACGGAACCCATAATCTCTGGGGTACATTTAAACTTAAAGTGGTGCACAGAATGTCTAAGAAGTGAATGCAAGCAACAACATGAATGCTTAAATGTGGGGGATTATTTCTTTTTACCATTTGATAAAGTCAAGACTGGAAAGATCCCCCAAGATATGAGGCTATGTTGGTAGAATTAAATTGAATAAGATCAGCTGTATCTTCCAAAGCAGCTCATAAGTAACCCATTATTAAGAATATCATTCTCGTCGCGGCAGCCAGGTGCTCCTTCAACAGCACCATAAGCCCCGACACTGGCTCTGCCCAAGTCGCAGTCATCGAAAGTTTGACATTAGTGCGAGTTAATGCTCAATTTGTATGCCTTGGGATGTGCCAGGTAGTGGTAATTTTAATGTAATGTTATTATGCAAGACACGGGTCAGAATTGATTATAATTTTTTTTCACATTAGCTACTGGTTCACCATTTTTGCTTTGTTTAATATTGGAGGGTGCATTGTCATGAGCAAATGATGGATATCCGTATTTGTACAGTGATTTATAATGGAGTGCGCACACTTTCTCATTGCTTGAAATTGGTTGACCAACGGTATTTTAATATGAATGATCATCTTATATCTTTAAGTTCTAATCAAAATGATGATTTCATAGTGTTTTAGTAATTTTTTAATAAATCAATCTTCATTTACCTCAACAGAACGTTACTTTGGTCCAGTGGTACATGGTAATGAAGGGCTTGATTCTGGTAGTGGAGGGATAAGTTCTGCTGCATCTGCAACGCCAACGGCGACTGCAGCCTCGTCTTCATCTGGGGGTCAAAGCTCAAGCGGCCCTGGTGGTGGTCACACACCTCCATCCTCGTCGCGGCAGACAGGTGCTCCCCCGACAGCACCTAATGCCCCGGCACCGGCTCCGCCCAAGTCGCAGTCATCTTAAGTTTGACATTAGTGCTAGGTATTGCTCAATTTGTATGCCATGGGATGCAGCAGGGAGTGGTAATTGATGACGGCATGGGAGGGATAATTTGTGAGACGTTGCTGCTATTTTCCTCAGTGATAAATGATTATAAAATCAAGCTCTCTCTCTCTTTCTCTCTCTCTCTCTTTCTCTCTCTCAAGTGGCGAACTGCAGCCGGTATACCGTGTGCCATGTTTCCCTAGCAACCCAGACTTTTTTTAGCAAGTTATTGATGGAGTAGTTTGTGCTGTACTTTGAGACAGAGAAAAGTTGGCAACGGAATGTGATAAGTGTCTAGTTCAGTTGATGCCATTAGGTGACTTGGTTTTTTTTTGTATATATATATTATCTTTGCTATTTTGGTGAAATAATTTTGCCTAAATGTATCCTAAATAATGCAAACTTTGTATGGGAGAAATATTAAGCAGAAATGTGAGCTGCCATGTGTCACTTAACCAGGCATGTCAACAAGATTAGGCTGAGAGTCTTACTTTAATACCAAGACTTTGAATAATTTTCGATTAAAAAATATTATAATACACAGTTACAAATTTCATGACAGAGAAGAAATTTTAATGAATATTTTAAATGTTATTTATGTGAATAGCAATACCAGAGAAATAGACACTTTGCTATGTCTACTGTTCACATATATTTCTGTTAACTTTATTATGTTTTGCAGTAGAGTTGTTGCTATATCAGTTGCTACTAATTAATGTTTTTTTCCAAATTTTCTTGTTTTGATGATTGCATAAATTTTCTCATATTTATACTAAAGTTGTTAATTGGTTAGCAATTGCTTTCATACTAGAATTAAATAGAGTTTTGGTAAAAGTGGGTGAAAGCTAAGTTGGCAATTTACTTGTTTGAATGGGATTATCTGGCAATGTTAGCCTATATCAGTCTTACTTCTTTATTTAAATGCTGATTTCTATTAATCCAACATTCAAAACAGAGGTGAACAATAATGAGTTAATTAAATCTCTGCATATCTATCTATTTTCCTTATTGTTATGTTATGATTCACAATCTTATATTTGTGTATTTGATGTTTCTTTCATTGGCCTTCTCTTTTCATGATGCATTTGTGGGTTTTGTACAGGTTCTTCACCTTAGCTTCTGAATTATTCCCTTTATATTTAGTACTGCTTAATTTCTTTTATTTTACCATGTTATTTTTGTTTTATGGAATCAGCATATAAATAAAGTACTGGTTTTTAATTAATTAAGACACTAGGGAAAGTGGTTAAAGGGTTTTTAAAGCAGTGTCCATTTTTCTCTGTTGTCCTATCAGATGCCTTGTCAAGATACTAGTGTGTATTCATCATGCATATATGTGCACACTTATGTGCACATTCATTATGGTTTGAATGTAAAAAGATAGAGAGTGATTTTACTTTTTCTTAAAGGCAAATTGAGATATCAAATGGTATTTTTAAATTAAAAACTCATGATGTTGTCATAAACCTGGGGGATGAATGAAATGTTTCATGTACTGTATAAGGAAACAATTTTTATGGGCAGAGAGGAAAGGTTTTTGGTCACCTATCTATTTCATTTTGTTATGATTTTTTGACAACTGTATATAGAATTTTGCTGCTTCATTAAGTTTTTAACACTTTGTTTTCATGTAGCTGGATGGAATCGTTATGTTTTTCTAATATACTCTTCGGTTTTTTATTTAATATAGACTCCTTAAAATCTGTATGGCTTAAATTATTGCATAAAAATAAGACTTTATTTCCTTATGCTTATTATTGTTGATGTTTGCATGCAAGGATTATTCTTTCAGCCTATAGGTAACAGTTTCTAAGATATTTGAGTTACAGTTATGACACTTTTGTGAGTCATGTCTGTGATATGTTGGTACCTCCCCATGTATTTGGACAAAGTTTGAGAAACTCACAAAATTACACTTGGACAAGTACATAAAATTAATGTAGTTCATCAAAATATCCTTTTTTAACTTTTAAATGCATTTCATAAATTTCATGATTTCATGATGATCATGAAAAAAACAAGAAAAATCTTAGTTATAATCCAGCCTTATCTCTTTTATGAAATCTTACACAAGGGTCTCTATAGTTATGATAGAGCTCAATAATTACTATTAATATTAATAATGATAATGATATAAATAAGTAATAATGTAATAAATCATTTATACATAAATACATATAGGCACAAAAAGTGCTGTGGCATGCATTTGTATCTAAATATTTTTCATCTGGTGATTGGCAGGTCTCATTTCTGTTGAGTAATATACAAAATATTACAGGATTAAGAAATGCATCTACTGTAATTTAATTTACAATCAGCCTGAATGCAAAGTCAATGAATGATGCTTGACCGAATGAAACATTTTTGCCCACCTGTGTTCTTCATATAAATTAGCGATTCATCAGACAAGACTGAAGGCAAAACTGTAGGAGAAATGTTCCACAATTAAGGAGCCAATTAACGTTGGTTGATTATTCATGCTCATCGTATCCTACCTTAGAAGAATAATTCCTTTTGGAACTAATAATATATTGCAAAGTGACAGATTGATGTGACTAGTTTAGAAGGAAATTTATACACTGTAACTGCTGTGACCACTTTATGTGAAGTGAGGCAATTGATAAGCATATAATTACCCTAGTTGCCTTTGAAATGATGCAATAATATAATGTCATAAGTAGCTTAGATCTGGTGGACAAAATCAATTTTCATTTGGATACTCAAGTTTATCAACATGCAGGATTCACTCGATTAGAAAAATTATGTTGTGACATCATGACAGTATTTTGTTTGGTTCAGTACACACTGCTTTTGGAATGGCAATGGTAGCCTAGAAATTACAGATAATGTATTAATATTGGTATTGGCTTCAAAAATCTGTGAAATTAGCTCACTGCAGTGCAATATGTAATCAAAAGTCATAAAATAGGACTGCTAATTTGGGTACTCTCTAATTTGAAAATCTAATTTACGTCATTTTAGGCATTTCTATTTATCCATGTTTGTAGATTATCTTGTCTCACAAATAATTATGTCAATTACTGGAGAATTGCAACCCCTATCAGTCATTTATTGCCAAAGAGGAAGCAGCTATAACCCTAAAGTTAGCAGGTTGGTTTATATGTATAGCTTTTTTGCCAAGGTACAAAACAAGACTAGCCAAATGGTAGAAAAATCAAAATGTAGATGGGTCCATATTCATATAAGATCCCTGATATTGTGTAGATAAAAATAACTGGAAACACTTTTGATAAATAGCATCTTGTTATATATTGTTATATCTACACATTGTTGAGAATATTGCAGATAGTCAGTTTGTTCTTTATTGATAATGAATCTGTTAAAAAAGGCTCAAACTAAGAATTGTACATAGGAAATTTTCTCAAACAATGCTAACATGTAGGAAAAATTTCCATTTTTATGATAGGTAAATTAGTATTTCTTTCCTGAGGAACTGGAATAGTTAATTATCTTAAAATAGCAGTGCAACAATTGATTATGCATTAAACTATGACATGCTTTTTATTTTTATAGTATTTCATTTTGCCAAATTTTGGCTGTGTTGTAATAAGGAAAAGGACTTTACACCAGTAATTGAACACAAAATGAGTCCCAAATTTCTAATGGGCAAAGAGTTTTATTAATAGAGTAGAGGTAGATGCAAGAAGTGATAATGATTAAGATATGTCAATAAAAGAGAGTAATATGTTATTTCTAACTTGTGATTAAATTGCATTATAAACCATAGCTAAATACATAGCAATAACTTAGGGGTAAACAATGCAGATTAACAGGTAATAACGTGACCCGTCCCAGTTTTCCTACCCCAATGTTTATATAATTAAACTGTTCTTTGCCAGGCTCACACCAATGTACAGCCCGTACTAGGTTTGACTTTGTCCACCATGTTTCAGCATGAACAGAAAAGTGTTGCCTTAATGAAAGGTTTCATATATATTAGTTGAGACTAGTAATGGACACTAGAAAAAACTTCTATTGTACTTTATAATGTTTGAGTTTGCAGCTTCACTAGAAAGTTTTAATGTAACCAGATGGTATTGTTTGTATTGTACCAAAGCAATAACATACCTGTAGTGCCTGAAAATGATAAGCTCTTTAAGAGCTCAGTATTAGCTTGGTTCAGACTGAGAGGCAAGGAGCGCAGGAAAAACACCTGCCTGGTTTAGAGCATATGCTAATGAGCTGCACTTAAAGAAACATTATGTTGCAGCTTTTGTATTTTCCAAAACATAGGATAAAGTAACAGCCATTTGTGAAATATAATACATATTTAGTGGTGATTCCTATAGCAATACAAGAAACACAAAAATGAAGTACACAACAAAATGTAAAGGACATTTGGCTATTAATATCCCGTAAAAAGCTGAAGGTATGCTTTTTTAGGGAGAGTCCTGTATTGAAGTATAGCTATTATGTCACAATATAAACTGTATATTATAAGCAATTAGAGCAGATAACTCATTATTGTCAGGATTTAACTCATTATGTCATAGAAAGTCTAGCATCTCCGTTCTTGTGAAATGACATGGATATGCTATTTTTTCCTTTGCCTTTTTTTATATTTTATATGTCATATTCACACCCAAATGAGGGAATGTTGATTTTGTGTATGTGCGGTTCCTGTTTGAAGTGCTGACAATGATACTATAGATATTTTCAGAACCACAGCAGCATAAAGTACTGAGTTTTGATATGTTAGATGCTAGAAGAGATTATGAAAAATAATTTAGAATTATTATTTTGAATGAATGATGGGTTGGTGTGGGTTTGAAAACAAATCTACATCTGAATTGTTATTTCATTTAATTTAGAATATGTAGTTTGATTAGTGATACAACCTGTTATGAAGGTTAAAAGGTTTTTATAGCAGGTTTTCATTTAGAGGGAGACTTGGAGCAAATTTTTGCCAATTCAGATGACGTTTTGACGGTACAAATTGTCATTGTGATACTATTTTGTTTTATATTAATCTGAATATATGTATTGCATTGCATTAGGATATTTACCTATAATGGTAGACAGAGAGACCAATGTTTTAATCTATTTTGTAGACTAAATTGCTCAGAGAATTTGCATGATATTAGTTGGAAGTGTTACTGGCATAATCTGGATGTTTTTCATTGTAACCCATTTTGCTCTTGTTTTCATCCATCGAGGGGAGTGTCTCAATGCATTTCTCCTTATCCATACACATATGTGACATTATTTTACCCCCAATTCATGTCCCAATTTTCCCTGCTAACATGTCATACTCAGTGCTCTTACAACCTTTGATTTAAAGCTAAACGTGGTCTGTAAGCTTTAAAATTTAGTTATGTATATCATGAAGACAATATAGTTGAGAGGAATAAAAATCTTTTCATTATACCTTAATAATAAAAATTCTTAATTTATAAAGCATTAATGTACCTATTGAATTTTTTAATACTTCCCCCTTTACCATTTTTACAATACAAGTATAACACTTGGGTATCTTTTGCTCATGCATTTCATTAATATACTTTCTAAATTTTATGATTCTTACTAATCATGTGCTGGTTAAAATATTACCTAATTGGTAATTTTTTAGTTTCCTGCGTACTTATCTGAAGTGTATTGATGGTATGGGTAAATTGACTGCTTAGATATGAAATGAAAAATTTTAATTTTTATTCAATAAATAATATCTTCCATAATTTAATCAAGTTTGCAGATTACAATTTGGTGGGCAATGCCTTGTATTATTATCAGGTGATATAGTGAGCTGTATTTTTCAGTTAGATATTTTGTTGGTATGAGGTTACAAGTTATATCTCTTTTGCTTTGTTATGGATCATTTTTATCAATAAAGTTAAAATAATAGGAGATGATATATATCTGTTTCATCCCTAAATATAAGTAACTTTATCACCATTATGAAGGGGAAACTAGCAATAGCATTAATACATTACTCTGTAAATAACACCAAAAATTTTAGGATGCATAAGGTATTATTTCTATGCATGATAGGAAAAACGAGAATTGTGAGTAGAATTCTTGCCAGATCATTGGTTCAATCCCAAGTTTGATAACTTATATTTGGCAGTGCACAGATGGTTTTCTGAGGACCAAATTTCATTAGGAAGTTTTTACTTGCACTTCCTGAATGACTTGGAATAAGGCTAAATTTTTACTCATCAAAGCAAGTCTTCTGTTGATTACTGTGTTGGTAGTATATAAAAACTCAGTAAGGATATTTTCCTCTTTGCTTTGGCCATTAGAGTTCACATGCAGAGTGAGAAAAAATAAAATATTTAAAGTTGTTGAATCCCATGGAGGAGATAGTATCATATGTGGATGTGTAATCTATGAGGAGGCATTATCTACACCTACTTTAAGCTTAATAATAATCTTGCCTTCTTTCACCAACCATTTTGGAATAATAAATATTGGCAATTTTCCACATAATTTTCCAAATAAAATTTGAAACTTTCCAATTTTTATTAATCATGATATTCCACCATATCACGCCTGAAACGTCTCTTTTTATTTTAGGATAGTCTTGCATATAAATAATATTGTACAAATTTTCCAGCAAAATCCTACTGTTTATATTCAGAGTGACCAAAATGTTGCTGAACGTACAAGCTAACAAAAAGGACTTTGAAGATCAATGCATTAGAGAAATAAAGTGGGAATAAACAAATTGGATAAAGATGCCTAATATGCTCCAACATTTTCACTAAGTACTTAATTCATGTTCCCATAGAAATTGTTGTCTTACTGGTAACGAAATTAGTTTTTATGTGTCTAATTGCAAAGAGAGTAAATTAAGGCTTAAATTTCATCTAAAATAACAATTACCAAATATTTGAGCAATCAACATAAACCTGGAAGTGAAAAGCACTTCTTCCTTCCTTTCCCAGTCAGCATTAGGAAGTTTATTTTTTGAATGCCACTATTAATTCTAACAAAATGACAGCATTTAATAAAAAAACTAAGCCTTTTACATTACTTTTTTATTCCACCAAATGTGTGTTTTTTAGGAAAAAGTTGATTATTACATATGAGCAGGAAAACATAACTGTTGATTTTAGTGTATGGATTTCCTTTAATGAGTGCTTAGGGGTTCTGCCCATGGCTCAAATCACCTCTTATGGAGTATTGGGATATCCATGGTTATTAATTGTATAATTTCAGCATATTATTATAAAGCTTTATGAATTCACATGAAAAGTTTTATTTCAGAATTTAACATTCTTAATACTGATGATACTTAGATGGAAGAATCTAAGCCCTTCCACTTCAATTTATTTTCTGAATATCGTGCTCCTATCATCTATTTAATTTTTCTGTGGTTCTTTTTAAATGGAATGGTAGGTAATTAAATGATATTTTTTTGTAGCTTGTGTTCAACGTAGAAGAGTGAAATAAAAAGTGAATATTATTTTATAGTGTAAAGTATCTAGTTTAATACTTCATTTTTTATCAAGACATTTTTCTTTTAAACTACAACTTAAATAATAATAATATTAAATATTAAGAAAAGAGAAAATTACATTTATATTGTTCAAAAATCTATACATAAAGTTAAAAACTGGGAAATATCCATGTTCAAAGTAAGACAACATTATTATGGAATAGATTGGCATACTTAATATCATATACATACATATTATTAATAATCAAAGAAAGTATGATACTTCTCAAAACACTCTCGCAAATGTAAGGGTACATGGCAGAGTTTACACTGCTAGTTTGTATCACTTCTGGCATTTTTCTTGAAGCATATATGACATCTTTTAGTTGGATGATGTTTCTTTGCTGTTTATGGAATGTGTTCAGGAAAATGAGCCCAATTTTTAGCTTGCAGTCGGCCAGGTATGCCATCATGTAAAGGTTGTCCACGCCAATTGTAATGTGGCAGTGACTTTTGCCAATAACGCCTCTGCAACATACAAACAAAAACTAGTTATACTTTTCTTCTTTTTTTGTTTACTTTCGAGTATAATATACACCTGGAACACACTCTGTCTAATCACATGAATGATCGCATTCAAACTAAGCCTATCGTGAGGGAACTGCATAGCCACCATGAGAAAAGCGGAGCTGACTCATCGTGTAATAGGAACACCCTTTTTGAGAAGGCAAAGTCAGCATACAATACTCTTAGACATAAAAGAGAGTGGATAAGAAACTTGATACTTTTAGGACACCCAATACAAAAACGAAAGAAAATAATACTACAAAAGAATGGCTAAACTAACAGCGTTTCACAAATAATGTTACCAATAGTATGCTAATGAAAAATTATTGTAAATTTTTCTTTATAAAAATAACATAGTCTTTGAATTTATAATATGTATGGAAGAGAACTCAATTTATTTCATGGCGATCGGGGGTGTAGTTCCTGAGCAAGTGTGATTTCAAAGTTGACGAACGAATCATCTTCCCATAAGAACACATAGAACACGGCTATTGTATAATCATATCGCTACTCATATAATATCATTTTATTAATTCAAATGCATCATATTTCATGAAATATGAGTTCTTTATGTACATTATGGGTGTTTTAACATTGTTCAACTTTCAAAATATTTAAATTGCTCCCCTAAATAATGCTAAAATTATGACAATCTGATGACAAGCTACACTCGTCATTGTGTGATTTGGCATCGGAAGTTCATGATGAGCTAGACTCATCATTTCAGGGCAAGGGGTTAAAAAAGTATATCTGTATGAGGGGCAGTAAAATGAAAACCTAACAAACAAACACACTAGACCAGTCTGCACACTAAAAAGGACATAACCCAACAATTGGGTGCACCTCTGAGTTGTCCATGTACAGTTCTCCTACCACAGCAATGGCCGTATCAACACGTAACAATAATGTTGCCACCTTTTGTGTGGACTGTGTGGTATGGCAGTTGTTCAATTTTCATTTGAATGCCCCTAATATTTTGACAACTAGGTGTATATTTGATGAGTCAAAGAAAATGAAGGTTATAAGTGGAGAGTATAGAAAATGAAAGATTTAGGAATGGAAGACAGATAAGACTGCTTACCCTACTTTCCTTTCTTTACCTTCCTCTACCTTCTCTTAAGTGGAAAGTAACTTGTAGGAGTAGCATTACTACAAGTTTAATTCATCAGGAAACAGCCTGTGGAATTAAGACCAAATGAGCTAAAAAAATAGTTACGGAAAGCTGGGGAGTTTTCAAGGACCCACAATTCCTGATAGTCCTTCATATTGACCCAAATGTTTCAGAAGTTTCTGTTTTTACCTAAAGCCACTTCAAACTGGCATTTCAGTACGTAATAGAAATCACGTTACAAATAGAGCATTGAGGGTATGAATGATATTTACACCCAGGCTTTTATTATGATGATACACGTTTAGTAGAGTAATGAATACTATTTATTTTTATAATAAGTACATCTGCATAGACAATAATTCATGATGTCAGCCCTAGGCCATGTGACTAGAGGTGTTGTGGAACCAGAAATTTGTTATTAAATATGTACTTATACATAAATATATTTATGTATATGTGCTCATATATATTTTATTATACATGCTTGAGGTACAACGTTTCCAGGCTTTGATTTTCTTAGCCCATGGTGGGCTGAGAAAATCAAAGCCTGGAAAGGGTTACGAACTGACCTTTAACTTCAATGAGATGAAGAAATGAAGCAAAATTAAGATAAGATTTGGATAAATTAGGAAGACAGTCAAAAAGAACATTCAATAAATGAGAAAACTGGAGCATAGTATTTATCAGTCAGCTTGGATTTAAAGATATTTTTGACCAATAATATTCCATCAGTTTTATGTTAAGTGTTATTAACTCTGTTTACCAATATGACTTTGGGAATGATTCAAAATCCAACCAATACTCCTTTTAACTCAAATTTTTCTTTGCTGAAGTTATTTACTCTGAAAATCATCAACTCTTGCCAACTACTGGCACTTATAGGCACCTGAAATCCAAACTCTATGACAGTCATTCATTGTCTTCACTTTTATTGTACTACTCATTAATGGAGTTCTTACATTCTATATGCCAATGTTCATGTGTTACTTGGAAAAGGATTTTACTGACCTATGACCTGACAAATCCTGTTACATCTCTGGATCTTATTTTACCTTCATGATCACCACTAATCTCAGGTCAGATCCATAGTTGCTCTAGCCGCTCATGGGCTGGCCCTCCCCACCACTGAGAGATTTTATATATTTTTGACAGTTATTCATCCCAAGAATGTCATGTAACAATTTAGAGGATTTGAGCCCTGGAAACTATGGGGCTCGGTTATATTGGCCGTGTGTCCTAATGTGGCCGTGTAGTAATAAAGGGCCATGGAAGGAAAAATCTTAACAATCAATCATAGATCAGTCAGGAAAAGTACTAGTTGAATCAGGAAAGATCTAAGAGGGGTGTCAGGATTTAAACTAGCATGATTAGATATAGAGAGAGAATATGGCTTAGATGACTTAGGTCCAGGTTTACTCAATGGCAAGCTAGAGAGTGCATTTGAGGGAATTGAAATCAAATAAGGTCACGGGGGTGGGCAACGGTCCCGCAGAATTACTTTAAGACTTAAGAAAATATGGGAGTAGGAGTTTTAACTCACTAATTTGAGGTAGGAATTTGGCCGGACGACTTCATCAGAAAAGTATTAGTAACAATTCCAAAAAAGGGAAAGGCATCAGTATGCGAGGACTACAGATAAATAGCTCTGGTTTACAGAGTTCGAGCCCTTCCACCACGTCAAGTTGTTGTCCGTTGGAGGGAAAAGCGACTCGTAATAAAATAAATCGATGTAGGCATTGCAAAAAATATTTTACTTTATCTACATTCTTATCTTTCTTCCTGAATTTTCTACTTTCAATCGTTTTTCCCAAGTCACGATTTCTCCAAACTAATCACTTTATTTACTAATTACATAATGTTTATTCAAGCATGGATATTCTGAGAAATATAACCAGTGTTACTTCGTGTTATTCACGTTAAAATTGATTTATTGTAATATCCTCCGTCAACAGTGAGAAAAACGTGAAATATATTCTTTTGGGACACGAATTAGTAAACAATTTCAAATTCAATGGAATTAGTCATCGAATATTCAGAAGAGAGAGAGGGGGGGATGAGTATAGTCTAACGTCGGAGGAGAACAATGAAAGCAAACTAGCAATAAGCGCGATTAGGGGAAGACGGGAAGGTATAAAATTAGAGAGAGCAGTGGGAGTCTGTGGTGTAAGTAGCGTCCGGTCATTAAAGCTACTGTAACCTCAGTCCCCTTAAAATGGCTGGTTCAATTACTTACCTCATAGTTTTATCGATGACAGTTTTTGAAATTGAACCTTACTTCACACCACACCAACAGCATACTCCTTCAATGATGGATTTCCAAGGTGACAAGACGCCGGTTGTTACTGGTACATCATTGAGTCATTCAGGTCCTTCGGTTAAGAAGAGGATAACAAGGTGGCATCGGAAGAGGTGAAGGAATTTCGGGCAATGCCTGGAGAGGAACAAGTACTGTTACACTGTGTGCCCGGCGAAAATCATTGTCTGACGACACCACTTCACAAAGAGGTAAGTTTACGGTCATTATTATATTAAATAGGATCACATGTGGTTAAAATTCCCTCGCGAATTTAATTAGAAATTTTCCCAAAAGTCGGTTGCATATTGGTAGGAAAAAAAGGTCTCAACAAAGCTCTAATACGTTCCATACAAATTTTATAACATTCATTTTTTCGAAGAGTATATAATTTATTTAATTTTAATACTACAATATTACCTATTGTAGTATTGCCATTTTTGGTTATTAGTGACTTAGATTTGATTTATTTTTTGTGGGTATGGTCATAGATTTAGTTATTTGGATTATAACGGGACCGTATTAAAGCCATAGACGGTTTACAAATCAGCATATTTATTTTTATTCCAATTTATCTGCTTATTGTGTGAAATTGTTTTTCTGGAACACTAATTTTCTCTGCTGAATTCGTTGGGATTGATGTGATAGTGTGGCAAAAATTCTGACTAAAGGAGAGCTTTGCTGTTGACGCCAAAATATTTAAAAGAAAGAATGTCCAGCACTCACGGACGTTGAGCGTTTTGAAACTTTCACCAGTAAAATACGAAAAAAACGGTACAATAAAAGGTATTTATCGTGCTTTGTGCAAAGACTTCCGCAATACATACCTACATTGGAAACCAATGCTTAAATACATTTTCAGCATGCTTTGGGTAGACGTATATGACTTCACTTTCTACTCAGCCCTGCACAAAAATTAACTGAGTAACGTAGCGTTTTAGCGTTCCTGCGTACACTCATCAAAATAAAAAAAATGTAATGTATTCCCAATAATGAGTAATGTTGAAATAAAACTTTGTAACTCCACACGAAAAAGAGGCTTTTATTGCGGCCCTCGTTTCACTACGGTGCAGCAACTTCAGGCTAAGAAGTTACAACCTAACAGGCTGTATAATTCAAATATTGGCTCTGGGGGAGGGTTAGAAAATGGGAGGGAGATGGTGTGGGAGGGGTAGAACACCGCCCATGACCGCCGATCGGGCAGGGACAAAGTGATGGAGGGCAAAGTGTAGGGTGAGCAGAGAGTTGCGAAGCGGAGAGGGGGACCTCCAAACCTTCCCGCCACAGTTTTTAAGAATAATTTCCAACTGTTCAAGAACGTTTAGTGTAGCTTAAACGTTTCAAATTTTATAATGGTTGGAAGAGGCGGAGAGATATCGTATTACTGTTGTCTAAATAAATCGTTTCAATATTTTCTTTAACTTTCTGGAGAAGTCGAATCTCTTAAGTCATAACTTGGCATTTAAAAACACAACTCCTATTTGTTGACATTCTAGGCCTTATCCCGCTTTTAACAAAACAAACCACTCTTTGTTAGGCTATTTTACCCACTGCAACCCCCAACATTTCCAAAACATTCATCGTTAACTGCGCATTCTGAATAACGTCGTTAGAGATAAAAATGTTGTATTTAGTATTTTTATGCGTATTCCTTTTTATCCACTAACTCTCAGCTTACTCAGCTACTCTCGGTAGTTTGAGTGTCCTTTTACGTGTTTTTATATCAATATTTTTCGTACGAACCGTCTAGTTTAAGGCTCTGTCAAAATTTATGTGTTGGAGTAAATGAGGATTAACAATCGTGATTCCATCTAGAGTATTTTTAATCACACGACCAGAGTCTCAAATCTTCGCATCATCTTCAGGTGAAAATTGAATGCCTGTTGGCAGTTGTATACTCTTGTTGATGAGAGGAAGGAGGGTGGGAAGGAGGGCTAGGGGGTTTTCCACGCGCGTGAAGTGGAGACTGATTGACTGGGCGAAAGAGCCAATAGGGCGGTTCATAGAACATAAATGGTACTACATTTGTTGTGGGTGACGTGGTGGTAGAGCCTACTATACATAGTGCGAGCATGTGTATGTGTGTGTATATACATTCTCGCAACTGAAAGAATTTTGCGTTTGGAAAAAGGAAGTTACGTTGTCGTACCCTTTATATATATATATATATATATATATATATATATATATATATATATATATATATATATATATATATATATATATATACTCTTGGAAATGACGCTCTCCGGCGACGCACAAACACACAAACACTAAGACAACAAACACCACACACATGGAAACATAAAAGAAGGACACTTACATTGGATATTTACGTTTCGACGGCACGGCCGTCGTCATCAGATCTGATGACGACGGCCGTGCCGTCGAAACGTAAATATCCAATGTAAGTGTCCTTCTTTTATGTTTCTATGTGTGTGGTGTTTGTTGTCTTAGTGTATATATATATATATATATATATTTTTTTTTTAGGTAATCTACCGGTTAAGGTAGGTTTTTGGATGGGCCCAACTATCAAATAAACATTTTGTGACTCCCCACCTAGCAAACTAATCTATATCAGGTCCCTCTTCATCTCGGTGTACTTCTTTCCCCCCTTCATCTCGTCCAACATCCCTATCCTGTTCCTACCCTTACCTCGCTTGCCCAACATTCTTCCCTCTATTACCCTCTTCAACATTCCACTACCGCTCAATACGCCCTTCATCCATTTTTCCTGCCTCCATAGGATTTCTCTCAACAAACCCCTCTCCTCACCCACCATCTCCAGTACTTCCTCATTTGTTTTCCTTTCGGTCCATTTCACCTTCTCCATTCTTCTCCACACCCACATTTCAAAAGCCTCCAATCTACGTCTATCCTCCTGCTTCAGTGACCACGTTTCCGCACCATACATAGCTACATTCCATATCAGAGTTTTTACGAGTCTTGTCTTAACATCCCTACTCAACGTCCCCGTCATCAACTCCCTCCTCCTTGAGAAAGCCTCCTTGCCTAGCGCAATTCTTCTCCTTACGTCCCTACCACTTTGACCGTGTTGGTCCAAAACACTTCCGAGATATGTAAACTGTTCTACCTGCTCTATTTTTTCCCGTTTACGTTGAACAGTACCGGTGACAATGGGCAACCCTGCCTTACACCTCTTCCTAACACTGCCCATCCGGACTCTCCGTTCCCCACTCGCACCTGAGCAGTCTGAGACATGTATATATATATATATATGTATATACGGATATACGGTTACGGTTAATTCGTGCCGGAGGCGGGCCGTCTCCCGCCTCGTCCGCGGCCGCGAAAGGGCCGCAGCGGCTGGCTTGTAGGCCGGTAGGACGCACGGCCTCCTCCAGTTGCTCGCGGTGGCGCAGATGGTGCTTGTACAATTACCGTAGGTGGACTCTGGACCGCGTTCGGTGGCAACCGGAGGAGCTCGTTTCCCGCAGTCTCGGTCATTCTTATAGCAGTTTCCCAGCCATGATGCTGGACGATGGCCAACACTCGAAGCCTGTTGTAGATTATGGCGCGCGCCGGATCAGGTAAATGTGGCCGGCTAGGCCGAGGAGCGAATTGCATTCGTGCAAATCTCTTTATGAGAGTCGGCCGTTGTCCTTTGACTCTCGTATTCCCCAAAATAAGGCCATGCACTCTATGACGGTGGAGCGGACACTATGCATAGTGTGAGCACAAGCTTACACTATGCATAGTGGAAGTCTTACCAACCACCTCGCTGCCTTGGGTCTCGCTTCTACCATTCGATTTTTTTTAAATTTCTACCTTTTTCCTATCCTCATTTATTTTTAATTTATCATATATTTTATGCTTAATTTTTGTGTGCGGGTCGCGGTAGCCCAGGGGGTAGTGTTGGACTACTGACCGGAGGGTTCCGGGTTCGATTCCCGGGCAAGGCACTCTGGGCACCTTCAGCTCCACCCAAGCTGTGTGATTTTTCGGGTACCAGATCTTCCTGGGAAACCATAATCGGCACAGGGAAAGGAACTGGACCCCCCGTCGGGCTTAGTACTGGGTGAACTCTACCGTCACCTACCCAACTGACCTTCGGGTTGAATATTGTGTTTATGGTTTTTATGCTTAATAACTTCTAATTTGATACATTTTGCACACAGGCATTTCAACCGATTCCATCTTGGAGTGGTCGCTACATAACGACCATCCACCACCCCCGATTTGGATCTAGAGCGCTGCCTGAATCGCCTGAGGTCGATGAAGAACAAAACGATGATTCTTCGAATGCCAATGAAAAAGGGACCGATGAAGCCATTGTATGTATGGTTAATTCAGTCGCTAAATGATAAATATACGTACGCAGAATAAGTTATTTATATTAATTTTCGATAATTACGCATTAAAGTAAAATACTAGTCATTGAGTTACACAATTGTATTGTTTACGCGTTTATGTATAAAGTGAACTGACTATCATATTTTTCACATTTTTAATTGATCATTTTAAGGGAATGAAATTGAAGAGCAGTCATAAATCATTGTTGACAAAATTAGTTTATGCATCACATACTTTCCATGCATACCAACGTCTATTGCGTCCAAACCAAGTATCAGTCAAGATCAAGCCCTGTATCTCCAACAGATTTCTAATAGTTTTCTTTCCCCGGTAATTTCTTGTTCCTACACTGTAATCCCCTACAAAACTACCATCTCTTCCCTCGCTTACCGACGCATTTCACTCTCCAATTACTATCAAATGTATCTTTCCCGTTACACCTGCAATTATGTTCTCCAAATGATTGTATGTCCCGTCGGCTTCCTTCTTACGATTGCCTGGTGGGAGGTAGACCTGAACAATGACCAAATTCTCTGGTTCAACTTTTACCTCCTTTAAAAAGATTCCGTTAATTGCTATGTATTTACTGCGCTTCTTTGTACCTCTTTGTTCGATATTATTACCTCCCCTCGGTGGCTCGTTTCCCCTCCGCCATACTGAGTCGCACTCAAAACTGGTAGGACTGATTTTTTTACAAGAATTTTATTGACGATATACTTACATCGACTTAATAATCTTCAAAGTATGCTCCTTGAGCTGCTACACACTTAGTATAACGTTGCTCCCATTCCCCGTACGCCCGCTGGAAATTTTCTTTGGGGATGCCGTTGATGACCCTCGTCGAAGCCTCTTGAACGGCCTTTATCGAGTGAAAACGTCGTCCCTTGAGTTGTCTTTTCATCAGGGGGAAGAAGAAGAAGGCCTGTGGTGCCAGATCGGGAGAATAGGGCGGGTGCGGCAACGTAACAACGCCGTATTTGGCCAGGAGCTGTCTGTCGACGAGCGCACCATGGCACGAATTTTTGGCACCATCTTGGTGCACACCTTGCACATGGCCAAATCCTGTGAAATAATGCGTTGGGCGTTGGATGCAGACACACCCAACTTGTCTGCAATTTCTTCACTGGTTAAGCGTTGGTCTGTGTCAGCAGTGTCCTCACTCTGTCCATATTCGTGTCGGTTCTTGCCGTCGACGGCCGTCCGGAGCGATGGCCGTCTTCAACGAGCTCTCTACCCTCTTTAAACAACTTGTGCCACTGTGAAACGGCTTAAGGCAGCGTCCCCATAAGCCTGCTTGATCATATCGAGGGTCTCAGTTGCCGTCTTCCCGAGTTTCGCACAAAACTTCACGGAATAACGTTGCTCTAAATTCAGATTCATTTTGTTTTCGGGGACAAAAAACTTGCTTCACTAAAAACGGTGTCCTCACTCAACGACAGCTCGCAAGCGACTGAGGTTGGTGTCTGTCTGTTGCTAAGAGCCCCCTCCACCTTACCCTGCCAGGCAGACCCCCCTCCTCCGCTCCGTTCGCGCCAGAGAAAATCAGTTTTACCACTTTTGGGTGCGACCCTGTATGTCACAGGAAAATACTCTGATAATATTTTTTTCTGGACAATCGTTAAGGATGTGGGAGTAGACTAAATTCCCGCGGAACTGCTTCAAGTTATAGGAAAACTTGAAAGGAAGATTTATTATGGATTGTTTCTCAGAAATAATGAGAGATAAATTTGATGACAAGACATCTTCATGAGTTCCTAGTTCTAAGAAAGGAAAAGATCAGAACTCCATAATATATGAAGACTACAGAACAGTAACATTGATTGTTATTGTAGCTTAAGTTGATCTCAGGAACATCAATAAGATGATGACGACATACTTCCAGGATGATGAGTTTGGGTTGAGAAAGGCGAGAGGCACACGTGATACCATGAGGTCATAATTAGGTCATTATTTGAGAAAACATAGGAGATATTAGGGTGTATTTTTATGTTTTGTAGTGAATTGAGTAGAATGATTTTATTATTATAGATAAATATTAATGCAGAAAATCGGAGTAGATATGAGGATTAGACGCCTTATTACCTTACCTGTACTTTTATGATGAGGCTGATGTGTCTATTATCACCCGTGCTGATTAAAGTTAATGGGGAGGAAATGTTAAGGGAGGAATCAGAATAACTTTGGATTAGAATGTAAGTCCATGGAAAATCCATTAAATCAGCAACATTTGGAAATGGTTTAGCTTTAGCTAGCCAAGGCATAGCTGGAGCGCACTGGGAATTCAGAGAATTAAGGCATGAGATGAGAACTTTAACAGAACAAAGGAGATGGGGTTTTCGAGAAAGAGGGATTTAAGATAAATATTAAAAGGAGGCCCTCAGAAACATCTTCAGGTGGAAGAGTTTATCTATTTCCCAAGTGCTTTGGATTCAAATATTCAAAACGGTTGCGACAGTAAACCGGCGTGGCATGGAAAAAATGGAATCCAAGTAATAAAATAGGGAGGAGACGCACCAACAAATATTGCAGTGAAAGTGAATAATAAACTTAAAAAAGGGGTCATTCAATTTTAAGTACATTATTCGGCCATAAAGAAATTAATTAAAAGAGAGTTTAACATACGTATACCATACTTATACTATATATATATATATATATATATATATATATATATATATATATATATATATATATATATATATATATATATATATATATATATATATAGAGCGATTATTAATTTTATTTCGGTTTCCTAAATATTAAACCAACTATTATATTCTTCATAATCTATCACTATTCATTACCATCTACCATTAATAAACAATAAGGATAATAATTTTGCCTGTACTAACTGGAAAATTATATTTGGCAAAAATAAAATAATGCAGTTCAGCTTTATATCTCCCGATTAAAAATTTTTGAGGGCAAATTCTTCTGTGGATTTACAGAGGAACATAAATTGAAGAAATACATCTTAATTTTATGAAGTGCCTCACCACATTATAAATTATGAAGTTGCAAGTCGCCCCCCTCATATTTATTTAATTAAATTGGATATTGTAATGGAGGCTTTATTAATATGGTCTTTTTTCTTTACAGATAAATGAAACCTGTCTTGAAAAGGCGATTTTGGTGCTACTTATTATATTGGGCATATTTTTGTTTGCCTATGCTTGCAATTATTTATTCCGTCATTGTAATCGATTTATTCGAGGAATTTGGCAACGTGAAGCACGTATTTTTATGACGAGACTATGAAACGTGATTTGCTTCAGTATTATAATTGCTTTTAGACTTTGGCATGATTTGGTGTTGCTCCGTACTTATGTATCAATTCATTATTTTTGGTGGATTAAATATGGATGTACCTACAATGATATGATGTGCATGTTACTGATATATTTAATGATGTAATAGGATGTTAATGTAAATTATAGGAATGAAAATACATTTTCTTTTCCATTTTTATTTCCATCCCTTCCATTTCTCGCTCCTCTCCAGCTTTCCCTCTCCCGCAAGTCTCTTTCCCATAGTTATATTATTATTAGGTAATCTTATATCGCCTTATCTTCTTGAAACGGACGTTGCATTTCATAACAACTAAATTGTGGTCAGAGTCCTCATCCGCTCCTGGGAAACTGTGTGAATTTATAACGCTGTTCCTAAACCTGTGCCTAACCATAATATAATCTAACGTATACCTTTCTGAGTCCCCTGGCATTTTCCATGTATACCTACGCCTTTTGTGGTGTCTAAACCATATGTTAGTGATGACTAACCCCTGTCTCCTGCAGAATTCATTGCTTTTCCCCGCGTTCATTCCTCGTGCCTAACCCAGAGTCCCCCACCTCACCACCATCTCTTCCTTCGCCTACCGTCGCATTCCAATCCCCCATCACTATAAAATGTTTCCCTGCAGGAACACACGCGATTATATCGTATAACTCATCGTACATCCTATCGACTTCTTCCTCATTGTGGTTGCTCGGTGGCATGTATATCTGAACACTAAGTTTGTCGGCTCTGCTTTAATCTCTACGAGTAAAATTCTATTAGTTGCTTGCTATATGTTGACTACGCTTCTTCCTACCCCTTTATTTAATATTACGGCAGCCCCTCGTTGTCTCTCGTCTCCACCTCTGTATATCACTCTATAATTGTCACTCCAGTAATCCCCGCTAACCTTCCATCTCACCTCGCAGAGACCTAAAACATCTATATTACCTCTTTCCATCTCTCGCTTTATATTCTCTAATTTTCCTGTCCTCAACATTGTCCTGACGGTCCATGTTCCTATTCTAACTACTTTCTTCTTCTTCTGCGTCTTCAGTCCTGCTGCTGCTATTTCTCCCCCGCAAGGGTTTCGTGGGATGACGACCGCGGAAGCCTTGCCTCTCCCGCTGCCGGGCACGACACACGGCCTCTTGGGCCGAGTCCCGTAGTTGCCAGGACTCATATTATCTATAGTGCCCATCATTATATTCTTGGGAATCATAATTGAGGTGGTTTCCCGTTGCCTTCCTCAATAGTGTTTTTAACGTGACATCATCACTTAATGGCCGCCCCACTGGGGTCAGACGCCATTGCAGCCGCCTCACTGAGGAACAGACGCTCCGTGGACTACCTTTCGTCTGGCTCCTAACCTTCGACCTATCTGGCATGGGTGACCCTTCCAGGAGTAATATTTATATTTACTTTCCAGTAATAATATTTACTCCCACCAGCACAGCTCTAGGGGTCATCGGAACACACAAGCCCTTCCACCACGACAAGGTTGTTGTCCATGCGAGGGATAATTTTATTACGATGTCATAAATTGTTAAAGTGCTCTATTTGAAAGCATTTGCCTTAGGGAAATACGTCTATTTAAAGGCGTACATGATTTTTATCTTATTGCAAACAATATTGCACGGTTTTATGATAGTAATTCTACACTGACTTTAAAAACTAAGTATTTTTTTTAACAGCATACGAAAACAAAACCAGCTATATGTCGTAATATTTTCAGTGACTTTATTTACTTTTAATAAATGGAAATACATACATTCAAACACACATACACTGCATTCAAGCACATATGGTTAATAATATCCTTATGAATATTAATTCAATACTGTGGAATATATCTGGGTAAAAAAAATCAACAGTTAATTTTTCCTTTCTTGAAAATTGTAAGATATACTGTTTAGCGTTCATGCACTAACCCTTTTTAAATCAGAAGCTTTGACTTTGCAATCAGCTTAATTCAAGGAACTGATTAGGCGTGGCAATAACGTTTCTTTACCTTGTAGTCACTCCTGCCAATAATGCGTCTAATACATCCCAGTTTTTTATATACTTGCCCGCAGATTTTAGGCATGTGGATGCCCCAAGTTAAGTCGTTAGTTATTTTTTTATTTTAAGTAATTTTACCATTCAACTACTAGGTCAATCCAGCTAATTGATTAACAATCCCGTTGATCTTATAAAGAAATTTACCACAAAACATTTATTATGGTATAATGACAACCCCTAATACATGCACCTTCGAAATACAATCCAAATTCTTTGCTAGTATTAAATGAACCTCATCTTCAGAAATCTCCCAATAAAGCACCGTGTCATCCGCGAACATCCTAATTTTACTTTTCACTTCGCGGTTCAAATCGTTCACAAAAATCAAGAAAAGCAACGGCCCGATTCCTCATTCATGCAAATGTTTAGCGGACACTTCCGTTTCACATAAGTTTCACTTGCAGCATCTCCCGCAGCTTCCTGGAATTCATTGAGAATGATTTATTTGGTGTCATGAAATTTTACTTCCTTGTCTCTGCGGAAACATTATGTAGCGAAAGGACCTTTTGGGAGTGAAATTTTCGTTTAAACTACTTAACGTGGTTTTAACTTCAAATATGAATTTAGATAACCCAGTCTAAGACCGAAACATTCATTTGGTAATACTCTGTCCGATGGAACTGTGGTAAGATCCTGAATCCAATTTTTATGACGGCACCGCATCCCAACTTAATTTTCTTCCAAAAAACACCTCACATATAACTTAACCCAGAAATTACGTCATTTATGCGCGGCGGGCTCCCGGAACTTGGGTGGAGGAGGGAGGAAGTGGAGAGGGTTCATTCCAACTCGGGAGCTCGCGATCGTAAGACACAATTACCAGGCATGGTCATGGATGAGTGGGCAAGAGTTTGACCTTCCATTGTGGCGGATTTTCAGCCCGAATCCTCGCAAATTACGTGATTTGCGTGCGTAAGCCGGGTTTTCTCCGCCAACGGCCGCGAAGGAGATGATGACCCGTGAGTGATGTCCCGCATGAATTGAATATAACCGTGGGTTAAATCACTCCATTTAATTCATTCTCGCTAATTTTGACTCAATGGGTGTCCATGCGCGCGCTTCCTCGACGGTTGCCCTAAAAATTTATTCGAGGAGACGCATCTTTTATTGCGCGCGCATCATATGTGGAAGTTTATGCCAATGCGTATGTAGAATTTACAAATAAACTGCGCCTTGAGTATTTTTTTAATGTCAGCTTGACCCATTTTTTTGTTTCAACCATTTGAAATTACGATTTCTTTGACCTATGTTTCTTCTGACTTCCTCATTACAAGTTATGCTCGTAAATGTTAATGAGTAGACTAGTATTTCGTATTAACATTTTTAAAGTAAAACTCGCAATTGGGTTGGTATCCCATGAAATTTTTTAAGAATGGAATATGTTATTTGGCCTACTGGAAACAGAAGATTTCTTTTTTTTTAACATGCTTATTTCAACTAAGAATGCTTACATGATGGATATCACAGTCGGGGTAAATTTCTGTCAAGGTTTTCAAAAAGGTTTTTTTCAATATTTTTCCTCTACCACTTTTAAAAGAAGATTTTGTTGGGACATGAGACACCAAAGTTCACTAACTTTTTGGCGAGATAATGAAGAAATGTTTTTCTAGTCTTATGAAGATTAATTTTAAGCTTTATCGACTGAAGTAATTTTGAAATCAATAGTTAACCCAATTGGAAAAAATGCCCTGGATATTGTAATTTTATGACCGAGTGGAGGCTCCAAAGGGGTGAGAATTCGATAGGGTTTTTCAATCGAGGTGACCGGATGAAGAGAATTATCTGCTTAGAGTGTAGAATTCCTTGATGCATGGATATTTTCCCCAAAGCTAAAGGTTGCTGTATGACGACATGGACCCCACAGTGTTAGAAGATATTTTGAACGGTTGGAGAGATCGACGTAGTTAAAAAATATATAGAAAGGGGAGAATTCGAGAAGTAGGAAGTGAAAACTTGGAGAATGAGCAGTGTACTGAGCGTGTGTGCGAGAATGCTTAATCGTATTCCGTGTGTTCGTTTTCTTTTTTCGACTCCTTCCTATATTCTACCTACACTCCTACATTAGCATGCACTGAACACAAATTATTTCGTATTATTTAGGCCGATGAATAGTATTTTTGATCCATTGACAGAACAGAACTTTTTTCTTTTTTTGGGTGGTGACCTAACACCCCCCGCCACACGCCCTTGCGGCGGCTTGCGGGGTATTATGTAGATGTAGATGTAAGATCTGATGTCTCGTCCCCGCCAAAAGGTTCTTCTTGTCCATTTCTCTTCAAAAGGGATAGGTAGGTTATAGTTCATTTCTTTTTACAAGGTTGAATATGATCTGTCAGGTTGTCTTGCTAGACGAATTAAGAGTAGGTTCATACTGACGCCAGGATTTTCTCCACCCTTCCTCCGTACTCTGAACGTCCTCTGCCCTCTCTTTCTTAATTTCTAAAAACTTAAAACACACTATGGAGAATTGAGTGCGGGAAATCACCTAATTAATAGAAGAAAATAAGGCGGAAATAAATGTGAATATGAGTGCAAAAAATGTGAATCGTCATACAGGAGTAGGTATCGTGACCCAAATACGTGCCAGGATTATTTTTCTTAAATTGAGTTTTATTGATTATTTATTTTATTTATTGATTGATTATTCTAAAATTAATCAGTTATCACGCAACAGGAAGGCTAAATGTAAGCTTTACATGCGTCATACACATTTGTTACGGAACTATCGAGACCGTTCGGAGAGTTCTTTCGCATGTCATGCAATGGAAAAAAATGAACTCTTCGGAACGTTGAAAACGTTCACGTGAAGAATTCCGTTTGGGATACTGAACTTTTTTTACGTAGTTAGCAGAGCTGTCTGAGAAATGAATGGCGTGTTTTTGTTCTTGGATTTCGTCCTGCATTCCTGTAGATCCATTACTTAATTTTCAAGAGACTCAATGGTAGACGAACTAATGTCACGGTTTTATGACGTCGGTGCATGAGACGTATGCTCAAGGTTAGTCCAGAAAATAAGTTCTGACCGTCGTACCGATGGAGGATTAAGTAACCAAGCTCTTCATTTATGGTGACGCTGTCTACTACAATGCACTTCCTATTATGTACAAAGCACACCACGGGCCCGCGGGTAACGCACAAAAGACCGTAACTTACTGATGCATAGTTCTTTCGTTATACATTTGTGCGTCAGGGATGCCATACACGAGCTTAACTCTTTTCATTGGAATGACACAGTCATGGGCCTATACATTCCATTCCAAAAGCGGTTTCCATCATTTAATCATATCAAGGAATTCATTTTCAGAAGGGAATGACGTTCGACAGGAAAGATTAAACAATGAAGAGCGCTCGTAAATGGTTTCGGGGAATTTAAATACCCGGAGCATAAAGAGGAACCGCGTTCATTATATTCTTATACCAAACTGTATTAAGTTGCATAATTCAATTGTTTGTCCATCGTGCATTTTAATTGTCATTTATTGTTTCCCCGGAATTAAAACGTTATCACGACTGCAGGTAAATTGGCAGACGACTACGAGGAGAGTCAAACAGAGTTTATGGAGTAATGTACGAGTACTAAATCAACCAGCGCTTGCTGTCAGAAATCGAATTGATGTCTCAAAAAATGAGGGTATATTGAAGTCCACTCTTGAAGCAGAGAAGTAGAGAAGGCGTCCTCACTGGATGTCAATAGGACACACAAGTTTTCCATAAAAATGCAGGGTGTGTGGTCAGGGAACCTATATGCTCATGAGGGAGCCAATATGCTCATGGTTAACGTAAGCTCTGATCTATAAAACATTTTTGAATTTTGTTACGGCGATAGACGAAGGTACAGCCTACAAATTATAATGAGTGTTTTATACCCTGAAAACCCCGTTTTTTGTAAGAATATGATGGCGTTATCTCGATACCGAGGTCGTAAAAGTAGTTTCCCTTCCATCCCCCCGCTATTGCTATTCGTTCTTAACTGGAAAGCAATACAAAATCTCAATACCAATATTTCGTCTCTGAAAATAACCATTGCTAGTCTAAGTTTTGAGGTGTGAGTATGCATGTCAGAAGATATATCTACCGACCAAATTTGACGGAAAATTAGACATGAAGAGGGAAAACGAACAGCTTCCGTTTCAAGAGCAAAGTAATGTATGCACGCTAGCAAGGCCTGGCCTTTGTAGAGGGAGGTTTTGTATGCATGTATTTCATTGCCGTTTTATTCCAAGATGACTCTGCTGACCATAGGGATAGGCAACAACGGGATAACTGACTCTGACCATTTTATCCCAGGAAAATGCCTGCTGATGTTTTCATAAAATATTTTAGAGAAATAATCCTCTCGATTTTTTACGACACGTTTGGAAATGAATTTGAACTAGAAGCGGTTTTGAAAATACTGCATCCATTTGTGTTTGCAAAGTAGAGGGACGACGGTGTGACGAAGGTATTGAGCGATAAGAAGAAGGGAAATTGGTACGAGCGTTAGGGGATACGTCACGAAAAAGCGGAATTGGGGTGATGCGTAGGAATTTGTGTCCTTTCAGAAAGGGGATAGGTTTTGAGGAGGGCGTGTATACATTGCAAGCAGAAGAGGAGAGTCGGAGGTGGAACGGGAGGGCGCGTGTACTGAGTCAGGGGGAGTGGCTTACCAGCGAGTTGGTAGGTGGGGGTGAATTGGAATTTGATTTCAATTTATTTGTTGTGCATTAGTCCTAAAACAGCACTTTAGACCTTTGCATCGGACTTTGAATTTGATGTAACAATTTGACAATTACATGCACCCAAGCCGTAGATGGAGGAAAGTCACTTAGGCGGGAATCGAACCCACGACCTCTCGGTTGACAGACGAGGAGGTTACCCCGCTGCCACCGGAGCTGGCTTAGTAATAGTTTTCTTTTCCGGTCGTGCATTAAATCCACCTCCTCCCTCTCACTCCTTCACTATCTCCGCTCCCCTCTCGCCTATCTTCTCCCTTCCCCCCTCCCCAACTCTTTCTTTCACCCCCTCCCCGTTCCCCGTTCTCCCGGCCCTTCTCTCTCTCTCGCATACCTCACCTCCCCTATACCAGCACACTGTTTTATCTGAGGAATACGAACATCGAATAAGCGATTATTTGTTTTAATAGAAAGACTTATAAACAAAGCTAAGTACTCATTTTAAAATGAGCACATAATCGTCTCTGTATATTTTTGCGTCAATAAGGAAAATAAATGAGACGGAGACGGATTGTCTTTCATCCAAGATTAAATTATTTTATCAAACTTCACACGAAATGATATTTGTCTCACGCTGGATTTATACTGCTTTCAGGATTGTGGTCTGGTACGTTTTTTTCTTATCTTAGAATTCTACAGAATATATATTTCCTATCTATCAGAATATGTATTATCTATCTGTTTTTATATGCTTGGTAATGTTGTCATATCAAGCTTTAAACTTCTCACTGAAGTAAAAAGAGTGTATCTTTCCTCTAAATTTTTAATCTGTAAAATTAATCTTCCTCAGGTACCTTTTTTTCCCTTCGGCGATAATGGCTTTCCACAAAGTTGAGCCTGAAAACATCGAATAAATAATAAAAAATACATCTTATGAATCAATCCATGGTTGATTCATAAGATGATGGTCATCTTACGTATCAATACAATCTCTCCCAATCTCCCTTTCTCAATCCGGTTTCGCTACCGACACATGTTCCTTTCATGCGTCGACAAACTTTCTCATCGTTTTGGTCTCTCTACCTCTTGACGGTGTCCATTTTTCTTGTGAAGACAATCGTGATGAATTATTTCTTGGAACACTATGACTCCCAATGCTATGTATAATTATGAATATGATTTCTTCGATGTAACACGGAGGTGTTGAAGAAAAAACTTAAGATATCAACACGCAACATAAGAACACATAAAAGAAACACTCACTCGTAAATCTTGATAATTTTGAAGTTCGAGTCTTAAGTATTCTTCCGAAGAAGACGGAGTTCGAGTCCGTCGAAATTATCAAGATATTACGTGTGAGTGTATCTTTTATGTGTTCTCATGTTGTGTGTTGCTGTCTTAAGTTTTATCGGCAATTAAATTATCGGTATTAAATTTTGCGTAAAAAACGGATTTAGTGGCGCACGGACGTTGGAAATGTTGGAAAAGTGTTTCGGCAACGATTCTCTAAAAAAAACGGTCGTTTACCAGTGGCACGAGCGGTTCAGAAGTGGTCGTGAGTCAATCGAAGATGATGAACGCAGTGGCAGACCATCGACATCGAAAGTCGGTGAAAAAATTGATAAAGTAAAAGAAATGTTGGTCAATAACCGCAAATTAACCATCAGAGAAATAGCGGAGGACTTGAACATTGCCTATGGATCCGCCCAAGACATTGTGGTTAATGATTTGGGTTTCCGTCGTGTAGCAGCAAAGTTGGTGCCAAAAGACCTCAATTTCATGCAAAAAAAAACCGTGTTGACGTCGCAAAAGACATGATTTGCGAGGCTGAATCCGATCCCACATTCATCAAAAGGATCATTACTGGAGACAAGATGTGGGTTTATGAGTACGACACGCAATCCAGACGTCAGGCAAGTGAATGGCGTTCACCAAATGAGCCGAGACCAAAAAAACCACGTCGTTTTCAGTCAAAAAAGAAGGCAATGCTGACGGTTTTCATGGATTACAACGGTGTAGTGCATCATGAATTTTTGCCAGAAGGCCAGACAGTAAACAAAGAGTATTATTTGGGCGTTATGAGACGTTTGCGTGAAGCAATTCGCCGAAAGAGACCAGAAATCGTCGCACTGTGCGTCGAGACCGTCGCACAGTGCTATCATTATTCGTAATTTTTTGACGAAAAATGCAACAAATACTATCCAACAGCCACCGAGTTCACCTGATTTGGCTCCCTGTGACTTCTTTCTGTTCAATCGAGTTAAAAAACCATTACAGGGAACGCGTTTTAGCAGCCGACAGGAAGTAATGGAAAAATCGCAGTAAGCACTGATGGACATACCGAAAACCGAATATAAAAAATGTTTCGAGGATTGGATCAAGCGCTGGCATAAGTGAGTTACAGTCGATGGGGATTACTTTGAAGGGGATAATATAGATTTAGATGAATAAACTTGTATTTTTAATTTTCTGAATAAATTCCGGGAACTTTTTGATCAAGGTAGTATATACATTTATATATATATATATACATACATCATATATATATAATATTTCGCGTTTGAATATATATATATATATATATATATATATATATATATATATATATATATATATATATATATATATATAAATAAACACACAAACACTAAGACAACAAACACCACACACATAGAAACATAAAATAAGGACACTTACATTGGATATTTACGTTTCGACGGCACGGCCGTCGTCATCAGAATGCCGTTGTCGGGGAAGAGCGGAGAGGACATGTGCAAGAGAAAGGTGACGGGAGGAGAGGTAAGGGGCCAATGGGAAGCGGACAAGGTGGGGGAGGGGGAAATGGCAGGGGGCGGTAGAGTTGCCGCGGTAGGGGAAGAGCTGGAAGGTCGTGAAGCGGCCGGGCCTTTAGCGGGGGACTTGGTGACTTATACATACATATATATATATATATATATATATATATATATATATATATATATATATATATATATATATATATATATATATATATATATAAATTCAAACGCGAAATACCGCCATACGGCGAATAAATATCCATTCACATTGAAATAGAGATAAGGAAATGGGAAAGGAACACATATAAAGGACGAACACAAGAGAAGTGGGGATGGCGGATCTGAGCAGATCACAAATATCCTTTATGATGTTGTTAGCTTGCTAACCTTCTGTCCATTCTCCTCTTGTGTTTGTCTATTTCTCCTTTGGTGGGTGTAACAGCTCCCTAACGCCATCTTCTGGGCAATGATTCGGAGCACTTTGGCGCTTTATAAGATCACAGATTTCAATGTAAAATACATTTTCTCGATAGCTCAGGTGGTTAGAGCATCCGCCCGGCAATTGGAGAGATCCGGTGTTCAAGTCCCGGTCGAGGAAAATATTTTTTGATTTGTGATCTGCTCAGATCCTTCATCCCCACCTCTCTTGTGTTCGTCCTTTACATGTGTTCCTTTCCCATTTTCTTATCTCTATTTCAGTATTTCAATGTGAATGAATATATATATATATATATATGTATATATATATATGTGTATATATATATATATATATATTTAGTAGGTGATGGTAGAGCTGACCCATGTACTAGGCCCGACGGCGTGTGAATATTCACACATCAGGGTAGGGGGGCCAGTTCCTTTCCCTGTGCCGGTTGTGGTTTCTCAGGTAGATCTGGTACCCGAAAAATCAATACTAGCTTGGGCGGAGCTGCAGGTGCCAAGAGCCTTGCCCGGGAATCGAACCCGAGACCCTCCGGTCAGTAGTCCAACGCTCTACCCACTAGACCACCGCGACCCCCGAATATAATATAATATATATATTCAGGGCTGAAAAAACGTAACCACGACCCGAGGGAGCTTTCCAGATGGCGCACGCGGAAACCGCTCTGTCAGCAGTGCGTGGACGCACAAGGGACAGACTTCAAAGAATTTTGAGTGACTGTATCAATTCTGGCAATACATGTTTTCAATTCCCTATGTCATTCTACTTTTGGGACCCACCAGGTATAATTTTCGTTGACTGTCAGTCCCTAAGTTTGAGTTAACTTAATTACTATGCCGTTGCGAGGGAAATACCCAGAGGATGCACAACAAGATTAAAAAAGAGGAAATGTGAATCGTAATAAACAGAATTATGTCTGGCACAAATTTATTAAAATAAACAAAATTAATGATTATGTAAATGTCTGATTAGAGAATAAAAGGTAATTTTATTTGAAAAAAAATAAAATAATATAAAAAGGAATCATTTTAAATGAATGTGTCCAAAATTTACAATATTATTTATAACATTTGGTAATATTATTTTTACAAATCAATGTAATATAATCTAATATCATGTGACCTTGAACAATTCCATGATATGTGTTGGTGCTCATGCTCACCTAGAACGTAGTACGTCCGTTATACTTAGTCTTTGATAGTATACGCATCCTTGTTTCCTCAGTAGCAACACAACATAATATAGTGTCATCTACTGGCAAATTAATCTAAAAAAGAAGAGAGCAATTTGCCATTAAGCAGGGTGATATAACGCCTTTCTTAAAACAGATTATTTAATATTTGATAATCTACCGGTTAAGGTAGGTTTATGAATGGACACAACTATTAAGTACACATTTTGTTACTCCAAACAAAACCCAATCCAGCAACGTAATCTACATCAAGTCCATCTTCATCTCTGTGTACTTCTTTCCTCCAACATCCCTATCCTGTTCCTGCCCTTTCCTCGCTTGCCCAAAAGTCTCCCCTCTATTACCTTCTTCAACATTCCACTACCGCTCAATACGCCTTTCATCCATTTTTCCTGCCTCCATAGGATTTCTCTCAACAAATACCTTCAAAACAGCGGCGTTTACAATATAAATGAAACTTATTAAAAATTTAAAGACGGGCCGTTTTCCGATGACATGAAGAATATAATACGAACCCCAACGTATTATGGGCAATAACTGTTCGGAGATACCTGGTCGGATAATAAACAAAGATAACTGGTCGGAGGGATCACGAAAGGTTAGAGAGTTAGACTGCAAGACTGACAGGTTTCAAATGTTATTTTCTCCTGGAACGATAAGAGACCAGAATGCTTGTAGTCGAACTCCACCAGGAGTCAGTTCATTACGATAAGTATTAGCGCACAGGTTACGGATTGCGCGTGGATATATATATATATATTGAAAAAAAATATGTTATTTCCACATATATTTTTTTTCCTATAAGTTCCTCCCACTTTCCCCCACTTATTTCAAAAACCCGAACCTCCTCATCCCTTACCCTTTCCTCCTGATGCTACACCCCCTGCTACACATCTTTTTTGGTGGCTGGCTGGGTATTTCTGTAGCTGAAAATTAGCATTAATATTCCTGTTATGTTCTACTCCCAGAGTGATCTCCGCTTCACTTATGAACATTTCTTTGTATTTTCACTAAATTCATTTTAAATAAGGATATATTTCGAAGAAAGATAACCTTGTATTCAGGTTATATTGAAGTACATTATTAGTTACAAATAATGCCGAGCCTCGATTTATAATTATTGGGTCAGTGAGAAGAATGAAACTAAATAACATTCTCTGAATATTATTATCTGACACTAATAATATACGATTTATTGGACGTCTATGTTCCAATGATGTGAGGCCGACTGGTTACTAAGAGAAAAGTATGTTCTCAGAAGGATTCTAAGGCTATGGAAAGATAACGAGATTCTATGAACCTGGATGACTGGGCGTAGTGACCCGACGATGGTTGCCGAATCCTGCAGCGAGCGAGGAAAACCACGAAACGAATGAAAGCAGAATTCGGTAACCTGAATCGGCTTCAGATATCGGCGGGTCAGCTGATATGGGGTCAGCTGAGCATGGGATGGAGGGCTAAGTTTGAAACCCAGAGGCATTGGACACCAACTAGGCAGGAGTGGCCGTGACGACCTCTGAACCGCACTTCTTTCAAGGAAAGAACAAGTTGGCGAGGCACCTCACCATATGCCAACCCGACTAGGTGGGAATTCCTCAAAATAGGGTGTAGGTGTTTGAATTTGTCTTTTTTAATTTGAATGTTAAGAAATCTTGGCACAGGCCAAAAACTATTTCCGGATAAGTACTTAATATAAATAAAAAAAACCATAAATGCAGTAATCTACCCGAACCAATCCGAAAAACCACTTAGCTTGGGTGGAGCTGCAGGTGGCCAGAGTGGCTTGCCCAGGAATCGAACCCGGGCCCTCCGGTCAACGCTGTACCCCCTGGACTACCGTAACCAACTAAATAATTATATTTAAAAAATATATATCAGAACATTTAGTTAAATGTTGCCTGATTGATGCCATACGGCTGGCAATATTTTTAATGTGTTGCAGAATTTTTTGAAATTTTCAATGGTGACACATATTATTTTTTTGAGTTATCAGAGTAGTCTAAACAATATTGGCCTTTTCAACAATTGGTGATTATTATGGATTATTTTATGAAGTAAAAAGATGGAAAAAACTTGAAGTTACTATACACGTATTCTTGTCAGATTAGTAGACTCAGAGCATACATCCAAGTTAATTGAAGGTCTCTCCTCTCTATGGCCAAGTATGCGTACGGAACGGTGATGGAGATAAAAACGTTTTGTGTGGAAAAAATATGATGAATGGATAAAAAAATTATGTCTGGATAAAAATGAAATGAAAAGATAAAAATATGAACGCGTGAGCTTGGAGAAGGGTGGAAAAGTTGACCGGGGCAGAAACGAAAACAAAGGAAAAAGTAAAAAAGGCATGATGGTGGAGGAGAGGGAGTAATCCATGGAGGCAGGGAATTTGGATTTAAAGCATTTTGATTGGAGATAGGATGTTGCAGACTGTGTTGGATGGGAGACAATTAGTTAAGAGAGGCAAATTTATGCAGTAATAGCTAAAATTATGACCCACGTTCTTAATTAATCGAATTTCCTTTTGCGTTTTGTTCCAACAAATTTAAACTAACGATGCTGTTTAATTTGTTCCGACCACTATTATCGACACCGGTGGAATGATCCGTCTTACCATAGCCTCCCCCGTATTCTTTTCATGAATTTTATTTCCGTTATTCATTTGAAATTCAGGCTTCTCAGTTTGCCGAGGGGACGCATGAAACACCGAAGTGCTAAAATCTGTGTCCGTGAAATATTTACCGATTTCATAATTTTATTATTTGCATTCTGATGTTATATACTGTTTCCCCGATGTTTTCTTATTGAGTTTTTCGAATCAAGCTTTTGCGACCAGGCATTTGTTATTCGCTTGATTTTACCACAATCATATATATTTAGATGACCGAATTATTTTGTCGGTTTAGTGCAAGTTCCCATCCCAAAATTGGGAACCGCGGCCGCGTGTGGGGACTGTCGAATAATAAGGTCGAACAAAAGTTGATTTTACGGTAAAAAGTAAAATAAACAAGAGAAGAATGGAGAAGGATGATTATTTTAGGGGATAATCAATTTGGTCACATAAAGGAGCGATATGCAAGTAATAAATAACAATGATGAGGTCTGCCTTGAGCATCGACATACTTCTGCCAGTGGCTTTTCACGACTCGAAGGCTCCCTGGCAGGTTGATTCGGGAAGGCCCTTAGGGGTTCGCGTGCAAGCTTCTATTTACGGCACTTAGGGTCCCATGGTGGTATCCTTTGAGGTAGGATTTCACTTTTGAGAATAGGAAATAATCTGCAGGTGTTAATTCGGGACTGCATGGGGGGGGGGCGGCGGTTGGAAAATCGTTGTAATGCCATTGTGGAAGGCATTTGCAAACAGACACTCTACTCTACTCTTGGTCGACCGTGATGACCTCCGGAACGAGTTTGGTACAGATCTTACACATTGCCAAGTTTTCAGTGATAATGAAGTTCACTGTCATCTTTTAAATCTCAATACGATCTGCGATCCTGCGCACACTTAACCGACAGTCTGAATTCAGCACGTCACGAACACGTCAGGAAAAAATTGTAACCGATAATTTTTATAGAAACCTATGTAAATTTTCTGAGAAGGACTAACAGGCAGTGGTGTAGTAGACGATGAGGAGGATGCTGAGTCCACATGCGCCATTAGGGATGGATGGGAGAGGAGGAAGGGTGGAGAGAAACCCGACCCCGGCATTAGCCAACTCTCAACGGAAGGCCACGGGGTTGTCGGGGTAATGTCGCATCCAGGGTACTCACTCAAGCTGCTCTCTACAGGGCACCTCAAGTAGGGATCGGGATATCACTGAAAAAACATCTGCCTCTAGGAATCAACAGGAGAAGGACCGAGAGCTAATGCTGTGGAAGTTTTCACTTCCATTGACTATAGGATATTATATTCTGCGTAGAAGAATGTGAATAACTGGTTTGTTTCAAAGAAATTAGTATCAGGAATAAAGTTTTTATGGGTAACGAGTAATGTAATGCGCTTTATAAGAAGCTAAATAAAATTGTAAGTTTCCTAAAAAAAAGAATGGATTAATATTTCTCAGTGCGCACATTTTTATTGTAGGTTATGTGAATTCCTTTTGATAAGCGGTAAGAAAGCTATACTCTTTGGACATTATTTCAACAAACGATCATTCATCGAATCCTTAGGTTTCGCTTAAAACCGGTCTTCAGGAAGTGATGTACCTAAAAAAATATCCTAAACCTTTTGGAAAGCAAATAACGGATAATTTTACTGTTTCTACAAACTTCCTATATGAAGGAATAATGGTTATGTGATTTAAAAAAAATCGAATCAAATATATTTATGATAAATACATTGGACTCTTTCATGACTGATAAATTAATCATTGATATGATATGTTAATGTAAAAGCGCCTGAATTAAACTCAACTTAGATTTTGTTTAGTACTGTGAAAATATACCTAAAATTCATTTTTTACCATATGATAGAATCTTCCATTAATAGAATTTTGTCTAAATGTTATGCCATATTTTAATCTTAAAGCTGTTTTCTGAGTACCGTGTTGGAGACCGAAACCTTTTCATTATTGACATGGACTGAAGTATTACGAAAGACCCAAAGGAGAAACCAGTTTTCTCACAGTGGTTTCTTCCGACCATAAGGCGATCGGTTCCCTCGAAGGAGAAAAAAAGGGCCAACAAATGGGGCTGTGTCCAAGTGGACTGTCCAATGCTGGTAAAATGGGGGCCACGGATGGTTCCTCGTTGGATGGTGGCTCGTTGCGTGAGGGTATCTTGGGTTCCCAGGTTTTCCTAGAAGGAATTTTAAAAGAGTTTTTTGGGTAACTCCGCTGTCTCGGACGCCGCTGACATCTCTTGAAAGGCATCACCTTGAAAGCATTCTTTTTCCTAGGCCTCTCTCACTGCCTCCAAATTTTGCACATTGCCCGTTGACGTTGCTGCACTAGCGGATCGTCGATGGTAACGAGATTAAATTTCAAATCAATTCAATTCAAATCGAGCTTTGTGCGAGCCTGATGGTTATTTTTTTGACTGTTTCTATTTGTTAGTAAGTCAGCTGGAGTTCGATGATCGACTCCAGAGGACTCTTCTGAGTCCCTCAGGTTTTGCACGTAAGGGCGCACTCCTGGCATTTAGCTAATCAAATCGCTGATTTCTTGCATTTGCGAGTAGAAATATGGGTGGCTCCTGGCCTAAAAATCACCAGATACCTACGAAGATAATATATAATTGCAGTGAAGGCATAAGTGGTGACTCGATGACCCTAAGGCAAAGGAGTCTCTTTCCAAATGAATCTGGACTTGTTTTAGAAATTATTTTCTTTTATTATTTTTTAGTACCCTAGAAGCTACCGCCAGGGTGTGCCTTGCCCCACACTAGTGTGAAAACACATCTGTCTAATTTTGACCCTTATATATTTACCCCTACCGCGGTCGGACAATGTTATTCTGATCCCTAATCGTTGGTGGAGTTAACACTTGTCACATTTACTCAAGGCCTAGACGGAGAAAGGACCCAGGCGGGAATCGAACCCGCGAACCTTGGAATGGAGCACGAGGACGTTACCCCGCCGCCACCGGGGCCGGAAAATGATCTCACCTAGTACACTGGGGGTAATAATACATTGTCAACAATTGACAAAAGAGAAAAGACAAATTGCTGAAGAGACATTATTCCAATATGTGCAGCAGATTTACTCTATAATTTAACCTTCGCTCCTTGAGTGATTCCTAGCCCAGCTCCTTTAATATTTTAGAGACATTAAGTTATCCAAAACAACGTTTTACAAATCTAGCTATTCTACGCTGCACGCGATCCAATTCGTGTTATAATACAACTTCGCGAGGATCCCATATTAATACGTATTAATACGGCGTGTGGCGAGGGTGTTAGGGCACCATCCGTAATTAAGGAAAAAAACGCATGCTAGCGTATGCTAGCCACGGTTAGCATATACTTGCAACATATTCTAAATGATGCCTAAGACGCGAAGTGGAACATTTCTCTTTTATTTTTTCATCACATATACCCTGTACTGTACTAAATTATTCTAAAATTTGGTTCCCTTGTCCGGATATCCCCCGTATTTGTTTCATCCAGGAGAGATCGTGAGTGAGGGCATCGCCTAAGTCTTTAATCAACATTCCAGTTCGGTTTTCCCGATGTAGTAGGCGTTCGGGGAACATTGATTTTTTTTAAATTATCACTCCGCAGTTCTTAAATTTCATTTGAATTGCTAAGTGTCGCACTAGGAAGCCTCGGAATTTGTCGGAGCCACCCTAATTGGAAGTCTCGGTCGTTCGATGAACATGCTCGCTGGAGTCACAGTGACAAGACGGGGAGTAGCAGAATAACACATGGAGGCATCACCATTGATCTGGAAATCGGTAATACGACTCGGCGCCAGATTCCGGTGGGAACCTCTCCTGTCTCGTGGCAAATCGGCAAACCTCCTTTGAACAAACACCGTACTTTGAACAAACAAATGCAGCTAATATCTGAAATTTAAAACAAGCTTTAATTTTCAAAATACGTATTTAAGAAGAAAGGTAAACCCAATCCATTATCCTTTTCATTTTATTCGCCGCCTTTTACAAGATAGAAAGGCAAAATCTACTCACTATGCTTATGAGGATTAGAAAATATCTTACTCTTCCGCCACAAAGACGTTTTACAATAACACCTTTGAAATCTTAGCAAATTATTTTTCAATGGGAAAGTCACGAACCTGATATGTCGCGCCAGTCGATCAAGTAAATCCTCCATCCGTCCTCCTTACCTATCATAGCATTACAACGTCCTCTCCATTCTTCTATTAATCTATTTTTTGAACATTTACAACCTTCGTGTCTTCAAAAATGTTATACCATTTAAAATCCTAATCCTATTTTTAATCACGGCATGGTAAAGGTATTAGGCAAACAAGGTTAGATGTAGATAAGAAACATGACGTAGAAGAAGATAGCTTAGGTTCAGGCATACTCGACGATGAAATAGAAAGGGCATTAATGGAGATGAAAGCAAATAAGGCTGTGTGGGTGGACAACATTCCTGTAGAAATGTTGAAAAGGTTAGGAAAAGGTGGGAAGAAGGCCATATATGGACTGATTCGTAGTATCTATGAGGAAGGAATCTGGCCGGAAGATTTTGTGAGATCGGTGTTAGTTCCTATTCCAAAAAAGGCAAATGCTACGTCATGTGAGGACTACAGAACAATAAGTTTCCACGCAATCCCACGCAGCTAAAGTTATTTTCAGGATCATCAACAAAAGGATAGAGTAGGGCAAATGATTACTCTGGGCATGATCAGTTTGGATTTAGGAAGAGAAGAGGTACGCGTATTCCCCGTATTAGGAAAGGGTCCATTGCAGTACTGAGATCACTAATCGAGAGGACTATAGAATACCAACAGAACGTATTTGCCTGTTTCGTAGATTTCGAAAGGGTTATATCTCTGAGGGTGTCGAAATAAGTCATCTCCCTTCAAATCCTTACCTGGACAAACTATCACTCCTGTCAACAGTCTTCCATTTCAAATTCTTATTCATGCACTCTGCGCTTAAAGTGCCACTGTATGGGTAGAGGTAGTCACTTCCCAATTACAGCTTGAATTAAAATTTTCCTACGATGGTAAATCTTTAAAATAAACTCGGTTCCAAAATCAAAAATTTCATTATGAATGCGTTGGAGTATTAACGTAAAAAATTGATTCTTTAAGCATTTATGAAATGAACCAATAATTATTGATTTCATGTCCATTTGGCATAAATACCAAGGTTTAAGGCGTAACATAGTGGAAATCCTCCATGATGAAACAGGACACTCTGCTTTTCCACATTTTATTACGACCTAGGTGTTGTTACGGGCCCGGACCTGAAGATTTTACTCTATAACGAAACCTAGGTTGAAATAAAAACAATGCTATGCGGAGAAGCAGTGTCTCCTTTCATCATCCATTAGGCATCTTGATAACTGATTGCATTAGGCAATTAAACTTTTAAAATGATAGCATAACTCATTTTTGGTGAATGTTTATTCGCTGAAAATACACGAGAGACATATGACTTTATAATCAAACACTGGTAAAAATAAATACCTCTGGTTTTCATAAGACATTGCTAAATATAAACCCGAGTGTGATGGATAACATAAGGAAAATAATGAAAATTGTGGTGGAAATGAAGGAAAATAAACTGAACCTTTGTGTTCTTTTAATTTATGTGGCCTCCTGAGTAGTTCAGCACACTAATCATTTACCATCACACCATTTTTTAATAATGATATGAACTGAGTGCACGCATAAAAATGGAGGCTATAATGACATATACGGAATAACAAGCTCTCATACATTAAGCGAAAAGAAAAAATCTGTCGCATAACGTATAACTTTGGAAAAATTTCACAACATGCTAGTTACTAATAACGTTACAAAAGAAGTCTGAATATAGGTAGGGAAAACGAAATGATCGTAACCACAACTGCCATAGAAAAAACCAACATCTCGATACTATTCTTGATCATGTTATCTCCCTGGAAAGGAAAAATACCCGATTAGAACCATCATAATAATATCCATTATGTTAATGCAGTTGAAGAAAATATATAACATGCGATTTTGTAATTTATAATGGGGTTGGTTTCATCAAATTTGAGGGTAATTTTCTAATATGATTAGTTATATTTCTATGTAATTGGCAAATTCAAGAAAATAATAGTTCAAGAGATTTAGGATAAGTTCAAGGGAAACAGTTAACAATAATTAATTCTTAGTGTTTAAATTTCATCTCTGCTTTTGTAACATTAATTTTAAAAAACACTTTTATGAGGTGGAAAATGCAATATCCAACATTAACAGAGGCGATTATTAATTCCACTATGAAGACAGCTCTCTGCACCAATTGGACTCAAGTGTGAATAAATGAGAACTAATAATAATTTTAGAGGAGGCGACTGGATCTTTGTATTCCTAATTTGCACCATTAGGCATGGCGTAAATAATGGATAGGCATTGCGCCATTATGACTGAAGAGTTGAGAGAAACCCATTGATGGCTTTAGCCTTCTCTTGGCGAAAGACGCCATTGGGTCCGTAATTTAACGTCCTGTCCGACGGACGGCGTTACAAAGCAGCTCAAGTGGGGATCAGGGATAACAATGAAAAATATCTGCCACCTTTGGCATTCCAATCCGGGCCAGTACTGGTGGGAAGCCAGTACATTCGCCACCGCACCATCCCAGGGAATAAAAAATACCGTCTCCTACTTACATACTTGTATACTTTGTCGTTTCATATTGTCATATGGAATCAAATGAGGAAATATACCACTGAATAATCATCCTAATTTAAATCTGACATAGTTACTTGAGGTGCGTTTCGCTTACATAGCGAGCGTCATCGGATAAGTTCACCGCCAGGATTGATAACTACCTAAAAGTTTGACTTGGTATCCGAACGGAATACAACTCAGCGGGCCAATAGTAAACGTTTTATTTTATGTTGGCATGGCAATGATATGATTTAACATATAAAGAGGTTAACTGATAATAAAGTGTTATTAATGAACGCTGAGGATATAAAATTACATGCTTTTATAAAATAATTTTTTGGTAATCTATCCTATTCCTGAAAATATCCCATTCAGTATTCCGTTATCGAATATTTGTTCGTTTCAATATATGTTATTAGGTAACAAATGCATAACTTTTTAAAAGTATTACACTCTATATATTAAAAGTAATTTTTCCATATCCAGTGAGGAAATGGAAAAGTTCGATTATATAACTAATCCCATATTTCTCCGGTTGAACAGATTCAATATTTTCGTCTTTCTGAAATATTCATAATAATGATAATAGGCCTTTACTATAGTAATAAAACTACACATTAAAATTGGATCCGGTTATACATTTTGAGAGTACTCTGCATACTTACAAAACTCTCCTCAAAGGCGGCCGAATTTTGATGTCCTTGGTCCGTTGTTGAGGATTTTGCTAACTCCATGTCGTTGGCATTTTCCTGAGTTCGAGGAATATCCTGAATCCTTTCCGCGGGGATGAGTTCCTGATCCCCAGACACGATCTACGGAAATGGAATTACCATTTAACATTAATTACTTATCAAAAAAGATATATGTATATTATTATTATTATAAGATAATCGACCGTAGAAGGTAGGTTTTTGGGTGGACACAACTATCTCATAATTAACTTGAGACTCCAAGCAAAACAATCCAGCAACCTACTCCACATCAGGTCCCTCTTCATCTGTGTGTACTGCTTTCCTCCCTTCATCCCGTCCAACATCCCTATCCTGTTCCTGCCCTTTCCTCAATTGCCCAAAATTCTCCCCTCTATTACCTTCTTCAACATTACACTACCGCTCAATACGCCTTTCATCCATTTTTCCTGCCTCCATAGGATTTGTCTCAACAAACCCCTCTCCTCACCCACCATCTCCAGTATTTCCTCATTTGTTTTCCTTTCGGTCCATTTCACCTTCTCCATTCTTCTCCACACCCACATTTCAAAAGCCTCCGTTCTACGTCTATCCTCCTGCTTCAGTGACCACGTCTCCGCGCCGTACGCGCCATAACAAAGTTTTCTTTTCTTCCTAAAATAGTGTTTTCGCCTGGTAAAACTTAACGGATTTACGAACTCCCACCCCCCGAATGTCTATCCCAACCAAGCCTCCTTAATTATTTCCTCCACATATACATTGAACAGCACCGGTGATAATGGGCAATCCTACCGTGCACCTCTTCCAAACACTGCCACTCTGGACTCTCCGTTCCCAACTCGCACCTGAGTAGTCTGAGAGATGTACATGTTGCCAATTAGTCACCTGTCCCTCCAATCTATTCATATTTTCAGCAATATGCTCAGTAGTGTTTCCCAATTCACTCTATCAAATGCTTTTTCAAAATCTACGAAACAGGAAAATATGACCTGATTTTATTATATTATTCCTCTCGATTAGTGATCTCATTACTGCAATGGCATCACGCGTACCTCTTCCCTTCCTAAACCTAAACTGATCATCCCCTAAGTAATCATTTGCCTTACTCTCTATCCTTTTGGTGATGATCCTGAGAATAACTTTAGCTGCGTGGGATATCAAACTCATTGTTCTGTAATCCTCACATAATATAGCCTTTGTCTTTTTTGGAATAGGAACTAACACCGATCTCACAAAATCTTCCGGCCAGATTCCTTTCTCATAGATACTACGAATAAGTCAAAATAAAGTCTTCCTCCCACATTTTCTTAACCTTTCAATAGTTCCACAGGAATGTTGTCTACCCTAACGGTCTTATTTAGTTCCGACTCCCTTAATGCGTTTTCTATCTCGTCGTCGAGTATGCCTGGACCTAAGCTATCTTCTTCTACGTCATGTTCCATTTCTAAGTCTAACCTTGTTGGCCTAAGTTCTTTACCATACAGTGTTTCTATATATTCCTTCCATCTCTCTTAGATCTTTTTTGTGTCAACTATTATATTGCCCCGTTTATCTTTAACTGTTAGTACAGATATTTTCTACCTACTTCCCGATAATAACTAGACCTTGCTGTAGAACATCATAATTTCACCCTTCCTCTGTAAACTTTCCATATCCTCGCATTGCGCTTTCCACCATGCTTCTTTCGCTTCATTTGTGGCCCGTCTCAATTTATTGTTAAACTTTTTGTTCTTTATTTTACCTAAGTCTGTACGCTTACATTATTCCAATTTCTTCCCTCATCCATCTTTTCAATCATCTCATCCGTTACCCATGGCTTCCTTATCCTTTTCCCGTTAACGGTTCTTATAGTACCTTTTGCGGTTTTTGATATTACTTTCTTGACTCCCATTTCTTGATTCGCATTTTTCTTCGGTAGCACTCGGGTCTTTACCGTCATCCATTATTTTCTCTACAGCCTGCTGATACTCCTTCCTCGTTAATCCATTTAATGCTTCTACATTCCATTTCCTAATCCACCGCCCTTGCCTTATCTTTTTGAAACGGACGTTAAATTTCATAACAACTAAATTATGGTCTGAGTCCGCATCCGCTCCCAGGAAACTGACCGAATTTATCACATTGTTCCTAAACCTGGGCCAAACCATGATATAATCTAACTGATACCTTTCTGAGTCACCTGGCATTTTCCATGTATACCTACGCCTTTTGTGGTTTTAGCAACCATGCGCTGGTAATGATTAACCGCTGTTTCCTGTAGAATTCAACTGCTTTCTCCCCGCGTTCATTCCTCATGCCTGACCCATAGTCTCCCACCTCATCATCATCTCTTCCTTCGAGTACCGTCGAATTCCAATCCCTCATCACTATATAAATATTTCCCTGAAGGATCACACGCGTTTATATCGCCTAACACATTGTACATCCTATCGACTTCTTCCTCCTTATGGTACTCGGCGGCATGTGCAATGACCAAGTTTGTCGGTTCTGCTTTAATCTCTAAGAGTATTATTTTATCCGTTGCTTGCTCTTTGTCTACTACGCTTCTTCCTACCCCTTACGCATTCTTCTGGGGTCTTCTTACCCTATATTATGCCCTTAAAACCCTACAGGCCAATCCCAACATCGTGGTCACCACCGCCGATAAAGGCTCCTCAGTCGTAATTTTAAACACCCAAGACTATATTTCCAAAGCCCTCAGTCACCTCAACGACACATCCACCTATACCACTCTCACCGACAACCCTACTCTAACCTTCCAAAAGGAAATTCGGTCTCTTCTCCTCCAATTTGGACCAGAAGAAGGCTTCACCTCCCAAGACATATCCCTACTCTCACCCCCAAACCCCAGAACACCCCAGTTTTACTCCTCCCAAAAATACACAAACCCAACATCCCCTGTCGCCCTATAGTTTCTAGTTTCAACTCTCCCACCGAAAGAATCTCCGCATTCCTTGACCACCACCTACAACCTATCGTACACTCATTGCCCTCCTTCACGAAAGACACGTAACACTTCCTCCACCGTTTAAACTCTGTCTCCATTCCCTCCACCTCCAACCTGCTTATGGCCACCATCGACGTCACCTCCCTCTATACTTCTATTCCCCATGCAGAAGGCCTATCCTCCCTCCGAAACTATCTTTCTCTACGCCTCCCACCCCAGTGCCCCTCGACCGAATTTATCCTCAATCTAGCCACTGTCGTCCTGACCAAAAATGTATTCTCTTTCCATCACTGTTTTTATCTCCAAACGAAAGGCACAGCGATGGGAACGAGGATGGCGCCATCATACGCCAATCTCTTCATGGGCCACCTTGAAGAGAATTTCCTTTCACAGTAACCCTTCCAACCTCTTTTCTGGGTCCGCTACATTGACGATATTTATATGCTCTGGACACACGGCTCTGAGTCTCTTGACAATTTCTTATCGGCCTTAAATTCTTCTTTCACTGTTAAATTTACTTCTTCCATTTCAGATTCCACCATCACCTATCTTGACACAGACATCTCAGTTCACAATAACAAATTCACCAATTCAGTACACATCAAAGCCACTACTCATCAACAATATTTACACTATACTAGTAGTCATCCTTCTGACACCAAACGCTCAATTCCCAACTCTCTCTCTATCCGCGGACATCGGATTTGCAACACCACAGCTACCCTCAACAAATACCTCCACAATCTACACCATGCACTCCACAAACGCGGTTACCCAGAAAAGCTCCTACAGGATAAAATCTACCGCTCCACCCGACCACACACACCACAGAAAAACAACCCCACATCTGACGCTGGACTCAACCTTTGCACAACCTATTTCCCCGGATCCCACAGACTGAAAACCCTTCTCAAAGAATTTTATCCTATATTACATGACAATGACGCGACCACATCCTTACTGCCCCAATGCCCCTCTGTCGCTTACAGACGACCAGCCAATCTCAGAAACCTTCTGAGATCCACCAACCGTTTGGCACCCCGCCGTGACAAATTTCCACATATTTCCCCTACCTGCAATCGCCCCCGATGTAAAACATGTCTGCTAATCAGATCTGCTCCCCTCTCCCCACATCCCCTCATTGTCCCTTCACCCCGTTCCCACGCTAATTGCCTCTCGAAAAATATTATCTCTATTTTGTCGTGCAAACAATGCACTTCATTCTACATAGGCGAATGCATTACCCCCTTATCCATTCGAATGAACAATCACCGCTACTCCTGTAATTCTGCTTCACTCTCTTCTCTTCCTATCCCTTTACACGCAAGTTCACACAACCTATCATTTGACGAATGCTTTTCCCTAACAGTTCTAGAATACCTACCCGATTCAGCCACCAACATAGAGGTGAGAACTCGCGAATCCGGATACATCCTATATTTACATTCCTTCAAAATTCCCACCCTTAACCGCCATCTTTAATTTCTTTCCCAACAGTCCCTAAACCTTCCGCCCCCCTACCCTCATCAGGCACTCTTCCCTCAAGACCTCTCAGTCTGACCTGAAGAATGCCTCGGAGTAGGCCAAAACGTCAAATCATCTACAGTGTGAGTGTCCTTTTACGTGTTATCTGTTTTATTCTGTGTTATATTGTGCCGTCCAAAAGTTATATATATATATATATATATGTATATATATATATTATTAGGTAATCTACCGGTTAAGGTAGGTTTTTTTTGGATGGACACAACTATCAAATAAATATTTTGTAACTCCAAACAAAACCCAATCCAGCAACCTAAACTACATCAGGTCCCTCTTCATCTCTGTGTACTTCTTTCCTCCCTTCATCCCATCCAACATCCCTATCCTGTTCCTACCCTTTCCTCGCTTGCCCAACATTCTCCCCTCTATTACCTTCTTCAACATTCCACTACCGCTCAATACGCCTTTCATCCATTTTTCCTGCCTCCATAGGATTTGTCTCAACAAACCCCTCTCTCCTCACCCACCATCTCCAGTACTTCCTCATTTGTTTTCCTTTCGGTCCATTTCACCTTCTCCATCCTTCTCCACACCCACATTTCAAAAGCCTCCAATCTACGTCTATCCTCCTGCTTCAGTGACCATGTTTCCGCACCATACATAGCTACGCTCCATATCATAGTTTTTACGAGTCTTGTCTTAACATCTCTACTCAACGTCCCCGTCATCAACTCCCTCCTCCTTGAGAAAGCATCCTTGCCTAGCGCAATTCTTCTCCTTACGTCCCTACCACTTTGACCGTATTGGTCCAAAACACTTCCGAGATATGTAAACTGTTCTACCTGCTCTACTTTTTCCCCGCCTATTTTAATATTTAGCTTAGCCTTTTTCTTTCTGGAAAATCGCATAACCTTTGTTTTATTAATATTGATTCTCATCCCATATTTATCGCACTGAACCTCCAATTCACTCAGCAATGCTTGCAACCCCTTGGCTGACTGAGCAACTAATGCTTGGTCATCAGCGAACCTAACCGATTTTACGAATTCCCCTCCGACTTTCATTCCTACCTCGTGTTCTTCCCATGTCTCTCTAATCATTTCCTCCACACATACGTTGAACAGTACCGGTGACAATGGGCAACCCTGCCTTACACCTCTTCCTAACACTGCCCATCCTGACTCTCCGTTCCCCACTCGCACCTGAGCAGTCTGAGACATGTACAGGTTGCGGATCAGTCTCCTGTCCCTCCAATCCATTCCTATTTTCTGCAATACACGCATTAATTTTTCCCAATTCACTCTATCAAACGCTTTTTCGAAATCTACAAAACAGGCAAAAACGTCCTGATTGTATTCTATATTCCTCTCGATTAGTGATCTCATTACTGCAATGGCATCACGCGTACCTCTTCCGTTCCTAAACCCAAACTGATCATCCCCTAAGTAATCATTTGCCTTACTCTCTATCCTTTTGTTGATGATCCTGAGAATAACTTTAGCTGCGTGGGATATCAAACTTATTGTTCTGTAATCTTCACATGACGTAGCCTTTGCCTTTTTTGGAATAGGAACTAACACCGATCTCACAAAATCTTCCGGCCAGATTCCTTCCTCATAGATTCTACGAATCAGTCCATATATGGCCTTCTTCCCACCTTTTCCTAACCATTTCAGTATTTCTACAGGAATGTTGTCCACCCCCACGGCCTTATTTGCTTTCATCTCCTTTAATGCCCTTTCTATTTCATCGTCGAGTATGCCTGGACCTAAGCTATCTTATTCTACGTCATGTTCTTTTTCTATGTCTAACCTTGTCGGTCTAAGTTCTTTACCATACAGTGTTTCTATATATTCCTTCCATCTCTCTTGGATTTTTCCTGGTTCAACTATTATCTTACCCCACTTATCTTTCACTGTTAGCACAGATCTTATATATATATATATAGCGGGTCGCGGTGGTCTAGTAGGTAGAGCGTTGAACTACTGACCGGAGGGTCCCGGGTTCGATTCCCGGGCAAGGGAATTGGGCACCTGCAGCTCCACCCAAGCTAGTTGATTTTTCGGGTACCAGATCTTCCTGGGAAACTATAACCGGCACAGGGAAAGGAACTGGCCTCCCTACCCTGATGTGTGAATATTCACACGCCGTAGGGCTTGGTACATGGTTGAGCTCTACCATCACCTACTTAACCGAACTTCGGGTTGATTACTGTGTTTATGGTTATATATATATTCAAACACGAAATCCCGCCATACGGCGAACAAATATTCATTCACATAGAAATAGAGATAAGGAAAGCGGAAAGTAACACACATAAAGGACAAACACAAGTGAGGTTGGGAAGGCGGATTGGAGCAGATCACAAATGTAAAAATACTTTCTTCGACCGGGACTTGAACACCGGATCTCACCACTTGCCGGGCGGATGCTCTTGTGTTCGTCCTATAAGTGTGTTCCTTTCCCCTTTCCTTATCTCTATTTCTATGTGAAAAAAATATATATATACACAATATATAAAAAATATATATTTTTTCATACATACATATATATATTTTTTTTTTATATTCATAAAGTAATTTTTTGGTTATGGTAGTTTTTTCATGGGAAAAACCAGAAGTCTTGAGGTCATTGCGGTCCGTAGATTGCCATACGAAAATAAATAAATATATATATATATATATATTTAAACCATAAACACAGTAATCAACCCGAAGGTCGGTTTAGTAGTTGATAGTAGAGCTCACCCATGTACCAAGCCCAACGGCGTGTGAATATTCACACATCGGGGTAGGGGGGCCACAGGGTAGGGTACCACAAGGAAGTGTCATAGGCCCCATCCTATTCCTTATTTATATAAATGACCTCAGTGCCGTAGTTAATAGCAAGCTCCGTCTTTTCGCCGATGATGCAGTAATTTATGGGGACATTCGAAGTCACGAAGACAGATTCGTGTTAGCCAACGTCCTAGATGCAATTCAAAATTGGTGCGATATATGGCAATTTGATTAAATTTAAAAAAAATGCGTAGTAATACATTTTTGGGAAAAGAGTATTCCCTCCTTTATAGTTTCAAAGTGAAACACATCAAAATCGCAAGGGTAGATTCCTTTAAATACTTAAGTTTAACAATTACTCACGATTTGTCCTGGAGAAAACACAAACGAGAAATATGCGGTCGTGCTAATAAAAAATTGGGATTTGTTGAAAGAGCGCTAGGTAAATGCGACGAAAAAGTGAAGGAACGATGTTTCCTTGCATTGGCCAGGCCCCACTTAGAGTATGCTGCCAGTATATGGGATCCTCAAAATATAAATTGGATTTCGGTCATACGGTCGGGGGTCAGCGGAGGGGGGCTGGATTTGTCAAACATTGTTATGACCAACTCAGCAGCGTATCCACTTTGCTAGACAATTTAGGTTGCGATTCTTTTACGCAGCGGCGTTTACAATATAGATTAAACTTCTTAAAAACATTTAAAGATGGGCCCTTTTCTGATGACATCAAGAATATAATACGAACCCCAAAGAATTACGGTCGGAGGGATCACGAATGTAAGATTAGAGAGATAGACTGCAAGACTGACAGGTTTAAAATGTCATTTTTTCCTAGAACGATATGAGACGAAAATGCTTGTAGTCGAAATCCCCCAGGAGTCAGTTCATTCCAATAAGTATTAACGTACAAGTTAGGGACTGCGCGTGGGTTATAGGCTTACAGGTTTCCCCCTTCCCCTACCTTTTTGAATAAACCCCAACCCTCTCACCCCTTACCCTTCTCTTACACCCCCTGCTACACACCTTTTTTGGTAGCTCGCAGGGTATTTATGTAGATGTAGATAATTATCAAGTAATATACTCAAAATGGTACGTTTTTGATGGACTCAACTAACAAAAATATATTTTGTTACTCCTAAAAACTTGAACACAACATCCTACTCTACATCTAGGTTTGGTAAGGCTTCTTGATTAGAACTTCTCAAAAATCATTCGTTACTGCCAACCTTTTAATTACAATAAGTCCATTATTTATAATGAATTTTGACATAAGGATAGAGGCTAAACGGTGGATCACTTCATGAAATACATACAATCCTTTGAATTCGGGACTTTTAATTGACCACCAAACCCTTCCCAAACCAGTACCTGGAATTACTTCAGCCCAGCTGACCCAAGAATTTCTAACTTCAGGAAGGACCCGACATGTAAAGTTGGAGGAGGCGGTGGGATGGTTATGGAGGGGTTTTAGTTCTACAGATGCTTATGAAACTATTGAAAATTTACGATGAAATGACGAGTTTCTAATGAAAATAACACCAATAATTTGATATTCGTAAAACTAAAGGGGTTACTATTATTCATTATGACTTCAGGAGAAGTTATACTTTTGCAGAAATTCTTTCCGTATTCTGTGCTGCGAAAGTTATAGTTCAAACACATTTTCCATTTTTCTCCTTTTCAACATTCATTATTCAAACTCTTCGGGTTACAGGCCCTTATTCCTCAAAAGTAAAATTGTTTCAAGTACACAGCAATAGTTTGCACCCCATAATTACCTTTTTATCACGAACGATGAAATGCTGTCTACAAGAGTAACCGTTTAATGGTACCATGTACGCCGTGAGGTCACCATTCTCTCGGCCAGGTGATCGTGAAGTGTCCGACTTCTTTTTCCGGGAAGAAGATTCGTGAACCCGTAAGGTGATCTACGGAAATAAGATTTAATTATAATATTAATAAATTATCGAAAGGAGATTTTGATGATATAAAATAGGGAAGGGGTTCACATGCAAAAGGTCATGTTCATTGCTGTACACTCGCAGTTTTTCCCCACGTATGCATGGAGTATTAAGTTCATCTTTTCTCCGTTCTCGTATTCATAACTAAACTGAATCGGAAATCAGATTACCGCATTTCCCGGGCCGAGAGACACGCTGCGATTTTTCGGTTTAGAATTTACGATTAATACTAGTATCAGACAGACGAGATTAATATTGTGTTCAATGCATCGTAAACGACGGCATTTGAAATTGAGGCAACTGTAAGAATAAAAGTAGCCATTGTATTTTTGAATGGCGAACTGGTTTTGGATGGCACTTCTCTACTCACTATTGTGCATGGGAAGAAGCGCAAGAGACCTTACCGCACGAATTTGAACTCCTCCAGTGTTCTAGCAGGTTTTTTGCTTAACAAGTTAAAATATGATCTCACTACCATAGATATTATTTAAGAACCCCAGTTTAATACTTTCCTATCGTGGGAACATATGCATGGGAACTACTTGGCATTGAAAATAATTATATTTTCACATTTAATGAGTTGAAATCAAAGAACATTGGATTCCAAACGCACAAGCGCTCCAAAAAATGAAATATAGCTCAGAGCTCACCCGGCATGGAAGCCTCTATTGAAGTGACTTCTATGCTGGGTAGTTGGAAGAAGGTTTTGAAACGGGTGAAGAAATATAGTATACGGGGTTCAAGATGGAAACGTTGCTAAAGGTGACAGAATTGCATAAAATCATATGAAGTTACACCATTTATAAGAATTTAACTGTAGAACAAGGAGATCGTAGAATAAATGTCTTTGAAGAAATTTCTTCATTTACTTCAATTATTTCACTTTAAACACAAACTTTCTCCTTCAATTTTTAAGCAATAAGAAATTTCTCCAATTAATATTTCCCTTTTGATTTCTCCAACAATCCCGTCTCCTCCAAAAAAATGAATAGCATTTCATTTTTTTTCAGCTCACTTTACCTATTTCATTCTTTTCGACACTCACATTTCCAAAACCTCCTATCAATGCATATATTCCTGCTTCATTCTTTCCCCGGCGTACAAAACCACGCTTCATGTAAATACTTTGACGAGCCTTGTCTTAACATCCTTGCTCAACGTTGCAGTCATTAATTCCCTCCTCATTTTCAGGAAAGCTTCTTAGCCCAACACGATTCAACCGGTATATGTCCCTAATGTCCCCTCGCACTTTGACCATTTTGGTCCAAAATATCCTCGTATATCCGAGGTATGTACCATTCCACCAGCTTTAGTTAATGAGATCCTATTTTGATAATTAACTCGACTATACTCTCTTTAGAAAACCTCATCACCTTCGTTTTATTTATATTTATTCTCATTCCTTACCTCACACGCCTTTTAATGAAATCAGCAATGTTTGCAATCCTTCCCGGACTGAGAAATTATATCTCGATCATCAGCAAACCTAACCTATTTTCTGAATTCCTCACCTAATAGCATTCCGATCTCCAATTTTTATCTCGCCTCTTTAACCATTTCCTCTATTTAAGTTTAGGTGATAATGCCACCCCTGTCTTAACCTTAGTACTGCATATCCGGACTCCCCATCCACCACTTGCACCTGAGCAACCTTTGATAGGTACTGGTTGCAGAGAAGCCCGATCCCTTTTTCGCATTTAAGTTCCTATAGTTTCTTCTGCGGTTCCATGTCCGTTGTTGATGAATTGCCATATTTCCTGGAATATACTCAGCTCCTTTTCCTCGCCCACGATTTTCTCTATAACCTACTGATACTCCATTCTTTTCAATCCAGTTTATATTTTTAAATCCAAATTCCTGACCCGCCTTCCCTGCCTTATATTTTTTTATTGAACAATGGACTTCATGACAACCGAATTGTGATCACGTTTAAGAAAACGAATTAAAACTGAAATAAGAAAGTCAGTATTTAAAAGGAGTGGAATATCTTTTCTTGTGGGCCAATACCCCAGCACTCAGATATGCCATCCGTAGACTATGGCAAGGTGAAGTGCACTTTATTCTGAAATATTTCCAGAACGGTTGAAGAACCATGAAGAATCGAGACTGATGTATTTCTAAAATATGGAAGTGCGAGTCGGTGAGAAGAACAATTCTCACGGCTACGTATTTTGGACGGATTTTTGACATGCTCCCGCATATATTTGGTGCAAATTTAGGAAATAAGTTATTTTCCCAGGAAAATTAGAAAATGAAGATTTGACACATGGAAGAGAATGTGAGATCTTGGCTCAGAGTTATTTCGAGACAGCCACCTGCCTTACGGTGGAGCCCCGTGGTTTATTTACTGATAAATATATACTTTATCAGCTGAGGAGCTATGCTCAAAAGGATAACATGTCCAAAATAGATTTCAATTTGAAATAAAATGAGAATGCAGAGGGACTCGTCATTGAGCCACGGTGTAGCATGCATTTCCTAATCCTGGAGCAATATCATGTTAGACAACGTATTTCTATCAAGTTATGTATTACCCTTAGTGAATGAATATAAACAAAGTCCATTAGGATATTTAGATTTTGGGAAAATAAATATATCCAGATGCTGCTAGCTTTTAATTGAATTTTTTCTTCCTGAATGATTTCACCGATGAGGATCAGTTGCTTTAGATATTCATTTTATATTTAATACGCAAATACTATATACGGTACGATAAAAAATATTCAAGCCCACGAATTTCAAGAAATTGAGTAGTCTTTGGTGAAACTATGAAGGAAATGCGATATACAGTGCGAATTTCTCTGGAGAGGTGAAACACACAGGCATCAGGATTAAGATCTGAACGTGCACCCTTTTGGCAATTCGTGGGCGCCGCGGCTGATCAAAATTAACCCTCAAGGGCGATTTTATTTTGAAATCAAATCTACGTAACCAGAAGTTGTAGCTCCCACATGTTATCAATCAATGCTAATCTGTGAACCAAAAATCGTCCTACAGCCGGGCATTTGAGACACCGAATAAATATGACTAAACAAATGTATAGTATTTGAAGGTTACGCCTACGATTTTTTGGTAGATATTTAGCTTCCTCGCACACAAAACAACGCAATACATCGAGTAAAGGAATGTGTGTTAACTCACTGTTTTCACTGCGCCACGAGACTTCTTAGAACTACTTTTATCAATGCTGAGTAGTTACGTCACCCACTTGTTGACGCTTTAATATTTTCCTGCCGAAGAAAGCTTTATTGTTAATTATCAAAAACTTTTCTGGCAATTTCTCGCCTTGATTGTTCGTTTACACGCATGGATCGAAGTGGTGAATGTAAATACTTTATCGGCTAATCAATTCGAAGCGGTGAATGCTGATGCTTTCCTATCCTTATCGATTATTATTAGGTAACCTACCGGTTAAGGTGGGTTTTTGGATGGGCACAACTATCAAACAAATATTCTGCAACTCCAAACAAAACCCAATCCAGCAACCTAAACTACATCAGGTCCCTCTTCATCTCTGTGTACTTCTTTCCTCCCTTCATCCCATCCAACATCCCTATCCTGTTCCTACCCTTTCCTCGCTTGCCCAACATTCTCCCCTCTATTACCTTCTTCAACATTCCACTACCGCTCAATACGCCTTTCATCCATTTTTCCTGCCTCCATAGGATTTGTCTCAACAAACCCCTCTCCTCACCCACCATCTTCAGTACTTCCTCATTTGTTTTCCTTTCGGTCCATTTCACCTTCTCCATTCTTCTCCACACCCACATTTCAAAAGCCTCCAATCTACGTCTATCCTCCTGCTTCAGCGGCACTGAACCTCCAATTCACTCAGCAATGCTTGCAACCCCTTGGCAAGCATTGCTGAGTGAATTGGAGGTTCAGTGCGATAAATATGGGATGAGAATAAATATTAATAAAACAAAGGTCATCCGATTTTCCAGAAAGAAAAAGGCTAAGCTAAATATTAAAATAGGCGGGGAAAAAATAGAGCAGGTAGAACAGTTTACATATCTCGGAAGTGTTTTGGACCAATACGGTCAAAGTGATAGGGACGTAAGGAGAAGAATTGCGCTAGGCAAGGAGGCTTTCTCAAGGAGGAGGGAGTTGATGATCCTTATCGTTAAAACTTTTTAGCCTATTCTTCGAACCGTGCTTTCTACAGTTACAACATTCCTACACTTTTGCCTGAAATAGTACAAATATGCCTTTATTGAAATTATAAGCCATGAAGTTACCCTATGACCCAATAGCATCTAATCTACATCTTCAAATCATTCATTTTATATTTTGTATTACAACTTTGGTTTATTATTCGTTTTACTGAATATTTCTGATGATAATTTACGCTTATCATGGCGGTAATGGAATGTTCATCAAGTGGAAGTCATGAAATGTTGTCGAGGATACCATATTTCCACGCTCAATCCGAGGACCTGTAACAAAAGACGACTCCATGTCCAGGAGACTGTAGAGATCATCAAATACGAAAGAAGAGGGAGGCAGTATACCCTACTCTGAACCTAGCCCTATCCCTCGAGCCTTTGCTTCGAGCCGTCATGTTACCTGACAACAACGCCCCTTTCCTTGATAGCAACAACAATATATCCCGAACACCTTTATTCTCATGACGCGGCACCAATATAAAATAAAGGGAATGATAAGGGAGACAACGGAAGACTCAACGTTTTGTCGTGAAATATTTTGACAAAAAGTACGAAAATGATGACGAATTAACTTTCTGAATGGTACTTTAAATTTGCCTTTGCGTTTATGATATAATTGCACACACAGACCCGCTCTCACACAACTTAGAGTAAATGAAGTATTAGATTGTCAACAACCGAAAACAAGAACAAGAAAACAAACAAGAAAAAAAGAAAAACATAGGCTAGTGAGCGAAATTTCAAACGGTTGAGTAACAATAAAAATATATTAATGTACAAAAAGTAGAAACACGTATACATAAATGTATGTATGCACATACATATAATTAAAATTAACATATCTTTAATAGGACCCGCACTAAATTAGATAAAAATGAATTAATAATCAAATTACAAATATTACTTGTCACAATTACTATTAATGGTATACAAACAAATTGCGAAAACAATCACAGAGAAAAACAAACAAGTTAAACACTGGTTCCTAGAGATACGCGCAAACTTGTGTGTGTTTCCCTGTGTTTCTCTTGACGCTATTGCTATATATACGTCCGGTGTTGTTCACATCCGTGAGAATTTCATTCAAGTAACTTATATATATGTGTAAAAAATAGAAATATATAAAAATACACACACACGCTCTCACAAAACTTCATGGGAATTACGTATCAGGTGGTCAACAACTGAAACGATGAACAATAAACAAACAACCAAAATGAAGATCAGGGAGCGAAACCACAAACGGTTGAGTAACAAGAGGAATATTTTAATGTAGTTATATGTGGACACACTTGTATATGAATGTATATCTACATTCATATACATGTGTAATTTAAATACACGTATAATCAAAATGAACATATCCTTAATAGGACCCACACTAAATGAGATAAAAATAAATTACTACACCAAATTACAAATATTGACAATCAAAATTAACAATTCAAACAAATATTTAAAAAATATTGTTGCACCAAAATTTAGATAAATTATACCACGCAATATCTTAATTTTATCCACTGCTGCAGCATTTCGTTTGGAGATATATAGTATTACTACTCTTAACTTCGAAAACACTACGTGGTAACATTTTAATTGAACGCATATGCGTATTGTTGAGAAATCCCGTTAACTCCTAATTTTCAGCACAGGAAACAAGTGTTAGGTAATGATTTCCATGAAACGTTTCAAATGTAATAATTCTTCTCGGGTATTTTTCCACGCCTTACGTTTTCCGGTCGAGCCTCCATTATGGTCAGAATGGAGACTTAACCCCGTGAACTACTCGATAGGATTGTCTACACTCGAAGCAACGCGAAAGCACCAGATATTACTACGTTCCAAAATGTATTTCTTCAGGCAATTTCACTCAAACAGATTCTATAAACGATCACAATAATGGAAGTAGACTTACAACATTCTGAAGTGGCGACCACAGATTTTGATTGTGGTCGAGCACATAGAGTTGAGATTTGTCCAGCGCTGGTTCATCTCCAACAACCGCATGAAATGCCTCCACCTCTCTGGATTCCTGCTTGTGATATATTTTCTCAGCCAAGTAACCAGGGTCGTTCACTGAAATATTGGTAACAGCAGGGTTCACGACACTTTCGGAGCCCTCCTTTGCAAAACCATCACGGGTATGACGTGACATGACGTACGTTTCCAATCTAGCCATTATCAACAACGAAATTATAAGATAATAAACCAAGGCAGCCATATTTAAGGGTCTCAGATCAGAGGATCGTCGGTGACCGGTTAACACCACCTTGCTGCTCAACTAAGAAGTGAGACCTTCGCCGCTCGCCCCTCTCCTCGGCCTTCCCCTTCTACGATCCCATCGTCAGCGCGCGCCTATTGGTGCCCTCAATTGTAGACTCATACCCAGCAGCTTTTCTAAAAATTCAATTACTCACCGCTTTCAGTTCTAAATTATTTACCATTTCGTGTCGCCATGGATAATATTTAGTTTGTTGCAACATTATTTACTGCAGAATGAAACAAATATGGAGATAAGAAATTTTTCTCGAGAGTACGAAGAAAAGGTGGGCACAGTTTCAACTATTGCCCTGGACAATGTTACCACCCACATTTCGACGAAATTTGTTTCCTGCCGAGAATGTATTTTTTATTCTGTAGAATTATTTATAGCTCTTACGGTATGATGATAAGTCACTTGATGAAACTATTGATTTTGTCAATCAATATTTTTAATTATAATAGCTTATATATTAGGGAATGTCACCACTAATCCAGCAGTGTGTCCACTTGCGGGGCAAAGTATTAATAACGAAGTAGCGAGTGAGTTCAACTTTAGAGAGTAGTCTTACGTTGAATTCTATCTGCATTATCGTATTACCCCTATTAATCTAAGAACATATCAATAAAAGCTAGTGATATCTCAGGGCAAAAAAAGAAGCAAATTCCAAATTGAGAGTATCAAAAAAATTTTGAGCACTAGGGGAGAAGATGACGGAAAACAAAACCAAAACAGGAATTGAAGAATATAATTTAGGGTAACAAAGCAAAATTCTTTTTCATACATCATGGCTCTTATGTAGATTTTGGAATAAAAGTGTAGGAATTGAGTTTGAATGGTGCGCAAATGACTTCAGCCGCTGTGTTCCTTCCCTAAATACTACAAACACTTTGAAAGGTTCTCGGAGTCGCTAATAGATGTCAGCGCTCGAGTTTCCCGCGTAATAATAAGAAATCCTTTATAAGTAAACACCTAAGGCGTCAATGATTTGAAAAGAGATCTGTGAAGCGCAATCGTTTCTGTTGCTCTTCACGCCTAGTGATTTGTGAAGATGGAAAAAATTGAGATTCAATCAGCTATTCATTACCTCTTAAGGAAAGCTATGAAGGCAAAGGAAATTAATGCCGACTCTGGGCCGCTTAACAACAGCGGGTCGCGGTGGTCTAGCGGGTAGAGCGTTGGACTGCTGATCGGAGGGTCCCGGGTTCGATTCCCGGGGCGGCACCTGCAGCTCCACCCAAGCTAGTTGACTTTTCGGGTACCAGATCTTTCTGAGAAACCATAACCGGCACAGGGAAAGGAACTGGCCCCCCTACCCTGATGTGTGAATATTCACACGTCGTCGGGCTTGGTACATGGGTGAGCTCTAGCATCACCTACTAAACCGACCTTCGGGTTGATAACTGTGTCTAAGGTTTTTCTGGGAACACTCTGGGGGACTCTGTTCCTTCATATTCAGCTGTTGATATGTGGAAAAACGAGTTTAAATTTGGTCGGGATAGCTTAATATCAAAGTGCAGCCGCTTAGTTGTCGGCCAAAATGAGCTATTACCCCAGAAATAATGGCAAATGTACATAAAATGGTAAAGGAGGATCACTAATTGATCGTTCTAGATATCCCTGTAGCTGCAGCGATGTAATCAGAATGAGCACATCACATTTTCATTTCTCGTAACAGTGGCATTGGGTATGTGAACATTATATGCTCAATGGGTTTCGCGACTGTTGACGAAAGATCAGAAACACAACAGAATTGAAATTTCCGAAATGGTTGATGTATTTTAAGAGCAACCTACAAGATTTTTTGTGTCACTTTGTTACCGAAAATTAAATTTGGATCCACCACTATGAGTCAGAGACATAATAACAGTCAACGCAGTGGAAACTTGTTGATTCACCACCACTGGGTACTGGGCAAGGCAATAGGTTCGGAAGGTTGATGGTTTCAGTTTTCTGGGATGCGAAAGGAAACCTGCTGATAGAATTTCTCTCCACCGATCAAAAAATTACAGGACAATACTACGGTAAATTTCTTGAAAGACTTCCTAAATTTCTCCTTGTAAAAAGGTGCACGAAAAAAGCCAGGTTAGTAAGGAAGAATTTCGTCTTTCTTCACGTCAATGCATCCCACACAATTTTCGTTGCTATGGCAAAAATACGTTAAATAAGGTACGAATTGTTGCCAAACTCGCCTTTTCACCTGATTTGGTTCCATCACATTTCCATCTCTTCCCCAAGCTCAATATTTTCCTAGGTGGTGAGAGATTCTCTTCAAACAAAGAACTAACATTTAAAGTAGATGGGTATTTTGAGGGCTTCAAGGATTATAATTTTCCAAATGGGATCATGTTATTGGGCCATCGCTGGACCGAGTGTACGTGCACAAGGAGGGTAAATTGAAAAATAAAAGTCTCACTCAGTTCAGTCGTTTATTTCTATTTTATTCCTAGTTTATTATACTAGTTAGCCTCCGCACCATCCCGATCCCCCGTGTTCAAATATTAATCGAAACATGAGAGTTTCCTGCAAGTACAAAGGTATACAGACACAGGAACTCTGTGGTAAGGAGAATAGGCCATTGAGATTGAATGTAGAATGTGAATCTGGTGTAAACAGCCACAGGTTAAGATCAGGAATCCATGTCTGTGATCTAGATGTGATATCCAAAGGAATGGGATGTGGTGGAAAAGACTGGCACATCCACAAAAATTCTCAAGAATTTAGCAACACGTGAAAAGAGAAGGTTGCATGGAATTTTCCGCAGTATCTAAGCAAGAAGATTATTTCTGGGAGTTAATTAGTTTTTTTTACTATGCAAGCATAGATTGAAGGCAACAGTATATCAGGGAAAAAGGGTTTGCTTTCACTTTCAGGTAAGTGGGTACTAAAGACTTTCAGTGGACCGATGACGATAAGGACAAATTGTTGGATTATTCTTTTTGCTTTCAGGAAGGGGAGAGGCCTACGTGATTTCCGATTACCAGACCTGCGTTTAGGTGTCCATGCTTCGCAAAAGCCGAGCAACGTTTCGGTTACCAGGTCACTCGTAAGAAGTCAAAGGTAACACAGGGGAAGGAACCCATACACGTTGAGTTCACCATCAAAAATGAAAGAAAACTTCGGTTTTATAGCTGTGGTCAATCTAACATCAGCTTTTCAATTTGTTTTCAGAGTACATTTTAGGCTCAGTCACGGGATAATTGGGATATTTGGGGGAGGAAATTGGGAAACGAAATAATTCAAACGATTTTATTTGAAAGATTTCGCCAATGATTTTATTTATCCAGTTTTCTTGATATAATCAGGGGAATTTTACTAAATTTGACGCAAATTGTCTGCTATAACAAATTGCTATAACAAATTAAACAATTCCATTACATGCCACACAAACATATTAAAGCTAATGGGATTAAATATTATAACCAGTGAAATGGAATGTTCATATCCAGACAATCCATTTTTCATCGGGATATCAGAAAGATATGAGTTGTATACTGCACATGAGATTCATATGTGCCTCTCGGGTGCATATCAGCAAGCGTGTGATCTTGGGAAATGTTGTGAAAGAAGAATAAGACAAATTAAATTAAAAAATTAATATTACTGATATAAAATTTGAGATTTCATTTCCATCTTAATTTGAAAATTTTTATTTAGTAGCGAAAATGAAATATATCACTTATTTTTATCATAGAATATAACAGACACATATTTATGTCTCTTTTATGATACGTGGTAAGGAGATACGTGCTTAGGAGGGTGTATAAATAGAACTAATTTTTTCCCGGTGCTATGCAGGACTTTTGTAGCCATATGTGATTCACATTAATATGATTCACTTGAACACTGCCTGTAGATTCAGGGATGATCGATTGGGTAAAATGTGCTGTATGTTTTTGGAAGGCGATGTTTTTGAGGATAAAATGATAATTCAATGAAAATTCAATCAGATTTTTTGACTGTACTATTAAGCAATGTGCAGAAGAAAACTAATGCTGTAACACTGCGGGAAGAAATGTTATAATAAATTAGATTTGATATAAATTATTGAAGATTTTCGTTTGAAGACACTGGAACCAGCAATGCTTCTAATCTTACTGATCTACTATTGCAAATTTGACAAAAGATCATGCGAATTAGTGATTGAGTAATGAAAAAATCACTTACAAAAACCTTTTCCCCTGTCAAAATGCTTGAGAATGCTTGTATGAAGTATTATGTATCAAAATTTGAATTTTCTTCTTTGAATTGACAGGGATTAATAATGAGAACCAAAAATCAAAATGGCTGATTAACTATTATCCTTTAAAACGCAGAAATAGTTCTTAAATAATTCCCGATAACCATTGCGAAGTAGCACAAATTATAATGACAATAATTGGGCAGACCCAGAACCGTTAATTTTGCTGGAGCATGAAAGCATAAAAAAATTCAATAAAACCATTTTTAAGCACTTTCTCATTTTGAATGCCGCGTCATGTGGGAGAAAAATGATGAAATATTTAACTTAATACGTCCCTCCCTAGTTTCGTGGAACTGTGGATCTTATTACCATCTCTATTTTCTCTCCTTTGCCTTAGCTCACAGGTCTGTTCATCCGATTGAATTATAGATATACTATCGATATTACTGTTATTCGCCTCTCTGAAGCCATTGGTGTAACGAAGTGACTGCCTGAGAATTTTCTTTGTCAAAACCATTGATTTGAAAACTATATTTTAATGATAATAAAAAGTAAAGTGATTCGGAAATTTACAATATGATTCAATATTTCTTTGCCTATGACAGTAAAGCATTGAAAGAAATGCTGCATGGATCGAAATCTATTGAGCAAAAATCCAGTACTGAAAATTTAGTGAGCAATAGTTGTTTCATTGTGACGACTCAGCGTATAGGAGAGCCTAATTAAAATCTAAAAAGGGGTGACTTAGGAAGGGAAATGGAAGGGAAGGGAAAATGCATGAATTGACCAATAAAAGAAAAACACAAGCCATAATATTTTGAACCGAAAAAATTTGATTGGAATGACTTTTTTAATTTTTATCCAATTATATTAAAAATAAAAAGGGATATTGTTCAGAGAAGTGTATAAAATAATAAAACATAACATTAAAAATATAATTTACGGAACGGATACATATGTCTTGAAGTAGTGAAGTCATTGCGATCGCGCTTACCATTCCAGAGGATTCGCGTGGAGGTGGACGGATATAACAAATTCCCTACTAATTATACACTACTCTCTTGAATAATACCATTGATTTGGTTTCCTATAGAGATGTCATCTAATGGTATATCGTTGATGTCAATCTGACAAAATTGTTCATCAGAATCTTGGACTGTGGAATCATTCTGGCCGTCCTGAAAAATTAATGTGAAGAAGAATATATTGATTAACTTAGTAGAGTACAAAGTGATTTGACACAAACTCAAATTACAAACACGAACGCACGAACGAGCAAACACACGAAAACACACACGCAAACGAACACATTTAATTGAGCTTTAATATGCAGCCAAAATTATAATTTCGATATGTCTGAATGTGAGAATGACTTTGAAATAATTATTCTAGGGTTGTATTTTTAATGATTATTTGACGACATAATATTGGAATACATTCTGACCACAATGCAGACTGAAAAATCATTTTTTAAGCCACTATTATAATATCGACCAAAAACTCAATTCCATTACAAAAAAGAAAAAAAAGAATCACATCTTTTGTTTAAACATCATTGAGCGGCCAACAAGAATTAGGTATATTTAAAAAAAACATGAGACAGCCATCCGTCTTATTAAGGAAACTTTCAGTTACTGTTGGATGATCTATTACAATTAGCTCAGGTTTTTCCACAGTAAAAATATTATAATTACCACTATATTACGCACTCTAATCGAATAAAAATTAGTTTTCTAGTCTATTGGTTTCATTAATTTGAGAGATCAATTTTACAATATCTCTATTTTCATTTTTTAAGATAAATTTGTTGCTATTAAATTAGGTTTATGAAAATTATTTGTTGTTTCCCTGAAAAATATCTCAAAATTCACATTTCATCTCAAATATAAAATAAATTTTTATGTCATAAATATTTTTTATTCAAGTTGTATCGCTCAAAATTTCAGTTAACAAGCAGATTAAATTTTATATGAAATTTCAAAAATGACGTGAAATGATGTTATGGATAGTAATGTATGTATGTATGGATAGTAATGGACAGTAATGTATGGCGATTATTTTAAAGGTTCGTGTTTGAAATGCGATGGCGATAATGCAGTAGAAGAACCAGATAACTTACCGAAATGCCGTGTTCAAATCGTCTTGCTGCAAATTTGAAGAAACCAGTGAAAAAGCATATTTTTAGGAAGGTCGCCATCAACGCCAAACCTAAAAAAAATGCAAATTTAATTCCCTGAAATAGAAAAAGTATTGCGCATATAATCACTCATCGTAAATGTAAAAACATGAACACAAGCATAAAAAAGTAATGGTTGTAAATAAATGTGTGGAATCGTTCCATTCGCCTGATTTCCTGATCTCAACGCTTAATATTTAAGGCTGAAGCAGTGGAATTACTGATTCCACTCCGAAACAACCACATGTTGCTTCGGAAACCTTACATATTATCTACTTAGATAACTCATTGAGTAGCCCAAAGGGCAAGAATAAATGCTACTCTCCCTAATGATATTTCACGTACTGCATCCCTATGGAAATACTGTTAAATTTAACATCTAACCACTGAGATTGGATTAACTTGGAATGCTTGATGACTATACAAACACACTACTTATCATAACTTGACTAGATTACTTCAGATAATAAAGAAAACTACACTACGAAAGCATTACTATTAAAACAATTTTAGTTACCACAATCATATGTACAAACACTCTCGATCTAAATTGGATAAAACATATTATCGTGAAACAATAGAATATCATAACAAGAAAGTTGACAGAAATAATGTTTCGGGAACACAAATTAATCACAGCAACATGAAAATGATGCAAATGGCACTGACTAATTTTATCCATTGAACCCTTGTCAACACCCTGAATTTGGTAGACAACATGTAAACCGTAACATTAATACATAAGAAAAATACTCGGATACTATTATTATTATAATCTATCGGTTAAGGAAGATTTTTGGATGGACACAACTATCAAATAAATATTTTGTGACTCCAAACAAAACCCAATTCAGCAACCTACTCTGTCTGCATCAGGCCTCTCTTCATCTCTGTGTACTTCTTTCCTCCCTTCATCCCGTCCAACATACCTATCTTCTTCCTGCCCTTGCCTCGTTTGCCTAACGTTCTCCCTTCTATTACAGTCTTAAACATCCTACTGCCAATCAAAAATACCTTCATCCATTTTTCCTGCCTCCATAGGATTTATCCCAACAAACCCCTCTCCTCGCCCACCATCCCCTTTACATCCTCATTTGTTTTCCTTTGGGTACATTTATCAATGATAAAATAAGCGACGCCATATTTCCTGTTATGATAATTGAAATCATCCGTTAATGATACGTGAGTGTTTGCTTCTTAATATTTTGAAGAAGTTATACTCGAGTATCATTTCAAGGTACTGATATTAGCATATGGCATGATGCTTGCTAATGGAAATTATTCCTAATATAAAGAATGTAGAATGGAAAAAAAATGTTTTCAACTCGGAAACGGGGAGATAATAAAGGAGGAAATGAGCCTTGGTTCACCATATAATAAACAAGATTTCTAATTTGCTAAAGAATTGAGCATGGTAATTTTCAAATGTTCACGTACTTTAGTCATTTATATTGACTTTTCGTAAATATTTTACGTATTGTGAGTAGCGTATAATAAGGGGATCGTAATCCTAAAAAGAATGTAAACACGGAGTTAGGCAAAATGAAGTACAAAGAGTTAAACAATAAATTGAGAAGGGCCACAAATAAAGCAAAAGAAGAATGGTGGAAAACGCACTGCGAGGATATGGAAAGTTTACAGAGGAAGGGTGAAATTGGTGCTCTATACAGCAAGGTTAAGTTATTATCGGGAAGTAAAAAGGCAAGATCTGTGCTAGCAGTTAAAGATAAGTGGGGTAAAATAATAGTTGAACCAGGAAAAATCCAAGAGAGATGGAAGGGATATATAGAAACACTGTATGGTAAAGAACTTAGGCCGACAAGGTTAGACATAAAAAAGGAACATGACGTAGAGGAGATAGCTTAGGTCCAGGCATACTTGACGATGAAATAGAAAGGGCATTAAAGGAGATGAAAGCAAATAAGGCCGTGGGGGTGGACAACATACCTGTAGAACTGTTGAAATGTTTAGGAAAATGCGGGAAAAAGGCCCTATATGGACTGATTCGTAGTATCTATGAGGAAGGAATCTGGCCGGAAGATTTTGTGAGATCGGTGTTAGTTCCTATTCCAAAAAATACAAAGGCTATATCATGTGAGGATTACAGAACAATAAGTTTGATATCCCACGCAGCTAAAGTTATTCTCAGGATCATCACCAAAAGGATAGAGAGTAAGGCAAATGATTACTTAGGGGGTGATCAGTTTGGGTTTAGGAAGGGAAGAGGTACGCGTGATGCCATTGCAGTAATGAGATCACTAATTGAGAGGAATATAGAATACAACCAGGACGTTTTTGCCTGTTTTGTAGATTTCGAAAAAGCATTTGATAGAGTGAATTGGGAAAAATTAATGCGTGTATTGCAGAAAATAGGAATGGATTGGAGGGACAGGAGACTGATCCGCAACCTGTACATGTCTCAGACTGCTCAGGTGTGAGTGGGGAACGGAGAGTCCGGATGGGCAGTGTTAGGAAGAGGGGTAAGGCCGGGTTGCCCATTGTCACCGGTGCCGTTCAAGGTATATGTGGAGGAAATGATTAGAGAGGCATGGGAAGAACTGGAGGTAGGAATAAAAGTCGGAGGGGAATTGGTAAAATCGGTTAGGTTTGCTGATTACCAAGCATTAGTTGCTCAGTCAGCCAAGGGGTTGCAAGCATTGCTGAGTGAATTGGAGGTTCAGTGCGATAAATATGGGATGAGAATCAACATTAATAAAACAAAGGTTATGCGATTTACCAGAAAGAAAAAGGCTAAGCTAAATATTAAAATAGGCGGGGAAAAAATAGAGCAGGTAGAGCAATTTACATATCTCGGAAGTGTTTTGGACCAATACAGTAAAAGTGGTAGGGACGTAAGGAGAAGAATTGCGCTAGGCAAGGAGGCTTTCTCAAGGAGGAGGGAGTTGATGACGGGGACGTAGAGTAGAGATGTTAAGACAAGACTCGTAAAAACTCTGATATGGAGCGTAGCTATGTACGGCGCGGAAACGTGGTCACTGAAGCAGGAGGATAGACGTAGATTGGAGGCTTTTGAAATGTGGGTGTGGAGAAGAATGGAGAAGGTGAAATGGGCCGAAAAGAAAACAAATGAGGAAGTACTAGAGATGGTAGGTGAGGAGAGAGGTTTGTTGAGAGAAATCCTATGGAGGCAGGAAAAATGGATGAAAGGCGTATTTAGCGGTAGTGGAATGTTGAAGAAGGTAATAGAGGGGAGAATGTTGGGCAAGCGAGGTAAGGGCAGGAACAGGATTGGGATGTTGGACGGGATGAAGGGAGGAAAGAAGTACACAGAGATGAAGAGGGACCTGATATAGATTAGTTTGCTAGTTGGGGAGTCACAAAATGTTTATTTGATAGTTGTGTCCATCCAAAAACCTACCTCAAACGGTATATTACCTAATAATAATAATTCTAAAAATTCCAGGACTCACTCTCACTCTGTCTAGCCAAATACTCTCTGCAATCACTTCAAGTTTATGGGACAAATTTTCTGATCTACTAAATTCTTGCTTCGTTTAAAGGATATCTGTAAGGCTAGAATTCTTAATTTATTGGTTGCTGTTTTTCGGATTTATTTGGATGCTCATGTTCCGGGTGTAAAGGGACCATTCTGACCAGTTGCTGCTTTTCTGTTGGACGGAGCAATGTTTTAATGGAGCTCAGAAACTTCTTTAGAGCATGAAAATAGTTCTCAAGCACTCACACAGATGTTTAGATGTTTCCATATCTTGCCCAAAAGAAAGAAGTTCATGAGTTAAAAATCATTTGACTATTACCCTGGGAAATATCCCTGTTTTATGGAAATTGATAATTTAGACAAAAGGAAAAAATGTTATTTGGATAATTTGAATCCCATTAAAATATCAAGTGCAAAACAATATAATACGTACATTTACTGTAGGAATGTTACGGTGATCATTACTGCCCGTGGAGTTCATAAAATCATCCGGGGAAGTGGTCACCATTCCTTCTGGTAATGATCTCCCATCCGCATTCTCTCCCATTTTTCGGTTTTCGCGATTGTTTTCAGCACCGAAAACCTCCCTGGAGCCTTGGAAAAAACTATCATTTTTTATTTTGGGCTCCATGGTGGTATCCTGAATCATAAAAATCATAAAAAAAACCAAATCAATTCAATTCAAGTCATGAAAATATGAGAGAGTAACATAATTGATGTTTTAATGCCTTAAATTGTTTGTATCATATTTTATGGTGTATTAAAATTTATAAAACCAGAACGTAAGTAGAAATGTGAGTCCATTTTCTTTGAAAAGCGAAAATGATTAGTCATTGCTAGAAATCTGAAAAAACCTTTATCATTGATACAAAAGAATTTGGTCTTTCTCCTTTTTTAACAATGTATGGCTATGTAGATAGCCATTTAGCACCTGCAAATAAAATGTATTCATTCTGAAAAATACATTCGGTTAGTAGGACCCATATTCTATTTTTTTAATTTGCAACAAAATTAGCGTATTACCTAAAGCAAATCTGGGCAAGATATATGCATAAAACTATTTAAATTTGTTGTAGTGATACCAAAAGTTAACTTAAAATGGATGTAACATTTAAGTGAAATATTCACCCTCATTGGTATCGTTATGCTAAATGCAAAAAATAATGTATCACAATTTACTAATTTCGTTTTTTTAATTGAATGTAGTTAATCCTAATGCTGCCCCTCATAAAATTTCCTGAATAAGACAGGCGAACTAGATTTCTTGAAATTATGAAGAAGATCATGGTATTGGCATTAAATATTTTCCGAAATAATCATTAAAATTAATCTTGATAATTTTTCATTAATATTTTTATGGAGATAATTATTACAATGAAAAGTACTTCAAGCCGATGAAATGGTCTATGGACTGTATTTTCTTAACTTACTGGAACTTCGGTGCTATCTGTGGCGTTTCCATCTTTGAAGTCAATTTCACTGTACTTTTTCACCAGAAATGCAGTTTCATTTTCTGACTTAAACCAATCGGTTTGGTTTCCGTGATTGATTTCGCCATCAGAAGGCTCGGACATACTAGTTTGTGCAGGAGAGAGGAGACTCGGAAGTGCAGTTGTAAAGATCTCGAGGTCCGCCTGCAATTACAAACAGATAAAAATGAAGAGGGTTGTAAGGGTTGTAAAAATTAATATCATTAAGTTTTAATTTAATATGGTATTTAAGAAACATCTAATTTATTGTTTTACGGGAAGACAACAATGGGAATGGATTTTATAAACCACCTCCGATGATAACAATTAATTCATAACTTTTTCATGTGCCTCCAAATACATTAAGTGGATCTGTAAATTACCCATATTAAGTAATGTAAAAAGTTTGCAAGAAGAATAAAATTTTTATGCCTGGGATTTGAGTTTAAGTGACGTTATGGCTGTCGCGGATTCAAGTAGCTTCAAACTCAGAGAGCCCAGGTTTGAATCTCGGAGTTATTTTATTTCGGAGATATATTTTTCGGTGGTATCCCAATTCCTACTTGGGGTGCTTTTTGGAGGGCACTTTGAGTGAGTGCGCCGTCCTTCGGATGGAACGGTACGCTGTTTTACGTTACGCTGCTTTACGTTACGCTCTCTTTAAAGTAGACTGATACTACTGTATGTTCCTTTCCACCCTTCGTCCTTTCCTGTCTATCCCTAATTGCGAAAATTTCTTCAGATGTCGGTCACATCCCCACAAACTACTCGCGCAAGGAATTTGTAGAAAGTTGGAACCCAATCGATCGACGTGAAAACCTTCCAATATACATAAAAATCATCACTAAACCCAAAAAGAATTGAAACAGCAGTAAATTAGTGCAGGTGCAAAATATCTAACATACATGCGATATTGGACAATGATATTGATCTCATGCATAAATTGAAAGACGAGTAAGATTTTCCAGTGCAAAAAAAGAAGAGAGGAAAAAGATAAATTAATACGATAAAAATACACAATAAATTAATATACTTAAATATCAAGAAAAATGTTAAAAAATTAAAAATGAAGAAGAAATAATGCAGTGAATGTTGTGGTAGCAAATAAATTACTCTGTGCCAAAAGGTAAAATTCCAATGCACAGAGTCTGTACAAAAAAATGAAACTGGTCTTTCTACGCGCAAACTGCTTGCGGCTCACAATCAGTGATGCGTCGCCTCATAGCGGCGTTTATGAGAAGTAAGTAGAAGAGTATTGTAGGTAAATGATGATGTTATAGAAAGATGTTAAAAGAAGAGAGCGATGGAAACGTTATGGAATTAAAAAAAGGGGGAGGGGATAACTAAGGAAAGTTCACGTCGAGTTTGTATATTGATCGTATTGTGAAATCTGAACCTTTTCTGAAAAATGTTGACCTCCACATCAACATGGCAACACTGTTTCAGAAAAGTCTAGGGATGTGCTTGTGTATGAAATAACTCGTGGTACTCACAAAAATGTCAGCCATTTTGGACGCTCAGTTGTTTCTTGGCATTTGCTTGAGTGAACGAAGTTTAAAATTCTTTCAGTGATTTTTCCCGTCGATTCATATTTGTAGATGAAAATTGGATCAACCACTACACTTCTGAGACGAAAGATTAGTCAAAACAATGGGCTGCAATGGATGAACCTGCTCCGAATAAGGCGAAGACGGTTCTATTGGCCGTGAAGCATGGCGACGTTCTTATGGATTAGTCATGGAAGGAATTGAGTTCATCAATTATAATTATAAAAGTAAAACAATAAAAAGAGAGTTTTACGTATTTTTATTTGACAAGCAGAAGGCAGAAATTACAAAAATACGACCGTGATTGGAGCAGAATTCACAAACAAACACCTGCGCAAAAAACAAATCACCTGCGCAAACTTCGGCGCTCGCCAGAGCTTAAATTCGCGAATTTGCACTTCGAATTGGTAGTCCACTCACCCTATTCCCCAGATATACCTTCAGAGCCTTTTTTTCTTTCCTAACTCTAATGTTTTGCTTGGAGGACAAAGATTTCCACCGGACGAGGAGGTTATCGCATACGTGAATGCCTATTTTGCGAAGAAAGACGTCAACTAATTTTTGGAAGGGTTAAACAAATTTGGGGAATTGCTGGCAAAAATGTATCAACTCAAAAAGAGACTGTTGAAAATTACAAATTAATTTGAAGAAATAATATGTCGTTTATTTGTTAGGTTGGAAACTTTTCTGACTACACAATTATTATGTATGTATTCATATAAATAAGTCATGGAAAACGGCGAGATATTAAATAAAGGTAAAAACGCGAAATGCGAAGGAATTGGGAACAGCTGTACTAAATTGAATAGTCTGTAGAACCTCGAAATTCTTTCCGAAATTTCCGAAATCAGGAAGGAGTGTAGGCTGACGGGAAGATCCTATGACAATAATATTCATTGAACAGATTATAGTAACGAGAGAATATTAAAAAATCGCCATTAATTCGATATTACATATCCCGCAAAAGCCAGAGCAAAAAATAAAAAAATAAAATATTAATCGAATTAAAATGAAATGTAATTACGAAAAATGATTGAAATAAAAAAAACAACATTCATTGTGTATAAATGAAGCACAATTACTAATAAAATGAAGTAAAACACCGTGGACAAGTATTTTGCACAAAATAATGAAATTCATGTGTTTAGATAAAGAGGCGAAGAAAACTATCGAAATTACGCTACAAGATATGAAGCAGTTGAACACCTATAATGATACCTATAGATGGGTGATCACCATAACACTGTTTAAGACATTCTAAAAGCCTGAACCTACGAAGGAGAAGAAAACAAAGACAGCTAAATGTATCTAAATAAGGCAAATATAATTAATTACTCCTACTCACGGTAATGTATTCTTTTTCACTTTCGGGCGGTGTAGCTGCGTGCGTGATGTTCTGAACCTCTAAACTGGGAACCACAAACGTCACTCGTTGCACTTTGAATTCCGACGCACTCTCCTCCGAATCGTTTCCGTTGCTGTTATTTTGTTGCACATCGTAAGCTTCACTCAGATTAAATGAAATTCCATTAGTAATTTTCTTCGTGGAATCAAAGGAGTCACCCAATGGCTGATTAGTGACTTGTTGATGCTCTGGGTTCCGTTCCGTGAGATGCGTATCACACCTTATGAAAATCAGGAATAAGATGATAAGAGCTCGCGTAAGCATTTTGGGGTTACTGATCACGCAATCTTATTGTCCACAAGTACTTCTTTGCAGAGTTACTGTTTGTTTTAATTGAATCTCACTCTCACTTCAATTTCCGTTAATTGAAATTAGCATCACCAAATTTCTAAACCCGCCAGTTGAAACTAAGGACACCGTAACTAACTCTAGGTTAAAGATGCTAACTGAATAGGCAATCGGAATAGGAATAAGGTTGTCGAAGATGTCACCTCCTCGACTTCCTATTCTAAAATGTCGTTCCTTATTTTTGAGCTAGATCTTTCCCCCATTTTCACCCCCCTCCCCGACTTCCACTCCTCCCATTCCCACTTCCCCATTCCCACTCCTCCCACCCCCACTCCCCTCCCCACACACTCACTCTATCCGAATGCCATAACTGTGTGTTGTCACAAAATTTCTTGCAATTTTTAAGGGTGACTTCACACCATTCCTCTATTATGTCATTTCATACTTTTGAAATAAATCACCACTGCAATGGAGAGCTATGCTGAAAATAGAGCGGCAACAAGACATTTATATTTAAAAAAGGGTTGATTTTCCACACGTAATTCTATTCATTGTTCCATGCTGTTTTTATTAAGTTTATGTATTTCCATCATATGGCATACTATATTAAATAAAGGTATCGAAATAGTTAGCAATGAAGTGGTTAACTCATGTTCATCCATTATTTAACATCACATATTTTTAGATCAACTTCGGAAAAATACCCGATGAGAATAAGACACATCAAGAAATGATATTTTAAAGCTTGGATTAAATGGATCATTCAGATTGCAAAAAAATTTGAAGAATTCTTTATATAACCCTAGTTCTATTTTATTTTGCCGAATGACGCTTCATTTAGCAATTAATTTACATAGCACATGTCCGCCTTGTAACCTTCCGCATGGACTACAACCTTGACATAATGGAAGGGTTTATGGGTTATCATGACCCCTATAGCTGCGCTGGAAGGGAAAAATTTATAATAGCTCCTGATAAGTTCACCTACAAAACAAAGGGTGACCCTACCACGGACTAAGTCTACCCTGCATGAACCCTGCTATGATATACCTGCAGGGTATATCATAGCAGGGCAGTACCTGCCATCAGGGCACGTACTGCCCTAAGCAGAAAGCATACTGTTATCAGGAAAAAGACAAGGGAGTCATAGATTACAGATTACACGATTAGGAAAATAGACGAGAGGAGAACAAGGAAGAGCGAAAAGTGAGAGAGGATCTGCTGTTTCGATAAGAGTACATTTTAAGAAACTGCGGGATATATCGCGACAACAACTGCGAACGGAGTCATCCGGCAAATGTGCAATAAATGCAACTATTTCTGAGGGTGAGAATCATTCGCTTTGACAGCGATTCGAACCCGGATCTCTCGATGTCCGACTGAGTGCTTTATTAGTTAATTTATCAAGGCGTCCTCTTAAGATCCTAGATTTTGGGGGCTTTAAAGGAACAACTTCACAATTCTTTGCAAGCCGCCTCAGGGGTGTTTGATGAGGGATGTAAGGCCACCGCCCGTAAAAGAGAGTAAAACCACATGAAAAACCAATATATTCATGCAAATATGAAAAGAGGAGTGGATATTCGTGTGAAAACCTTTTTAATATACACGCATGCAAAAACTTATGCTATCAACTAACACACACATGCACGTCAACCTATAAATGTAGTGAAACTATCCAATAACGTAAAAATATTAATTGAAAGTTAAGAATGTGAAATTCTTCACATTCACATGGGCGTGCAAACTTATGATCTCCCCCTGCAAAGACTGATGGGGAATCTAACACACGGCAGCAGGCAGGCAGCGGAGGCTGTACGGAGCATTGCATTCTGTAATGGCAGTCCCATGCGGTCATGCGGGAAGGGTTTTGACAACAAAATACACAAGATTAGTGCATGTATTTGGGCAAAATTAATTATTCCCTAGACGCTGGGTGTAGCAAGTGAGATATTTGCTGGACAAGATGAAGTGACGAAATAAAACTGAAAAATTCCAAGAAAGTGCGGGAGATGCCGCGGCAGTAACTTACCGATGCCGATATTTCACGGCATCTCACGCACTTTCTTGGAATTTGCCAAAGGTGAAACACCCCTAGTGTCTCAATTTGGCTTGAACCTCGTGGACTGTGACACATAGCGCACGACTGCGAATTCAGGTGACTTTGTCTCTCCGTTATTTTGCCACAACTTGTCTCTTTAAAGCCCCTGAAATCTCGGAGTGTAGGAGGACGCCTCGTTAGCTTAACTGTACGGGTTGGAATTCCGGTCAAGGCGAATGATTTTTACACTCTGAAATTGATGCATTTGAGTAAATTTTGTCTCATAGACTTCCATTTGTTTGAATTAAGGACAGATCATCTATTGGACGTTGTGTGTCAAAAGCGTGAATGGCAGTAGCTTTCAATGTATTCGGCAAAATCTATAAAGGCTTCTTTTAAAAATCACTTTTAAGTTACACAAACTTAATGTCGAAGGAAGAAAAGGGAAGAGCTACTGCTAAAAAAGAAGCGTAAAAATATAGGGGTCCTCCGATTATTGCAAGGTGAAAAACTGTGTATGCAATGTAAAATGGTTGTAGCTGATATGCTAATGGAGAATTGGCTCAATCACTAGAAAACATTACTAGAATCCTCCTATGATGATGAGGAGGAGAAAACTTCTGCAATACCTCTGGGTTCGAATCCCAGAGGCGATTGATTTTTTCAGTGGTATCCCGATCCCTACTTGAGATGGTTTATGGAGAACACTTTGAATGAGTACGACGTCCGTCGGATGGGACGTTAAACTGCGTACCCCTTGGCGCCTTTCGATAAGAGTAGGCTAATGCCGGCGCCGGGTTTCTCTCCGCCCTTCCTTTCCTATTCATTCCTAATGGCGCAAATGACCTTAGCTGTCGGTCGCCTCCTCTAAAACTAATACTGCTACGTAGGTGATATCCCGAAAGTAACAACTTATCACTCTTAATCTCCCACTCTGAAGATAATTACGTGATGAGGCCGCGCGTGCACGGTTACCTGCCCATCAAAAAAGTGAACTCATTCCGCATGATTCAGATTTTTTCTATTTTACCCAAAGTCCTATTATCTCTCTTCCATCATGTACAGCAAATTCGCGCACATAATTAATATAAAAAGGCCTGTATATGTAATTAGTAATAGTGCTTCATGCCTTTATGTGAACGAATCAATTTATACGGGACAAAAGCTAATCTCATTGCAATGGATGCAATCAATATATCCATTAACCTTATTGAGAGGCTTGCATCTAAAAACCCAGAATATTAAAAAGCTATTGCATTTATTAAACATCAGCAAGGAATTTATTCGTATATCTGAATTGCGTTTCCTAGGAATGATAAAACAGCTGAGTGCACTTGAAAATGGTTCCGGAAGAACGTAACATTTAAGCATCTCACGTCCAAAACAAAAGATGAACCCTGGTCATATTGATAACTCACGCACAATCTTTTATTTGGTTTAATAACGTATTTTCTAATAAAATTAAACAAAAAAAAACAAATTAATATTTGGTAATAAAAAGTGCATTTTATTTATGTGCACCAGTAATTTATGCTTTTCAAAGGGATATTCATTGATTTTCACAAAATAACCTATAAATTAATTAGTTGACCGTACTTTGATTAGGATAAATCTTTAAAAAATATTAAGCCAGAGCAAAACATTCTCTAATTGTAGCTATTTATTTTTAACCGAATTAAAAATTAGGAAATTTACATACGGGTGTCATTTTTTCCGCTTGATAACAAGATGTAAGCAACATATTTCCAAAGAATGCAGGAAAGAATCGGGGTTGTCCCAAACTCACTTTAAATTCATTTTCAGAGTAAAGAGGATATGCCGTGATATTACTTACAATAAAAAAACTAACACAGTCATCAACCTGAAGGTCAGTTTGATAGGCGATGGTAGAGTTCCCCCAATATTAAGCCCTATACGGCGTGTGAACTCCACACGTCAGGGTAGGGGGGACAGGTCCTTTACCCGTGCCGCTGGTGGTTTCCCAAGCACCTGGCATCCGAAAAATCATTCAGCTTGGGTGAAAATGGGAGTTTCTAGAGAGACGTGCTGGGTACTCGAACCCTCAGGTAAGTAACACGCCCCTTTACAACCGGTTTACCAAGTCCCATTTTTTGTATCAGAATGATCAACTTCAATTTCAATGACAAATAAAATCATTTGGCAGTGAACCATAATTACATATACAAAGGTCACCGATTAAAAAATTTAAACGTTCGAGCAGAGAGGAAATACTTAATTACATGTCAAGGGTCGGAATCAAGGTGTGAATCAGAGACCAATATTTATTGTGACATGGCTCCGTGATATGATGGGCAATGCTGGTTAAATTTTATGCAGATATTATGGTGTGTTTCAATTGGTTAATAACTAGTATCTTTATGATGAGGTACATGCATTAGTTCAGGAGTTACATTTGAATTTGCAACTGACGAAAGGAAAAATGTACAACAAACTAAATTTTCGTGAATTAATTTCATCAGCATTGTTTTTCCACATTTTAGGTTTAGATGAATGCATGCACATGGACTGAACATCGCTACATTTTATATCATTGGTTAGAAAAAACATACATGCAGCTACAGCCCACTTTAAATTTTGTAAAAAGATTAAATGCCAATTCCGAGGAACACAGAGTAATTGATAAAATATGATACTCTGGGCAAGCTATTCCCAAGTTCATGCGTCATTACATACCTGTATCATGTTGCTACTTGTATGCCTCTAAAAAAGAGTGCTAAAATGCAAAAAGTTCCAGTCTCCGTCGATGAAATAGGAATTCATATTTGAGATAAAATCTCTGCTAATTAAATTAGATTCACTCAAAACATATTGCAGGTATCCTGTGAAAAGGAAATTACGCACGAGTAAGGAATTTCAGCGAAAATGAGAAAAAGTAAATTAGTTTCTCATCTTCATATAGCTTAATGAACATAAGTATTCTGGAGGGAGGATGATAGTTATCAAGTGTAATCTTATTGAGATGTTTGATATTGAAAAAAAAGATGTTATTTCGCCAGATTCGCTAAACATTGTAATAATAATAACACTAGTGTGACGGGTCTATTAAGGGATTTAGGCTAGGAACCCCTTGAAATACGAAGAAAACAAGCGAGACTTGGACTTTTAGAAATGTTCATAACAAACAAGTTTAACGATGACAAAAAAGGAATTATAACGGCCCCCCCCTAATTAGGTAGATCAGACCACAAAGATAAACTAAGGGAGAGAGATTCAAGTACAGATAGATTCAAATACTCATTCCTTCCCAGAACAATCAGAAATCATAATCGTAATAAACCGAAGTCACAATAGACATATTAAAAACATTTAATTTACAAGTCGGAACAAAATGAAACATTGCTAAGACATCAGGTATATTTGTGATTTGTGGCATATTTAGGATACGTATACGCACTCGTATACGTACAATAACTGACCCGTTAACATGTTATGGATAGTAATATTCTTGAGTTGTTAGCGAGGAACATATCCAAAACGTTGTCAAATAAAAAAATATATCAAAGGAATTAAAAACCACAGAGTAGTGAATTCTTCCTCTACTGGGGGTTAGAAAAAAGAAGCTCGAAAGAAAAAATATTTACTTGAAATTGGGATTATAATGGCATCACATGCTTGTCACAGAGTTCATGTGAACATATTAAGAAAGATTGTAAACACGGAAATACGGGGGAATACTTGTAATAATTTCCTTACCTTCCTTAATTCAGAAGTCAAAAGATTCATTCCGAGTACATATTTGAAACATATCACGGTACATACACGTAGACCATTACGAGATACATTGGGCGATTGCTATGAAGGAATTTCGGACAACCTAAACCGAAATCAAAAGGAAAGAAATAGCTGAAATTTTAAACAAGAAAGCCAAAGCATTGACCTCCGATGTCAGAGAGGCCCAGGGAAATACTAGTACTTGTAAGTCTTCAGACAATTCACACAGAAGCGATAAAGGCGAAATAGTAATCAGTAGTTTAGAAATTCCTTATTTCGAAGGTTGTTCACTAATTCCTCTCCGAAAGTCACCGACAGCTTTACAAATCATTTCCACCAATCGATGGCCAAAATAAAATTTTACACAGTGGATAGTGTTTTGTTTCAACAATCAAAACAATCACCCATCGTTCTCTTCTCATTACAGCCACTACTCACCCCAGCCCGCCTTCTAACCTCTTCTCCCTACATTCCGTTCGCCCGACATACCCCTTCCCGCTCTGATCATACATGGGACTCGCTCGTCACCCTTTCCCTTTAAATTCATTGCACTCACACCCAGTGCCGCTACACTACCGGCCGATCACTTCTGCTTTCATGCACCCTTCGGCTGGTCACCATTTATCACCCTTTGCACCGCACATGTCCATCTACCATGCTTTAGTTTGGAAATATACCGGTTAAATGAATAAATGTCACTAAAAATAAATATAATGAACATATTTACAACGATTCGCTTCGGATGCCTCGGGAATTATCCTAATGTCATCATACGTAAAAATAAAGTTTAATGGCAGATATTGGCTACTTTTGTTTGCAGACTGATTTCTTCAGTCAACAACCGAGGTTGTGCAGTTTTTGTTACAGTTACAATTAAGCATAAATGATTCTGATATATATTTTTGCACCCTAAAGAATTCCATGGCTACGGTAACTGCGTTTGCTGAAGACGTTTGAAATGACGTCCTTCTCTACTGATTCACAAGGTACCCAGTCAGAGCAATTATGAAATTAAATAAGCAATGAATCTATTGACATTATATTTTTCAATTTACGTCACCTCATTTCCTCTTTATACGGATTCTCATCTGATTGAAAAAAAGTCCTGAGCATGTATATCAGTTTAGTCACAAACCAAACGGCCTCAATGGAACCTGGAAGACCGTTTAGCGCAGTAACGTCGTTTCCCCTACGCAAACCACTCCAATTCAACCATAGCCGATTTCGCTCGTCTGACGCTATCCTCCTTGCATTAAACGTGGTGAAATTTCTCCCTCAAGTACATCAAACACACGGTTACATTACACAACCGTCTGTCTCATCGCTTGCCCTAAGGCTCGCCACCATTTCACGCCCTTCTAATGGAAGCCCTCTCAAATGTCATTCCACACCCCTCCCCTCGTAACTACACAAGTAACGCCCTCCTTCGCTCTTCTCTTTCCCAGTCATTATCTCCTCATTTCACACACATTTGTTTTTTCAATACATTCGAGCAATTAGTTGTTGATTACTTTAGTTAAAAGTCTGTTTTGAGCCTAATTTTTCTGATGAACCATAAATGAAACACACCATATCTCACCAAATGTAATATAGGGTCTAAAAGATGACCACTCACCCACATGATACATCCTCATTGGGTGTTTAAATTCCTTGCCTTCCATGAAGAGTTTTTGGGTGTTTCATTTGTTTCATATTTCCACCTGAATGCATTGGTGTTTTAGTAATGGAAATTGTATTTGTAGGGGCAGAAAACTATTGATTGTGTCATGGCTCCCTTAAAAGATGGAAGGAACTGGCTGGATTGCAATTTTCTTCTGGTGTATGATAAATGGTGAATAACTACCAATTAATTTTGAAGATTAGCTAAATAGTATTGTGCAAGAGTCACCTCCTATCTTTCCGCTGATTGAATGAAGAATTCTCATGGCCCTCAACTGTATTTTTATAAAATAATATGGTTGTTGTTAGTTTAGGGTTTATGGTAAATGCATGGACGTGGATTGAATATCTCATTATTTTCCTAATTCATTTAGGAAGAAAAGATGCAAGAGCCCACTTTGATATGGAACGTAGTTATGTACTGCACGGGAATGTGCTAATGCAGGATGATAGAAGTAGATTAGTGGCTTTTTGATGTGGGTTTGGATAAGAATGGAGAAGGTGAAATGGACCGAAAGGAAAACAAATGAGGAAGTACGGTGGGCGAGGAGGGGGATTTGTTGGGAGATATCCTAAGGAGACAGGAAAAATGAATGAAGGGTGTATTGTTTGGCAGTTTGATATTAAAGACTGTAATAGAGGGGAGAATGCTAGGGAAACGAGGAAAGGGCAGGAACAGGTATGCATGCCCACAGGCACCTGTATGTCAACTGGCAGAGCCATGCTGAAGTTCGTTCATGATCATGTCAATCCACTCCACCTTTTCTATTACTTTGTGTAATTCAGTCCCCAAAATGGCATGGCACGCCAACTATACCTCTCTACTGTGAGTTAACAAACGGTTATAACAGAGTACAGGACTAGAGACGTTTACTGCAGAGAGTGAGAGATTTGAATAATATGGACCTCGAATGTGGAAAGAATAAGACCCAGACATGCAGCCACAGCAAAAGCTATCCATGGTGGGACCCCTAGCTTTATTAATGGGATATTTCATATGCTGTGTCATCAAACTAATCAGTGAATCGTGTTCTGTAATTAGTCAGTATATTCTCTGATTCTAAATTTCTTAGTAGGTGAAGTTATTCTAACATTCAGGAGGAAAGAGCTTCTCAGCTGTATTTTATTTATGTCTATAACACTTAGTCACTGCTGGTCGATGCTTGGCCTCCATAAAAGAATTTTTGAAATCAGGAACCCACCAAAATCTCATTCAATTAGGAAAGGGTAAATGATTTAAGGATAGAAGTAGCTGACTTTTGATGCCAAAACTCCTCTCTGCTCTTCCCAACAGACCCTCCAAGGAACAAGTCATCTGACCAGTCTGAGTCATCCCATTGATTGCTGGTTTGGCTGCATCCATTCTCCAATGAGGGAAGCACTGCGGCACATTGGAAATGGTTCTGCAAACATCATCAAGTGTATCTGCAGCATCATTATTTACTTATATACACTAAGCATGATGATACATTGATGGGTGAGACAGTGGGATGAACTTATATAAATCAACAGATAAAATTTTCATTCAAAAGCTAATTTATTTTTACCATCAAGCAATATTTCTACCAAATGCCAATTGAATATTTCTGTTCTACCGAGCCAAATTATTAGTTAAGGTGGAAAATTTAATGTAAGCAGCATTTCATTTATGTGTTAAAAAAATGGAAACAAAATGCAGAATGTCTCACTAAACAAGACATACTAACAGCAAAGAAATCGATTGGAAAAAGGATATTGAACAGCTTCATATGCCTATTATCACCAGCACTGTTTAACTTTTTTGAATGACTAAAACTTTCAGGTACTTCCCTAAACAGTGAAGCAGATTTTTCCTTTCTTTCTTCTTCACAGTGCTTGTACCTTTATTAGTGCAATATATGCATTTCATCCTTTCTCTGTAACATATTATTATATCCTCACATTTCTTCTTCAATTAACCATCTTCTGCTTTTTCAGACCTATCTTTTCTTTGTTTCTTATTTAAATCTTTGTACTTACCTTACTTTTTGTTCACAGCCTTCTTTTTCTTCCTGCCATGCCACCCTTCAGACAGCCCTGTTAATGGAGATTCTCCCTCCTATCCTTTTTGAAGTCATGAAGAAATCTTCTGACTTGGTATTAGCATTCTTTTTGCGACAGCTAAAGCCTCACTATTCCATTTTTCATCAGTCCTTTTTTTTTCTTCCTGTTGAATTTCACATGATATTTCTTTAGTTCATGAGTGTGATCTAAATTTACATCTGCTACTGAGAAACTGTGCCAAGGATTATGCAGATCTATTGATTAAATGGTGGTAACAATATGTAACTGATGTCTCCTAATATTCCTCAATTTAATGTACCCTATCCTCTTTTTCCAATTGTAATTCCATGGTGATAAACCATATTTGTCTATTCCCTCCCATCTATTACTCCTCCAATCATAAATTCCTAGCCTGTCTCTATCAAGTGACCATTTCATTTATAGCTTCAGACAACCCTGTTGCTGGAGATGGTTAATCTTTAATTTACCCTTGACCTCACCCATAAATCTTCAGGCTGGCTACTAACAATCCTTTTTTGGGCAGCTAAACCCTTGCTACTCAATCATATGTTCATCATTCTTTTTTCATACTGTTGAATTTGACATCATATTGCATAAGCACTCAAGTGTGATCTAAATTCCCATCTGCTACTAGGAAATTGTGTGAATGTGTATGTGGATCTGATAACTACACGGTTGTAGGAATATGTAACAGATGTCTCATACTATCTATGATTTTTTCATGTATATTGAAAACATACATCTTTTTAATCTTAGGATTAGAACTAAATCATTCTCCAATTTTATTTATTCTATGGGAACATCTCCTTTTCTTTACATGGTCATTCCATGATGTTGAACCATATTTGTCTTTTTGCTCCCTTCTGTGAGTGTTACTCATCCCATCACAAATTCCTATCCTCTCTCTATCAAGTACCTGGATCATCCACAGTTACTTCCTCTCTACGTACAAATAAACAGCTAACTTTTTCTTCCTTTTATGACTACTTGGGGCATGGACCTGAATTAAATTACCCCAGTCATTGGTCAATAGCTAAGGTTGCTTTCCTTAGCTATTAACTAAAAGCTAATGACTAACAGCTTTCACAAATACCAATACATTACTCTCCAATATGAGTGATTTCATCTGTTTATAATTTTTCTTATTGAACACTGTAAGTTTCAATATAAGGATTTATTTACCTACCTACCTCTTCTAACACAGCCGAATTACTTTATTGTATTCTCTCTCAATCTCTTTCTTAATGGTTCCCAACTAACAATGTAATGGTGGTACTCAATTTTCTAAATGTTGCTTTCATGCTTTAATAACTACCTGGAACTGCTGCTTTATACCATATATCTGGATTTCATTCATGATCTCCAGACACTACACTTGCCCCTGTGGGAGGAGTCATATTTTCTAAATGGCCATATTACAAATTGGTTTTCACATCTTAATTTCTAGTTCTGATGAGGTACTTTCTAGTGCCTATTCTCCACAGTGTTGCTTCTGTGGCCACTTCGCTGGTGTCAGATGTCTTTGGGGCCTCCAGACTTAAAAATTTATATTGGAGGGATTTCCTTCCGTGAGAATCTTATCCTTCAACCTATTTTGCATGGGTAATTCTACCAAGAGCAGTTATCTTTATTCCCATAATCTAATAATGATCATCAAAATACATGCATTCATATTTCTATATGTTTGCGTATAAAATAATATGCATCTACATTCATATGTATATAGTCCCGGTCGAGGAAAATATTTTTACATTTGTGATCTGCTCAAATCCGCCTTCCCCACCTCTCTTGTGTTTGTCCTTTATGTGTGTTCCTTTCCCATTTTCCTTGTCTCTATTTCTATGTGAATTAATATACATGTATATATATATATACATATATATATTAATATCGATGATGCGGAAGTACTCACGAGAGCAATATAACTTTTGGACGGCACAATACAACACAGGATAAAACAGATAACACATAAAAGGACACTCACACTAGATGATTTAAGCTTTCGGCCTACTCCGAGGCCTTCTTCAGGTCAGACTGCTGTCACCACAGGACAGTGTGAGTGTCCTTTTACGTGTTATCTGTTTTATTCTGTGTTCTAATGCGCCGTCCAAAAGTTATAAAAATAAAGTATAAAAAGTAATAATAAGTTATATATATATATATATACCATAAAAACTGAATCCAATCCGAAGGTCAGTTTGGTAGGTGATGTGATAGTTCATCCAGTACTTTGCTTGAGAGTATGTGAAATTCACATATTAGGGCATGGGAGCCAGTTCCTTTCTCTGTGCTGGCTATGATTTTCCAGGAAGATCTGGTACCCAAAAAATCACATAGCTTGAATGGAGCTGCAGGTTCCCAGAGAGGCTTGCCCAGGAACCAAACCTAGGCCCTGTGGTCAGCAGTCCAAAGCTGTAACTCTTGGACGACCGTGATCCATATCTGCTTAAAAACTTATTCACTTGATAATATCAATCATACATGGATTTTTTTAATACTCTGTTGAAGTAAAACATTTGATTATTTAAAGAAATGTAGTGTTACATTACTGGTATAAAACCATGAAAGATTTTTTTTTGTTTAGCAATGACATACGTCACCATAATAATAATAATAATCTGGGAAAGAGACTTGAGGAAATTGGAGCACAAAATAGGCCTGGAAAATAGAAGTGGTGTGGGGGAAAAGACATTATGTTCTTGCACTTTTTAATTCATATAACCACTAATACAAATTTCTACAGAGATTAATGAGTATCTTGCTGAATTTACATCTTTGCTAAACGTAAAAAGAATCCTGGAGCCCATTACATTTGGTGGCCTTTTTGTCATAAATTGTATGCATTTGTCAGCATGTCCTTAATCATCATAAGAGAATGTTTCAAACAACCACACACAGGAAATGAAAATGATAAATATTACCAAGACAAAAACCGCCGATAATTCCATCAATGTTACCCATAATGGTTCAGAGTACTGAAAAGAAAAATGCTTTGGTTTAAATTTTGTCATTAATATATACAATATAATATAATAATACAAATGACTCATGCAATTTTAAAATTTTTAGTGTAGTAGAACAGGCTCCTAAAATTGAGTTGTAGTTTTTCAAATTGATTCAACATGTTTCTTTTTATTTGCCTTGAATAATTTGTTACCAGCCTACGTCCAAGAGGGCAATGACTATTGAGTGAAAGATTAAAATTCTTTATCTTTATTTTTCCATACATGGCCTAATACACATTGCAATTGAATGAAATTATTGAATTTTCAATTCAGTAATCTGGGTAAAAGAATACAATGAGTGAGATACCAGAATTTTTCCGGAGATTCTGGTCATAAATTCTAATTTTGCATGGTGGCATTTTAAACTTAGAGCAATATGAACTAAATAATTAACAAATACTTTTAATTCCAATTGTGCATTGTGATAAATCCATATTGAAAAAATAAATTTAACTTGCCTGGGAAAATTACAGAAATTTCTTTGAAATATCAATCTTCTACAAATTTACCAAGACTTTTAGGACACCTTCTTTATAAAGTTATAAATATATTAAGAAAAATTTTTATAGGTATTGGGATTTGGTAGTCCAGGGATAGAGTGTAGGACTACTTACTGGATGACCTGGATTTGATTCATGGTTAAAAACCTCTTTGGGCACTCTCAACGTCCTCTGAGCTGTGTTATTTTTTGGTTACTAAAATCCAGGGAAACCTTAGGTGGCACAGGGAAAGGATATGGCGGCTCTCCCTTCCTAATGTGTGATTTTCATGTCCCTTAGATGTCACATGCCTGACATAGAATAGGGTGAACTCTGCCACCACTTAGGAACCAACTTTTAGGCTGATTACTTTTTTAGTTTTTTATTTGAATAACATTAACAAATTATTGCTCCTAATTAATGCAACACATTAGGAGATAAGTGATTACTAATTGTCTTTCTTCTTATCTCTACTGTATTTGCATAGCTACTTGAAATTGAATGAGAAATTATATCACCGTATGGTCATCCTGATTAAAATTTTTCTTACTTATTGGCTTTGCATTTACATATCATTTACATACCTGACATCATTGCAAGAGTTTAGATTGACAATTACATAAAATTTAGATAGTTAGAGTTAGAGAGATTACTGTTAGAGTAAACCATTGAAATATCTGCAATGGAATAGTGAGCTTTTGTTCTCTTTTGGTAAAATCATCTTATAATTTGAAATATGAAGTTATATTTTATAATATAATTATAAAATATATAGATATTATTATCTGCAACAGTCTATGTTACATATGAAAGGGATCAACCTTGATTACACTAACATACCAGAAAGGTATTGTAGAGATAATATGCAAGTGATGATATCACATTGTAAGCATTATTAAGGAAGGCAATGGAAAACCGTCTCAACTATTTATCCAACAAATTTATGACAGCTAAAATTACGAGATATTTTACAGGCCACTGGAGGACTGGGTCAACTCACTAGAAGACACAGGATAGGATGAGACCCATTCCCTCAAAGGGATATAATAATACTAATAATAAAAATACCTTTATTTGTCCGGAGATTTGTTGCATATCCATACACAAATAGAGGACACGTCATTATACAATATGTATATATACAAACCAATACACTAGTAGTGTGGCAATTCCATATATTCATTTACAGAATAGAACATAAGATTTTTTAATAGTTTAAACAGCTCTTTCTTGAAAATTGGTTCTTTTGTTTCATATTTGATTTCATGGGGAAGTTTATTGAATAACCTTAAGCCCATTACTTTGGGCCTATAAGCAGTATTGTGAGTGCTGACATACGGTTGGGGCAGGTCATTGCAGGTCCTTGTATAATGACTGTGGTAATCGTGGTTGGACTTGTATTGAGAAATTTTACCCTTTGCATTCAAGATGACAATAAATATATATATGCAAGGCATAGGTAATAAACCAAGTATTTTTAAGAGAGGTGTACATGGTGTATCGCAAGTCACAAAGGGGGAGGAACCCCAGAAGAGAATACTAAAAGAAACTGGGGAATAAAATTCACCATAGTATATGAATAGAAGGACCTCTAAGTTTACAGAATGTCTGATATTTCTAATGAGGAAGCAAAGGGAACTTAACTTTCTACGTCATTTGAAAATGTGCTTCTCCCAAGATATGTTTCTATGCAAGGTAACTCCCAGGAATTGGGTACTGTGATTTTTGGGAATGCTTATACCTCCTACATCTGCTGAGATTGCAGCAGAAACTTTGTTCCTACTAGTGAAATAAATCAGGCAGGACTTGTTTAAATTGGGTTTTAGGAAGTTAAAAAGATACCATTCATTGAAAGTCTGAGTTACTTCAGCTCTTCAGCTGCTCTTTCTGTTTAACTGTCCACAGAGGAAGCCGTCACAATGATATTTGTATCATCAGCATACAGTAAAGGGTCTATTCCCTTAATGGACTTAGGCTTATCTGGAAGATCATTAATATAAATTAAAACTAAAATAGGGCCAAGTACAGAACTCTGGGGAACACCCAGTGCTACTTCTCTACCAGGAGAAACAAATTTGGAGCCATTTCTTGAGAGCTCCACATGCTGATACCGTTCACATAGACATGATTCAATCCATTTGTAGGATGAGCTTCTTATACCATGGCATTTCAGTTTATTCAAGAGTAGCTGATGGTATACGAAGTCAAAAGCTTTGGTGAAATCAAAGAATAATCCTAAAGTCTCAATTCTATTACCCAATCCTAAAAGTATTCGATTCACCATGTGATATGTGGCTGTTGTTGTGAACCTTGCTTTTCTAAATCCAAGTTGAGATGTAGAAAATAGATTATATGTTTCAAGATATAAGACTAGATGATGGTAGAAAACTATTTCAAATATTTTCCCCAACTGGTTCAAGAGGGATATTGGTCTGTAAGAAATCATCGCCATTTTGCAACCCTTACCTTGGTATAAAAAAAAACCATAAACACAGTAATCAACCCGAAGGTCGGTTTAGTAGGTGATGGTAGAGCTCACCCATGTACCAAGCCTGACGGCATGTGAATATTCACACATCAGGGTAGGGGGGCCAGTTCCTTTCCCTGTGACGGTTATGGTTTCCCAGGAAGATCTGGTACTCGTACAATGAACTAGCTTGGGTGGAGCCGCAGGTGCCCAGAGTGCCTTGCCTGGGAATCGAACCCGGGACCCTCCGGTCAGTAGTCCAACGCTCTACCCACTAGACCACCGCGACCCAATATATTGGGACTATTTTGGCTGACTTTAGAGGACTTGGGAAAATTCCAGTTTTTAGGGATTCATTAATTATGAATAACAGCTGCTCTTTCATTGTATTAAGTGACCTTTTTATGACTATTCCTGGGATGTCATCTAATCCAGGACTAAATTTGTTATGGAATTTGTTGATAATGTTGGTCAATTCCACGTTTGAACAGGGGAATAGATATAATGAATTGCATGTCTTGGGAATGTGAGAATAATTAGTCGAGTTGACTGAAACTGTGGGATTTTGATGGGATAGGTAGAAATCATTCAGAGTAGAGGCCATTTTAGAGAAATCTGAAATAGATTCTCCATTCGAGTCGTGCAGTTGAAGATCTTGTTGAAAATTATGTGTCCCCTTGGATTCATTAATAATTTTCCAGGTCTCTCTAGATTTATTGTCTGCAATGATAAGTCTATGGTTGTTGAAAGATTTTTTAGCACCCTGTAAGGTTGGACGATAACTTTGCTTGAGTACTGAGCATTTCAGACAGTCAGCTGGATTTGATTTCCTTTTGTAATACACAGAGGCATCTTTAATTTTCATTAAAAGCCAACGAATTTCATCAGAGATGCACAGAGCAGCAGAGACTTATGAATTTAACAGACGAGATTTTATTTTTTGATTGCTTCAGGACATGAGAAAAGCAGATATCAAAGTAATGTAAATAGGTGAAATAGAAATACTCCAAGCTTAAGTCAAACGACTTAAGAGAAAACAAATCGGACCACTCATGGGAATTAAGTAAGTCAAAAAAGGCAGAGATATACAGAGATATACCTTTTGTAGTATTTAATGCTTTTGTTGGATGTGGACATAGAAATTGTAGAAAAAAGTGGGTAGTGGTCCGATAAGTGGGCATTAATGCTATTTGTTTGCACAAAATCATGGTCGATATTGGTTAATACATTATCGAAAACGGTTTGAGAACTAGCACTTACTCTAGTAAGTTCATTGTTGGTAGCATAGATGTTAAAAGACCATAGTAAATCCAAGATTTCCTTTTTAGCTTTTGAATCGACCATAAAATTACAATTGAAGTCACCTTTGTAATTGTAATGTAAAAACGGTGTGAAATTAAGGCGCTGCATCATCAATAGCTACGGTTTCCTTGGAGTGGATGCACAATCAGATAAAAGAATTCATTCAAATAATATTTTTTTTTAAAATATTATACCAAAGAATAAAACAGAAAAATGGTTTAGGAATTGAAATGTATAAAGCGTAGATGCAATATGGAGTACCGGGAGGTTGTGGAAAAAAAAATAACTTGTACACTTAGAATAGTGCTTAGTATGAAAAAATGGAGGCATCTTTCAAATATGTAACAATAGCTGAAAGTAGGAAAAGTCCCAAATCATAAACCCTGAAAGTTTCTTTTTAATATTATTACAAAATTTTCTAGAATTTTTTTAGTTCATGTCCATGGAAACCTTACCACTCCTGCAGCCAAGAGGCAAGGGTGTCTGAAGATGACAGCCATATACATGCATTTACATATAACAGGCATCTCAGAAAATCTTATAGCAGTAAAGTCAACTCGACCAAGTGAACAAGTTGATCAGGTCACTAAAATATTCGAAAACCAAAACTGGAAGTGTCTCTTTATTTTGTGTTAGTAAGCTTAATTTATCATTGCCACACTTTTGACTGAGTATGCATATATTAGAAAAATAACTGCTAAGTTATGACTCTAAATCAATGCACACATTGAAAAAAAAATTGGTAAATAACTAGGAAAAATCTTCTCTGAAGCCATAGTCATAAAAATTTAAGGATTGGCTGTATTATATTAATGTATTCGCAAAAATTGGTTGACCCATGCCTTATTTATACCACATGCCTTGAGATGCAATTTGAAACGTTTTGAAATTTCTTCCATGAAAGAAAAGTTTCTCAAGGAAATTAATTAAAATTTCAAAATTAAGGAAATGTACATTTCTACTGAAATAGACTGTTATTCGAGGAAAAGGAGGATGACGAAGAAAATAGAAATGTGGCGCGAGAGGGATGGACTAATTGCTCGAGTTAAGTAGGAGGAAGACCTGTACGGATTCCTTTTTTAATTTGTAAATGCCAGTTTTTTAGATTGCTATGGGAGTGAGCGCTTGAAGTGCGAACGCCATGAGACTCAGTGTTGGGTTATCTACTGTAAACGTAATGAAATACGGCAGAAGTGTGAGAGTGGGATGAGATGACGAAGTTGTGGGAAATGTTCACAAGCCGTGTGCCCGAGGAGTGGGCTGGGGAAGTGGAGAAGGGGTGGCGTGAGGATTTAAAGGACTATCGGACGTCGATCTTAACCAAGAGGGTCGCGCTTGTGGAAAGGGAGGGTGGGTAGTTCCGGAAGCCACCGAAAAAATGTGGTAAGAAACCGTCTTAATGGAGACGACTTTCGTTAAGATCTTTGTTACGAGACCACTGGAGGAATGTCAGAGGATGAAGGTACATTAAAATGGTAATAATAAAATGGATTTATTAACCCAGAATGGTAGTGGCCGGCATGGGAAAATCGGAACAATCTGTAAAATTTGGGACGAGCTAACGGAGATCCGGAGGTCGACTTTTTCGATGGAGCTGGAGCATAAAAGCTGTGTATTACTGTGGAAAAACTGGAAAAATTTCACACATGAAAGATGAAATTACCCGCCACTTCGCCTCGAGTTGGCTTCTCGGATTTGAGTGAAAATCGTTGGAAATCTTGGCTTTCTCGAAAAAAATTTGAATATCTGCTTTTTTCGTATTTTGGAAAAATAGCCGAATAATTAATATTATTAACAATGCCGGGTTTCAAAAACACAAAAATTCATGACCCTATCAGCGTAAAAAGTCGTTTATTTCCTTGTTTTCAATTTCAAACCAATGAAATATCTAGTTTTCCCTCTAAATCGTTTGAAAAAATTTGATTAAACTTCTTAACGTCAAAGTTTTACACGTTTAAACATTTAACACTCCGAGCGCGACACTCAGGGTGCGGAGCTGGGCCAAGAGGAGCCAGATATTTAAAATTGATTTTTGGTAACAATATTTATTACTCAAGTTAGATATGAAAGAAATTTGATCAATGACAACAGTGTTTGTAGATATTTGTAAAAATGGTTTATATTCCAACAATGTAATACTAAATTTAAATGGAAAAAAATGTTTTGAAAGGAGAAGATTAAATATTTGTGCCAACCTATAATATACGTGGGTCGCGGCAGTCCAGGGTTGGAGCGTTGGACTAACGACCGAAGGGCCCTAGTTCGATTCCCGGGCAAACCTCTTTGAGCACCTGAAGCCCTACCCAAGCTATGTGATTTTTTGGGTACCAGAACTTCCTGGGAAATAATAACCGGCTCAGTGAAAGGAACTGGTCCCTCTACCCAATGTATAAATGTACACACCATAAACGCAGGCATTACTCAAAGTTCGTTTTTGAAAGTGAAGGTCGAGTTCATCCAGTACTAAGTCCGACGGTATGTGAAATTCAGCCGCCAGGGTAGGGGGGTTTAACCCTTTGCCTGCTTGCACCGTTCACGGTTTTCTAGGACGATCTGGTAGCCGGAAAGTACCTGACTGAAGCAAAGGGTAGAGAAGACCCCGAATTGGAAAACTGGCTTTCCGGTCAGTAGTCCAACGCCGTACTCCTGAAGGTATCGCTTTTAAGTAATTATTATTAAGATATAACCAATATATCTGGATAAAATTAATTCTGCATATGATTTGATAAGGAGAAATGGACTCTTGACGGTGGCTATGCAGACAAGTCTCACGAATAGAAGATGAAAATAAGTTTCTATTGGGTATTTTTTGAAAATAATTACAAGTTTACGATTCCTCCTCGTACATGAATGTACAAGATGGACGTTTCGACAGCAGAAGATAAGTAATTCGATATGTCAAAATTGAATTAAGCCTGATTGTGTAGACGGTAGTACCAACTCCTTATTTCTAAACGCACAACGGCCTTGAGATTTAACGTCAATCTATCTTTTAATTCATCTATGGACACTTTTTAAAAGAAAAAGTCGATAGGTTTCGACCTCATTCAAAAATCTGCGGTTCTCCTATTAAAATTGATGGAGAAATGTCCGTTGTAAAGGCCAAAGTGCTGTTTACGGATTAATGCAAAGTAAATTAAATAAACAAACCATTTTCATAAATTACCACGACAAGTGTTTCAATAAATCATTTTCACTCTCAGCTAAACCATTTGATGATGATAACAATGTATTAAAATGCATGCGTTCTGATTAAATAACTGTGGAAGGTAATTTTTTGCCTATCAATTAAATGATTTAATTGGTGGAATGAGTGAAAATATCTTCATTAGGATACTTGTATTATTTGCTTAATCATATGTAATATGTCATAATTGAGATTTTTAAATTTTGGTAACACATTTATTCCAATACCTCCAACGAATCTCCGTTTTTCAATTCCTACCAATTACGCTGAAGAAAATTCGTTGTTTCTAAGTAATGATTTTTACAGACTGAGTAGATGAAATCAAAAAAGTAAACAAATTCGTTTTCCTGCCATACAATTTTTATGGCTCTTTTACCTTTTAGAATTATCCCCTGACCTTAAAGATGGTCCTGAACTTATTTTATGGCAGTTGTAGCTATTCAACATCATTGTGTCTAAACCTGGCATTGACGTTTTTTTTATTTCCAGTACATGAATTTTCCATAAAAAATACTATTTAATTAGGAGCATCCCTCCATACAACTCATAACTTTGACATACACATATCACCAAACATTCACTAAATCAAAATTATCTCCTTTCAATTTCCAACTGAGAACTAACAGAATTAACTGAAATTGACCACTGTAAGAACAATGAGATAACAGTGATAATTTACTCAGAAATAATAAGAAATAACAATTGCTAAGAACTAATCATGTAAAATTTTTCTTTTAATTGATAAATAATTTGCTTATCTGAAGCTCTTTAATTATCCGACGTGGCATTGTCTCCTAACATATACGACTCTAAATTAATTCGTTCCTACATTTTATAAGAAAAAAACACCGTTATGGCACCATATTTTTTTAATGTCCCGGTGGAATACATTCTGATGCTATTCTTCTCAGAAAACCTCTTAATAATTCAAAGTAATGTATAAAGTAAAATGTGCACTAATAGAAAATGCTCAAAGCAAAGCGGAATCAAATAACAGATTTTAAACTTGAGTCAAGGGCTTGTTTTCGAATCTTTATTCAATATAATAGGAGTATTGGTTCGATTCTTTGAGATAATGATTCTGCCTCTGGTATTTCAGTTCACGATTTAAACGATTCTTTCAGGCTCAATGGAATTCTTTCAGGGGATAATTCCACAAAATTGCGATAAGAAAGAATGGAAGTGGCAGGCTATTATTATGTTATGAGGAGAATGAATGATTTCCGAGGAAGGAGATTAAGTTCTTACGGTTTATTCTGGTTTAGTAGAACCCGCTCGTCGGCAACTGTTTTAGGAAAACCGGTTCTATTTATATATTTGGTTCCGAATCTGATAATATGACTGATATTGACTCATTAGAAATACTGATATGTTCTCATTCCCATCATATTTGTTGAGTTACAAATTTCTGCATAAATCTTTCCCACGAAATCCGATTCATGTTCACTTTTCAATACCAAACAATCAGCCGGGGAAAATTTCAGGGATGTAATAAATAATTTTTAAACTAAAATGGGCAATGGGTGATAATAATAATAACAGTTGGAATTACCCACTTTTTGCAATTACGAGATCTGTGAGCTTCAAGTGCAAATTCTATTTCTGGTTTAACTACAGAGCCAATCGATCCCGAGTTTTGATAAAATATCTTGTCTCAAATTACTTTAAAACTGAGTAATTTTGATATTTGGTAGGCTTTAATGAGAATTGGATTGGTTTTGGCATTGGAGGATTATTAGGGAACTTTTTTAATATTCTTGACAGAAAATTTTAAATACAAATTCTAAAGACAATCAGAAATATAGATTTAAACTTACCAGTTTCTCGTTTGACGACACCCGATTTCGACTGTGGTCGAGCTCAGAGGGTTGATCGTTGTCCAGCAGTTGGATATCTTGAATAATTTCATGTAATTCCTTTGCATCTCCAATATCCAGCGTTTCATCCCTCTTCTCAATCAAAATATAAGGATTGCTTGAAGTTGTTCCGGTTGTTACGGGAGTCGAGACACTTCGGAGATCCGTCGTTGAAAGAAGTGGATATGGATGAGGTGTGGCGTGGGGTTTAAGTCCAAAAAATATCATAAATGATACTATGGGGTAAGTAAATAAAGCAGCCATATTAACGGATCTGACTTCCGACTGCACTTGATTGACAGATGCTATCACCTTGCTCCACAATTCAGAAATGATGCTCTAACCACTCCCTCTCCTCTCGTATCTGCTAGCATTTCCCCTATTCGCGCGTATCGCAAGCACGCTCCCATTGGTCCCCTCCAATATTAGACTTGTCTCATCCCCATTTCCTTTTGTAACTATCGAATAACCCCTTTTCATCGATTTGAAATTGTTTATCCACTCGTTTCCCATAGAAAATGGTTCACTTTGTAGCCACTATTATTCGTCATCGGATATAACAAATGAATGAAAATTAATCGCATTTTGCGAATGCGATATCTATAACTTTAAAGAGAAAATTCTTTATTTAATGACATGTACTTCCACAAAGTTGAACTTAAAACAATAGAAAGCAGTAAATTCTTTTCCTGTAAATGTTACTTCTGAGTTAACTAGAAAGCGAATGAATCCCGAGTTGATTTTTCATACTTTTTATTGCAGCACTTATTCTAATTTTCTGAGTGGCACATTTAAGGTATTATTATACAGTCAGTTGAAATGAAAACAGTCCTTAATCGTAGCATAATAAATGCATGTCAAAATGTCACAAAAAGATTTTACTTTACAGAGATTAGCTGATCAAATTAACAGAGTAATTCTAAAACCAAAATCCCCAATGAATTGGGAGATTATTAAAAATAAAAATATGAGGAACAAGGCTTAAAGTAAGACAATTTTACTGGCGCCCCTGAAGAAACGGAGGAGTATTATTTTTATACAATTATAGTACTATGAGGAATATTTACTTTGCATGATCTCAGGAGGGCTGTTCATCCACTGAAGCATACAATCTGGTATGCTAAATTTGTGGTCGGAAAATTGTCCGCTTAGGATGGTTTTCATATCTGAACTTCAATATAATAACAACAATGAATCTAATAAATCGTAGTTCACTAATTTCGTTATTCAGTTTTCTCTTTCTTCTTCTTTTATGTATCTTTTTTATTTATGTATTTCGTTAAATTTTAACGCGTTTTTAAGTTGAGAGTTATTCTCTCATCCATTAGGCGAAGCATTTTTCTCTTCTCCCCTTAAGGACTTCTTGTCTTTAATTTATTTCTCATAGATCTATGGCAAAAGGGAGCATTTAAATATTTTTTCTATAGCATTATACGCAATATCAATAAACAACCTTTATGTATAATAAGTCCAAAATCGTACTTCAAAATTTTTACGTAATTAAACATAATATATCTTCATGCACCCCACATACACAGTATAATTAGACATCTCCATTGTACTTATTCACTTTATGTTGCGGAATTTTGGAATAATTATCATCGATTGGATCATTTGCGGCCCTGCAAAAGCAAAAATGAATATTTCACCCTTCATGAAATGTACGAAAATGTTTTAAGCTGAAAAATGATTTTAATGATGATCAGCTGTTTCTGGTTGACGATTGCTCATGAAAATTTATTTAAATAAATTATCAGGAGCATTCATTTATTGAATATTAATTTAAATAAATAACATTGCAGAATAAGGCGGATAAGTGTTGAAGAGTTGGGTTTGGAAGAGGTAAAGGGTCGGAGGCAAGGACAAGATTCCAGGAAAACTGATGCAATCTACATTATTTAGAGTGACATTAGGAAGTCGAGAGGTAAGAGAGTTCACATGCGCAGAAGGTAATGACGGCTGGGATGACGAGTTGATAGTGGGAATACGTCGAAGACAAAAGTCTTGATAGATGTTGTTGGAATATATATTCATTTATGACGGTGAAAGAGAATTTCTGATGTGGAAGGATTTATAAAACGTTCTATGGTATCAAGTGCTCTTCATCATTTTTGGAGTAGCTATAAAATTTGAGCTATGTTTAGTTTACTAGAGATGTATTATGAAATGGGGTGGGAGCTTTGAATTTTTGAGCTTAAAATTTGAGGATGAAACACCTTGGTACGCCATAGCCTTGAAATGAAACACCTTGGTGTATGGTTCGGATATTATTTCATCGTTTGAAGGTACGTTTAACCCAATATACGTTATTTAAATTCTGTTTTGGAGTCTCTTCACTCCCGAACGTCATCAGTGGTCAAAATGTTTAACAGGAAAAGCGAAAGTATTCCTGTAAAACATTACGTCCCTCTGGAGAAACTTCTTTTAACTTCATAAATATCGTATTGAAAATAAGGTAACGAAGTTAAGGAATCCATCTCGAAAATTTGAAGGTGAAATATTAGGTTTTAATTCAAAGAGTTTAATTTTAAACCTCGCCGTCCAGAAATATTTTAGTGGTATTTCCATTTATACTCGAGATTATTGGCAACATAGACTTTTATTGCCAATGAAACACAATCATAAATATTCTCTTTGAATCACACTCTTACCCATATTACTAGCCCTAACTAAGATCTTATTCATTTCACATCAGTTGATTACCCACTATTGAAGCTGATAGACAATTTTACAAAACGTAAGGCTCTAAGGTGCGGCGAGGTGTAACGGGAGTACAATTTCGTAAAGCAAATACATATACATACGCTTACACAAAATTTGAAGCTTTATTTTCACCAAATTTCCACACCGAATAAACTGCTATAATTGAACTTATTAATTTCTTTCAGATACTCGTATTGTTTTCACAATCGCCTTTTACAGGGAATTCGTTCAGGCGTTTAATTGAATCAGAGTGTCCCTCCAGGGTCTTAGCGGCCTTTAGGGACTATGGCTATGGCTATGGATAAAAAGGTGTCCCAATCTCCCAATGAACTTAAGATTTATCTAATCCGAAATTTCAATATATTGGTAATTCAATAAGTCCTTAAAGTAAAATAGAAAAAGACGATCAAGATTTTTAATATTCAACAAAATCTCCTTTTAGCTCGATAAAATTTCCTGGCATTTCTGCAACCTTTTTAAGCCTTCCAAAAGGTAGGTTTTTTGAAAGTCCTAAAATCTGTCTTTGCAATTATTTCCCCCTTTGTGATGTGAATCACTTTCGCCGAACAATCGTTTCGAATTTTTAAGTGCCACTGGGTAATCACTGGGGACTATTTAAGGTGAATACGGTGGATATTATAGTGATTCGAACTTTCACCCGATATTTTTCGCCAATTAAACTGCACAGGTGTGCACCCCTACATTGTCTTGATGGAAGAGAATTTTTTTCTTTGCCAAATGAGGACGTTTTTCGTTATTTCATCTCTCATCCGGTTCAATAACGACACATATGACTTGCTTTATATATTTATATGCATCGCTTGACATTTATGCAAATTATTGATTAAATTATTCCGCATTCATCCCAAAATACCGTGGCCATCACCTTCTCGGCCGACTTCGCCGTCTTTTCTTTTTTCCGGTGACAGATCGCCCTTAGAAACGCAATGTTTCGACTGTTCTTTTGCCACTTGAGTATAGTAGTTTATTATTCATTTTTCGTCAAAATGGAAGATTCAACCACAAGATTGCAACGGATAAGGGTCGAGCCAGCCTCCGATTCAACCACACGATGGTGTTAATGTTGCACTATGAGAAAACCCATTTTGCTGAGATTTTTTCATGCCAATATTTCATGCCAATTTGAAAACTCAATCTGTGCAACAACTGGGACCTCAACTATATTGCGAACATTGATTCGTTCAAAACTCAAAACCGCTTCGTGGATATTTCCAGTTATTCCCTAGGAAGTGACTATCACTGGATGTCCTGAATGACACTCATCATTTGTGGATGTACATCCACGCTTAAACTCATTTAACTAATAGTTAACAGCAGATGTGACATGAACTTAAACCGACTCAACTTTGATCTTTTTCGTGTTAAGCCTTTTAAGTGGAAATGTTTAATCACCGCATGAAACTCACTCTTTTTTATTCTAAATAGACAAAAGTTTGTTGGTTCAGACGACTATGAAAATGAAACCACTCGATGGATATAGATGAAAATTTGCAGCAGTCTAAGAAGAGATAAGACTGACTAAAAGCAAACATTTCCTCCATTTAGAGCGTTAGCTCTCGAATTGAATGGCCCATGTACTTTTATTGTGATTTGAAGTTCCATGAAAATAAATTTGCTAGTTTTATGTGTTAATTCCAACACCGACTTTTGTCATCTTTCGGTTATGTCTGCCGCGGATTTGCTAGAAACTTATTTAATGAAATAATCCGCTCCACAGAATTGTAGTTATATGCAAACAAAATTCGGCACGGAGATATAATTCTTCAATGGATTTACGCATTTACAATTGAAAGCAAATCATACTTTATCGAAGTAGTAAATTTGTAAAATTGAGGTTTCCAAAATACATAAATTTAAGCAACTTAAGGAATTTCATTTATAGTTGAGACAATAATATTCACCTAATTAAATTCAATGAATGAAATCCACTAAATAAAATTCACTTGCTTAAATATCCAAAAAATGGGTAAAAATGAGTACTAAGCCCAGAGCCGTGTAAAATTCACATAACTGTGTTGATTTTCCTAAATTCAGTTCATCAGCTACTATTCGGACAGTTTTTGACAATCGGTAAGGACAAGGGACCGCACACGATCAATGTTGCTGCCAACACAGGTGGTTGAAGGTCGTCCCGGCCTTGCATCACCCGTGGTGTCGTGTGGGCCATCTTTAAAACGCTTAATCCACTTGAACACGGATGTTTTCTCCAGAGCATGATCACTGCAAACAGCCGTCAACATATCAGTTATTTCTCGCTAACTTTTACCGCACTTCACCAAAAACTTAATGTTGATTCGTTGCTTCGTAATTTCGTCAATTTCCTTTTTCGACAAACAGTAAAAGCAAGGATAACAGAAACTAACATAACTGGCACCATACGCACAGTCACTAAATTATTAAATTAAATTAATAATTGCCATTGTTCAATGTTTTTTTTCTAATATGAATCTTTGTATTCACACAGATTCATGCTAGAAAAAAAACTGACCATAGTTACAACGTTGACGGCGTGGCGTGGGTGAGAGAGGGTTGACCCTCAAATGGCACTCCATTCAAAAAAACTAAATCGAGAGAGGTTCAATGCTAACCTGTACATTCCAAGCTGGTCCATATGATGGCTGCGTTAAGTAAACAAAAGCAGGAGCAAAGTTCGACCTTTTGGCGAAAAGCCTAATGACCCAGCGTTGCCCCGGCTCACCTTCACCCCGTGAGAGACTGCTGCTGTATTATTTATTCTAATCACCTTCTCCTGAGCCGACGAAATAGAGACACGTAGCTCATTGGCACGGTGTTTCGCGATATAACTCAAAAGACGACAGCTATCACTAATATCGTACCTATTAGTAACAGTAAATGAATAACGAAGAAAATATGGATCATGACAGCTTGTTAACCATACCAAGTACGGTTATAAAGTACCATTTAGTTTTGAAGAGTATTGATGCAAAGGAGAATGATACATTGAAGGGTACAAAGTACCATTTAGTATCAATACCCGTTTTCACAGTAATACAGAACATTTTCATGACCTTTTCTAGAGAATACGCCTGTATGAATTATCATTCTAAATGAAATTTAGTGTTAAGGGTAGTAGTGTTTCCGCAGGAATAATTTACCTTTTTCCCTCCTTGAATGTATGCAAACACTGCATTTAATACAATATACGAATATATACGCGTATTTAAGCTAACAATTTACAGGCACTTTATTTTTCGGGTAATTTCAATGGACAATGATATTGAAGAGGGGATGAAGAGTGGTGGGATGAATGATGGGAGACTATTAAAAAGCGAAATGGTAACGCAATGGACCCGGTCGCTTGGTAGTGAATCATTATGACGATTGGCGCTTGCAAGACCAATCGGATGATGACGCTTTCACCAAGTTCCAACCCCAAGAGATAACGAGTGGTCAACAAGGAAGGTATGGTCGGGTGAGGAAGGTGAAAGAGAGAAAGGTGGGAGGAGAAGCGGAAGTTGTGGTCCCATTTCAATACCCAGACCGACCTCATCAGGCAAAGAATGATCACCAAAAGACTGCTCACAAAACTCGCGGAGAAGTAAGGCGTATGAGGAACGGTGGGGAAGGTAAAGGGGCGACGTGGGACTAAAATTGGGGATGGTACGAAGAGGCAACGTGACTGTGACCTGAATTTAATCTAATTTCAAATTTGCGGATAAAAAGGCATTAATGGCTTAAAAGGACTTGATCGAGGATATTGTAGTAGGGTGTGCGGAAGATAGGGAACGGCTGGTTTAAATGCTAATTCTAAATAAAATACTTGCCGGTGCTGGATTTTTGCTGTACGTTGTATTTAAAATGCGCTAATGGTTCTCTGATTAGCAGTTGATCTCTGGTCGGTAAGGTACAGGGTAAGTTCCAAAAGTAATGCAATTATTTTTTAAAAGTAATTTATTGAACGGATTTGCAAAAACACTTAACATTCTTCAATGTGCTATCCTTGGGCTTCTGTGCATTTTTTCCAGGGACTCTGACATGACCGGTACGCGCCCAGAAAGGCGTTTTGGGGACCTCTCGCAAAGTTCCCTCACGGCTGATTGGATCCATTCTATGGACGAAAATCGGGTTTCTTTCAGGGCTGCCTTAATGCTGCCTTAGGACTATAGGGGGGTGGGACAGAATTGGCATCTGGTGTTTGGACAGGTTCTCGCGGACTCGTAGCGCGCTGTGGCAAACACCTTGGACACGAGCTTGGCGCACACTTTCCTCATTGCTAAATCTTCATCAACAATGCGAAAAACAACAGTAGACGACAAGTTCAGTTCATTGGCATCACCATATTGGTGCTCAATCGAGAGTCAGAGTCCAACAATTGTCTAACAGGAGCCACTTTGTTGTCGGTTTCGCTGGTTGACGGCCTTCCAGAGCGTTGTTCTTCTTGTGTTGTGTCCTCCTCAAAGGCCTTTAACCACTTTGAAACTAATGAGTAGGACAGAGTAGAGTCCCCGTAAGCCCAACGAATCATTTTGTTAGTATCCTCAAGAGATTTTTTCAGTTTAGTAATAACTTAGTAATTGTGTAACATTGCTCGATCGTTGATTCCATTTTATTCGTGACACGGTCGGGGCTAAAAGTTTACTAAAGCCCGATCTTTTTCACAGCTTGGAGATCACTAAGACCGGTTTCACGGCAAAGCTTAGCATCCCCCATACATACTCCAAATGAATCAATCAATCTCTGACTTATGAAAGCGGCGCAGGAACCTTCATTGCATTACTTTTAGAATCCACTCGATACATATTTTTTTAGGGGAGAATAGAATTTTATGTATAATGAATAACTAGAGAGTGAAGATGCAATTTTTGACATGAAATCAGGTATATTAATTTGAATTTATTTTGGGTATGAACTGACATGCAATCTAGTTCAAATAAACGGGTAAGCCCCGAGTTTACAGATGCCTCAAAAAGAAGCCGAATCTTTTTTCCAGGGAATGAAGTTGTGGGATCTAATTAGTTTTTTAATCTATGTTTTTTTGAGGACTCGGTTTATTAAATTGCTGTTTTAAAAGAAGGTGATAGCTTTATTCTCTATGAAACAAAATGTATAGGTCATATCTATTTAAATAAAATCTACCTGCTCGGTGATATCTTTCTTCTGAGTTAACTTCAAGGGTCCTGTCACCCATTCAGCGAATAACGATTCTTAAACGTCTACCAGAAGTCTTTCGATATAGTTTAAAGCGTTAATAAAACGGAATTTCAATGTTAAGAATCAGAAGTTTGGTCCTGAAATGAGTGCATTTACAATCGTTTGAAGGTATATACAGAATTTACTTTGAATTAATTTTATCTTGTTTCGTAACTTCCACGAATCCATGATATAAACTTTTTCAAAAATCCAATCTTATTAACAAGGGCCTAACTAAGTTGAATGATTATATTAGTTTCTTAGCATACCATTCCGAATAGATATCACAAGGATTTCTGGTGCGCTCTAAATTCTTCGATTATTCGAATCAGGCGGTGGAACACCGAGGAAATCTCACTCAGTTTACCTAGCAGCACCTAGATGGCACGGCAACGCGAGTGTATTTGGCATAGCATTAAAAATCAATAGAGCGCCCGAGGCATGGTTTGTGTGTCGGACTTAGTTTGTGTATCTTCCGCCCATAGCCTTACGTTGTTTCTTCTCCTGGCGGCTCGATGAAACTTCTTGCAATCATGTTGTAGGTCAATCATGCTTTCATATTTTCTGTTCCCTCCTTCGAAAAAAGTGCGATGAAGAATTAATGTCCTACTGCAAAGACAAGGGTTTGAACTAGCTATTACTTCTGCAAACAAATTTTCCCCACGCTACCCCAACAATGATTCTTTTTTACGAAACATATCATTTTTCGTAAAAATTTCATATGACATATTTATTTATTCATGCCTTTTCATGAACAGAACCACTTACTTTATATATAACTTTAGCAACATTAAATGAGATGAATCGGTTTTTTTATCTTTCCCTCTTTGCTTGGAAAAGTAAATTTTGGGATTTTAAATTGAGACGAACTTGTGATGAAATCGTCAAGTGATATTGGGACCATATTTTTATTATGAATTACTTACACAAGACATTTTTAAACACTTTCATCGAGAGGACATAGAGGGATCGAGGTTCTAGTTTCCGTAAAGGCGCATTATTTTTCGACCGTGGAATACCTACATTTTTTGTAACTCAGGTGAGGAATGAAAATATTTTTAATTTTTAATCATTTTAAAATTAAAAATCACTCTGAATTTATTGTGGATATAATTTTTAACCAAAATATTTAACAGCCTGTACAAAGGTTTTCAGAATAATAACCTTAAAATTCTAAGTTGCTGTTGTGAATAAGACGAAAAAATGTTTGACAAGATCATTTGGAAAAGGCGATGGGTTTGGCGACTCATCCGAAGAATTAAGAATATGGATGGAGAACACCGATGATGCAAGGAAGATTGAATAGTTCTGAAGCATAGGTGAGCATAAAGTAGGCATGAATTAAAGAAATGAATTTAGATGACACCCTTCAGGTTAATTACTATTATATATGAGGTAGAAGAATATTTTTAATAACATAAATGCCGCAAAAACATTTACACCGAGCGTGAACAATAAGGAATATAGCGCATCAATTCTCTAGGAATAAAACCGCCCGCCAGGAATCAACTAACTGAACAATATATCTGTAGTTCCATGCATCCCACAAAAAAGTTCAGTCGCTAATTATTGGAATCGCACCTCCGTGAGGGTGACAACCAAAGGTTGCGTACAACTCAACCGATATTTTAATTTATCCAAACTAAAGGGTACCGCGTGAAGAAACAACAACATTATTAAATCCATGGCTTGTTTGCGGCAAACTAATCCTCGCCAGACTACCCCGGGATCAAACAAACGATGTAGGGCCTTCAGCGGTGCCCGTAAGAAAACAGTCAAGAGCCCACGAAATGGTTTAATGGGGAAAAAAATAAAAAAACACCCTTTATAAGAGCTTCGAGCCAACAGATAATTAAAACAATAACCGCAGAAGTTCAAACATATACCAAAAATATTGAACGAAACACAAAAGTGGAGGAAAAAATTCGATATGCGAATATCGAAGTTTTTCCTGATGGAATCACCTTGTTATTGTAACCGTAGTTACGATAGTTTTGAAAATTCTAAAGGAAAACGAAAACTAAAGCTCGATTCAGGCTACAAACCGAGGTATTTCCAGGAGATAACATTTACGACTGCGATACCACTTCCAAACAAGGCTTGAGAATTTCCCCACGACTGACCTTATAACTTGTCGTGCGACTCATTTTTGGTCAAATGCGAACGATCGCTGCACCCATTTCGTTCATCCCATACACGAGTGTGGATGAAAAATTTTCTGCACTCGTTATTCTAGACGCCTAAAGCATTATCACTATCGCATAATGAATTTTATTAGTAATTTCTGGAAAGCGAACTAAACAGGGCTTCAGGAATGTTAAGCGCCACCTGTGCTGTGCACCTGTGCCATCTTAGAAACCATTGTAGTCAAGAAAATAACTTATGTTTTAACATACATTGGGAACCAAGTGATAAGGCAAAGCTTCATTGCAGGTGGTTGGAAGTCATATTCTTAAAACATATTTCGACATATTCACCATTCAAATTGAGGCATTTATCATAACGCTACACAAGATTTTCAATTCCTTCTCTGAAGAAATATGCCCCTTATATTTAATCACCTGTTTACACCAGCATGAGATTCTGCGTCACTGCCAAAGCGCTGTGTTACAAATCACGTCTAAAGTGAGATCCGTAATCGTAATTCGGCGATTTTTACGAATTTTTTCGTTGATTTCCGACATCAGTTCATCTGTCGCAAGGGTAGGACGACCGCTGCGGTACTCATCGTCAATATTGACGCGGCCATTTTTAAACTGGATGCATCCCTGCCGCTCTTCGCCTTCACCCATTATTTTGTTCCATACACTTCATAAGGTTGCCTATGAATACCATTTTGGTTGTGGTTTTCTTCCAGTAAAAACCTAGTCACAGATCGCACTTCACAACTCGCTGGATTTACTATTCCAGTGAACATTTTATCAGTTCGCAGTGAGCAAAGTATAAAAACCACAGTTTACTACTACTACGTTTACTCAGTGCCACAGTAACGCAGTGGCCCATTTTGCAACTTGGATATGGAAATAAACGGAGACAATTTTTTTAATTCAAATATATTTAAATTTAATATTTTTATTTAATTTTAATCTAAATATACTTTATTGAATATACATATTAAAAAACATTCACTAAAGTAAGAGTATTTAAAATAATTATGGAAAATATATGCCCATGCATTTTATAAGTGTGACCAGATGTAGACGAAAAGGAGACTAAATGAATAGAAAAGGGATATTGGCGAATGTTTTGCAGGGCACGTAACAGGGGAGAGTTCAATTGGGAATGCAGGAGATATTAACCTTCAAAACTAACAAGTGGACCTCCATAGCCACCAAGGGCGGGACTATCGTACCATGCAAGTGGCGGGGGGTGGACGAAATCCCAACAAGGGAACGCCACTACACGCTTGGCACTTTCCCCTGGGAGGGGGCAGAGACACGGGACCGAGTGCGAGGTATGTCCGGGACTTGGACCGATGCGACCGCTTGCACTGATTAAACCCGTTCCACGTTGTTCAATTACTCTTGGGCGTGAAACATTTAATAAGAAGGGAAGGTAAAACCGCTTCAAAGGCCATTCAAGGAAATCATTCCTTGTTCTCGTTCAATTTTCAAAACCGCTGAATATAACACATATTGTCTTGAATATGACTTGTTTTCAAGTTAATAAACATCAATTGAAGTAAGGCAGTGACAGCTCATGTTACAAAATTAATATTCTTTGTTAAAATTCGAATTAGTCATTTCCAATAACTAATTAAAATTCTACGCTTTTTAGTTAATAAACATAGCAATTGGAGTAATTCGATTATAATTCATATTTAACAATTAATATAATTAGGATTCAATTTTAATTAGTATTTTCCAAGGACCAATTAAAACTCTATGCCTTAAAGAGTTATTAAACATGCCGATTGGAGTAACGCAGCCATTATTCATGTAATTAGGTCAGAAATTTAATTAGTAATTTGCAATGACTGAGACCACATTAAAACAGGGAAGTCGACTCATTATTTTGTAGCTTCTAGTAGTTGCAAGAAAATAGGTATGTATGAGGATCGACGAGGTTAATTACAATTTAGTGTTAGAAAGCAAGTCATTAGGGGGGATTATATAAATCAACGAAAAATACATTCACCCCTGCAACATTCAATGACTGCAATAACATATAAAGGATAACATAATATTTGATAGGATTGATGATGTTTTTTAAAATATAAAAGTCTTTGGTCCAAAAGTAACATAAACATTAAATAGTCACACCACGTTTTCTGTTAATATCACATTAACACCATACTATATGCACTTTTTCTTTCATTATCAATGTCATATTACAATCACTGAACTAAATTCAACTTTCAAGCACACTCAGTATCTCTTGCACTGTAATCAATAAAGGTCATTATTGCATTTGAAACAGCAAATCCTTACCATTTTTTTCATTTTTATTGTTCTATTAGATTTAAAAATCACACCACATTCAGTCATTTCCCGAATTCTCTTCCGTTATTAACTTCTTAGTCTTGAAGAATTCGTGCCGGCATACGAGTGAAGACCTCGCGGTATGATTATTCATGGTTAAATTAGTAACGGATTCCCATTAAAATACAATGGTACAAGTTTAAAATTCTGAGAACATAAAGATGGTAGAAGAGAGGTGGTTTTAAAAAAATGTCACGGAGGTATACAAAATATAAGTGAAAATTCAGCTGTAATACAATAAAATCACTGCAACTACAATTTAAACATCATTTGAGGGGTACAAGGAGGAAAATATTCAACAATATAATTTAAACATGGGAAGTAGGAGGAGGGATTTGACAGAATTTTGCAGTCGAAAAATTATTTCGGTGGATTGTCAAAAAAAACCATTTGCATTTTATTTAATTTATGGAATGTAGCAATGTTGGAATGAATTGCAGACTACTTATTTCTGTTTCTTGTTACTGTAATTTTACAAAATATGTAACAGTTAAAATTCAAAAAACATTTACTCATCATTTTAATATAAACAAAACAAAAGCTATCATAGATTATTTGCATTAAAAAATAAGCCAGTAAGTTAGCCAACCAGATTCTAAATTTAACAATTTACAATGTCCGAGATTACCCTCTCCAAGTAATTCGATAACTTAACGTATTATTGTTTTTATTACGCTGCTAATCAATTTCAATCGAATTGTATTAGTATCTGAATAAAATGGGTAAGCTTGTCATCTCAATGTTGTAATAATAAGTTCGCCAAACATGATAAAAGGACAATATTAAGTTTTATAGTCACAATTCAATAAATAATCATGGTTTGGTATTAAAACTCTATTGAAAATATACAGACATTGATATCTCAATATAAACTCCAGTGTATTGCTCAATGAAACAAACACATCTTGTTTTATGAAAATTTGGAAACTTACAATAAATAGGCTAAATTTTATGAGTTCAGCAAAAAAATAAATATATTTTTTTATTTTTATATTATTACAAGATAATTTAGAACTCTCAGTGAAGCTACAGATAAGAGAAATTTGAGGAAAGCGTAGCCTTTCAAGATCTTTCAATATAAGATGGCTGCCGCTTTGGAATTGATAAGACTTTGGGCATTTAAAAGATTTTGTTCAACAAATCCAGAGCGATTTTGAAGGCAAAATATGATAATGTTAAACAGACCATACCGCTTATGGATTCGTGGAGGGTTTCAATCACCGAAGTAGAGGAAAAGTTGTCAAATGATTGGCCGTGGAAAGAAGTACGTATGCGAAGGGATGGAATAATTAAGTAGGCAAGAGATGTGGCTGAGTAGCGGCGCATGGAATTCATTCACACACCTAGAGGGCAGGACAGAAGTTACAGGAAAGTGGTTATATTACTGTTGTTTATGTGCGAGGAAAGAATATTTTTGGGATTGGAATTTAGAGTCAGATAGGTCCCTGGTCGATATAAATTGCAGGAATTGCAGCGCGAGTGGTTAAATGGTGTGGAGAGGGATGGAGAAGAGAGTGGGTGAAAGATCGTGACCACGTAGATGTGCAAATGTCGCTCACAATCGATGAGCATTAAATGAGTTAAGGGTTAATATGTAATTAGAAGTGAATGTAGTGTCTCGATTTTGAATAATGTGGTAGATTTCGCAAAGTGTGTCTGATTTTGTGGGGCTCGTGGAAGGGAGTGGTGATGAAATTTTGGTATTCCGGAAGGTTTGTTTTGTACGAGGAGTGTATTGGTAAAAGGCTAGAGGTATATATTGCTGGTTAAATTTCCAGATATGGACGTTTCTTGTGTGGATAGTGTAGGCGGTCCATGTATTTTTGTAGGAAGGGTGTGCTGTTGCAGGGACGGAGGCCACGGGCTGACAATTGAAAAGGGATGCAAAGATGTATTTGGTGGGTGGTCAACAGTTGTTAAAATGAAAGGATTGTTGGCGGTTGATCGTTTAGACTTAAACTGAGGTGCTAAATTAATTGTATTGCAGCGGATGTTGTTGTAATTTTTATAATGACGATCATGGAATAAATAGCCTTGGATTTGACAATGAAATTCACATCCATCTGAAGACGCTTCCAGGAGTGGGGGCGGATCTGTTGTCAACAAAACTCTTGGAAGTTGCATAGAATATTGCATGGCAAGCGGCGTCCCTGAAGCTTTTAAGAATAATGCGCTCTACTGTTACTTGCGGGGTTCAATTCTTTATTTGATTAGATGCAACTATGTTCCTTGAAACTCCATTTAATATTTTGATTACTTCTCGAACTTGAAGGGCTCTGTATTCCACATCAGCTCCATGTCTTACGGATTCTTGAATAATGTATCCTAAACACTTTAACTAAACTATTGTCTTAGTGGTTGCAAGGGGCAGACTAATGCGTCGAACTGGACAGAAAATGAAAAAAGATCTGTACTTTACTTGACGAAAATTAAAGCGGGGTAGGCTTTTCAACCAAAATGATACCCTCGATTTACTTAAGGCTAAACACCGGTGCAGAAATTGATAAATTGCCGTAACGGATGCAACTAGCTGAGGAAATATTTTTTAAATGCGGGAAATCAAATTAAACAAGCCTTGCATGTAATGCAGGATACGAGCCGAGGGCACAGTTACAGATGGAAATGTCATGCAAAACTACAACATACAGAGAATAAATGTCATCCACGAAGACAAGTTACAGCAAGTCTTGTTCATGGCAAAAAAAGGATTTATTGGTTAAAAAATGGTATTGTGTAAAATTTGTGACAGAGGATTTTTATTTCGAATGTTTTGAAGTTTAACGTAAAATGAAATCATTAAATGAGATTTATGCACAATTATTTCATTAATTTCAACTGTACCCCGAAAAATGTTTTCAGCTCATCCTTATAGTCAGGCCAAATTTTGGAAAGAGGATTACCAGCTTTGAGTCCTGAGTTTGGAGCAATTAGGTCCAGGAGAGCTGGAATTTTAATGAGGCAGACTTCCTGCGTGAATTAAATCCGTGTTCAACGCATCAAGGTAAAGCTAATTAACATTTTAATGGGGAACTTATTATTTTGTTGTTCCTATCCGTGTCAAAAATAAAACGGACTAGTTAAATGAAGAAAGTGAGGTATCCGACATACTATAAATCGTTTTTATCTGTCAAGCTGGTAAAAAAAGAGAATTTCTATTAAAATACTGTAATTACTACTAATACTGAAAATACTGCTGATGATTTCGTACTAATTTTAGGTTAAACTGAAAAACGCTCACTATACTGGCGAAAAAAAAATTTCTCAGCTTATCCGGTTAATAATCCCAGTTAAAATGGCTGTGCCCGTGTGATTAAGATTAAAATACTGTACTCACGTTTAGAATAAAAAAAATATAATGTAATGCTATGTATACTACATGAAAATATAATGCTACGTATACTACATGAAAATATAATAATCATACAATGAATCAAAAATGTCTTGAGCGAAAACTGGCTGTAGCCAAAGAGGATACGAATGCTAAGAATTATGATTTCCTTGAAAATTAACAAGCCTTCGGAAGAAACAGAAGAAATAAAAGAATTTGGAAAGGTTGACCATAGACAAAATTATCGTTAAAGATCAATATGGTAATACAGATATTAAAGGTTTGACATCTTGTATTGAATGGTGAGATTTCAAAACTATTTAAATCCTTATTGATAAATGTAAATGCTTATTTTGGTCTTACATCAAAATTAAGCATTTGGAATTTAACTTGATAGTCAAAGTTAATATTTTCACCAATAATTAGTAGATGGTGCAAACATCTTTAAAGGTACTTTTTTTAAGCTTAAGAATCATGTTTTGATTTAAGTTTCATAGCTGATTTTTTAATATAGTGTAGAAAAACCAATCATCTTTTCTGAACTTTTTAAAAGATTTGAGTGTATTTCTTAAAAGAAATATTTTTCATATTTTTGAGGGATGCTTCCATTTAAATCGTTAAAATTAAAGAAACTTAGTTTAGTTTTGGTACTTTAATGATTTATAATACCGGGAAATCTTCCAGAAAAAACCCAACAATATTTGTGATGATGGATCTACGTCGAACATTAAAAGAGAAAACATTAAAATAAAATACTTGTTCTAAGTCTTTTGATATACCTGATGAAACGCTAAATCTTTCATACTCTTATTTAACTTAGTGTTCATCTTCTTCTTTGAATACTATGTTACGGTAAAACTTTTCCACATTCAAGCTTGTTTTCTTTCGAACATCTGATCATGATGTTCCACATCATTGCTGGTTCTGAAGTAATCATGTGGCTAACCAACTCTTTTCTACACCTACAAGTCGTCGGTGTACATTGCGTAAGGAATGGTGCCAAGAGGTAATTCGTTAACAGAGACAAGGAATAAAAAAATTCATAAGTTGGTCCCTTATGTAACTTCTGATGCTAAAATCAATATATTCGAATGATTTGCATTTGTTGCATTCTCCATAATGTCCTCAATGAGCTAGGTGCCAGAATAAATAATGTAACGGAATTCTTGTTATGTCAATGAAATGGAACTTTCTTATATTTTCACGTCTGTGTTACCTGAAGCCGAACTGCATAACGTTTCTATGGTTTTTAACTTTAAACCGCATGCTTATAAGACGCATGAATATTTATGAATACTGACCGAGTGCTTACTGGAAGACAATTGTATTACCTTTTATTTCAAACTTTTAAAAATTTAATTAAGACATTCCTGATGTTCCCCTTATTTAGCAGTTTATCCTCAAATTTTGTCTCTATGTAAAAACCCTGATGCCACCCATTTATTTCGATAGCTTTCAATTTTGATGCCTTTTCTTAATTTTTTAGTTCGTTACCAGACACCATGAAAAATATATTATCTCAAATTACCTTAATGCATTGTAATTAAGTGAACTATTCTTAATCTTTCCTCGTTAATTGTTGAATTATTTTTTATAATCTCCCTTTTTTAATAATATTATGTACCCGAAGTTTTGCAATTATTTCTCCAAACGTTGGAAGCGAATTTAAAATAAAGGGCTGAGTGGCGATTGCTCTTTTTATTATATTAGGGGAAATTTTGTTGTGATATTGACGATGATTGTTGTACATGGGTAATACAAAGCCTCATATTTTATCCTTTAAGTACTGCACATAAATTATTCTAAAGGATAATACACCATAGTGATTTGAATTAATTTCGATTCTGTAACTACTACTTCATTTCTCCTCAATAGATGGTACTAAGTAAGGACAATTGAAATAACCTAACATTATTATGACACAATTCATAACGTCTATCCATGATAGTGCTACAATATATTTTAAATAAATATTTTCTGGCGTCAGGCGGAATGGAAATAAATATCGGGATCAATTTGTTTCGATTGATTATTTAATTTACACATTTTTATCGCTATCTTCTAAATATGGTACTCTAGGATCTTGTTAATAATTTTTGTTGATCACACGATTTGCATTACTTCTCAGCTCTGTACCGATGATACAAGAATCTTTATATCTTAAACAAATTATGTAATTTCAAACAAACCTTTCATTTAATTGTGTTTCATGAGACTATAAGCATCGTACTCCGAGTTCTGCATGGACAGGTTAAATATACAGAAACGCACCAAAAAGTGGTAGGACTGATTTTTTTACAAGAATTTTATTGACGATATACTTACATTGACGTCATAATCTTCAAATTATATCCCTTGAGCTGCTACACATTTAGTATAACGTTGTTCCTATTCCCCGTACGCCCGTTGGAAATTTTCTTTGGGGATGCCGTTGATGATCCTTGTCGAAGCCTCTTGAACGGCCTTTATCGAGTCAAAAGGTCATCTCCTGAGCTGTCTTTTCATCAGGGGAAAAATGAAGAAGTCCGGTGGGGCCAGATCGGGAGAATAGGGCGGGTGCAGCCACGTGGCAACGCCGTATTTGGCCAGGAGCTGTTGGTCGACACTTATAATTTTCGGCATCATCTTGGCGCACACGTAGCGCATGGCCAAATCCTGTGAAATAATGCGTTGGTCGGTGGATGCAGACAGACCCAACTGGTTTGAAATTTCTTCACTGGTTAAGCGTCAGTCTGTGTTCAGCAGTGTCCTCATTCTGTCCACTTTCGTGTTTGTTCTTGCCGTCGACGGCCGTCCGGAGCGATGGTCGTCTTCAACGAGCTCTCTACCCTCTTTAAACAACTTGTGCCACTCAAATACTGTGGAACGGCTTAAGGCAGTATCCCCATAAGTCTGCTTGGCAATATCGAGGCAGTTGCCGTCTTCCCGAGTTTCGCACAAAACTTCACGGAATAACGTTGCTCTAAATTCAGATTCTTTTTGTTTTTCGACGCGGACATAAACCTCGCTTCACTAAAAATGGTATTCTCACTCAACGACAGCCCGCAGGCGAATGAGTTTGGTGTTGGTCCGTTGCTAAGAGCCCCCTCCGCCTCCCCAGCCAGGTAGACCCCCATCCACAGCTCCGTTCGCGCCAGAGAAAATCAGTCAAAACACTTTTGGGTTCGACCTTGTATACAGTTTCCGTCGTTAATAACTTTTACATTCTGACAGGGTAATTATAAATATTTTAGTTTGAAAATTCCAAAAATTTTTTTATGTATATATTTGGTCTGTGGGAGCCATATATTTGATCACTTCTCAATTAAGCCATTCCGTATCCCACCTCAATATATATGTCTAAATTAAACTCATTCTTTTTAGTTGAAAATGGTTCGTCATTATCACTTTAATGCAACAATGGAAGTAGAAATTTGAATAGCAAACCTTAAAACAATGATTTGGAAATAGAAGCAATTCTGCAATTTTCCTTGAAAAAACTCTTTACGGTGTCTCAATATTGATAAGAAGTTTTCGGTAAATGCGAAGCGCCATGGGTTTCCACCGCACTCCTTACTTGTGAAAATTTGTTCAAATTCATTCAAATGGTCCTGAATGGACCCATACGCTTTTTCTTAACTATGAATTCTAACTTTGAATAGTATTACTAACTCGCGCTTCCTCACCCACCACCCGCCGAATCTCTTGCAACGGGAGTTGCCGACCGATTCAATCCTTGAGAAGGAAGTCTTCTCCTTGGCGTTACTCCACCTTGGATGGTCCGGCTCGTATATAAAGGAGATCTGTAGAAAAGTCATAATGTCATATATCTGCAGGAACTTTTCAATTAGTTCAATGTGCGTGTTCTGAGCGAAGGTCCCGGCTAGAATTCCATTGCCAACAAAATTGACTTCAATAGCGGCTACCGTTCGTTAGAGGAGTATTCCAAATTTTTTCGGTGAATGAAAGTTTAAAAGAGTGGCTTGAACCATGAGTGCATTACACACGAATTTTGGAGAACATAAAACTGCGGTAAGGTATTAATTCAAAGACGGAGATGAACGTATGACTGTACTCAGGCTCAGAAGGGCTCAAACCAATCTGGTTCTTCAAAGCTGTCACTTTTGACTTTTTGAGATTCAAAATAAGCAGTAAGGTTGTCAGGGTTGGCAAGGATATAACATAGGGGAAGCGAAGTTAGTGTGCTAATCAGCTTTATGAGGTCCGTCGGTAACGATGGCAGGAGTAGGCGCATGAAGCCATGCAATAGCCGCGGGGACTTGAATGGAAACCAAATAACGTGAATGTGGAATAAGAGGAGACTTTCAGAAGAAAAAAATAGAATAAATGGCTTTTAAGAAATTGGATGATATTTTAACCCACGGCAGAGGCTTAAGGTGTGAAGCAAGCGGGAGTGACGACTTCCGAAGAAGGAGCCTTCCATCCACGGTGGCCGGGATCAGGCCGTTTTACTGTGAGCCAAAATGAATGTCCTAGATTTACCATTTTATTTTGCTGTTTCGGTAAGCTTGAAGGGTGCAGAGCGACGAAGCACCAAGGGTAGGTCCACAGCTACGCACTTGCACGTGCTTGCCATTGGATTTCAAGCGCTGAGGTGATGTGCAGTCACACGTGCGCGAGGGCTACAGTTCAACCTGCCAGTCAAAATCGCTGGCAATTCCCGAAAAAACAATATTTTAGAAAACGAAAAATGGAGTCGAGGGATGAATTTAAGTGCTAAAATCATATATTTCAATAAAAAAATAATATTGTAGGTCTTTAACTATAATACGTACTTAATATAACATGAAGAACCAGATTTAAAATAAAAAATGAAATAACTTTAGCATTATGAAAAATCAACATCACCGAACATTCTGCCGAAACTAATTCAGAAGCAGCTAATCATACGGTTCAGCGTATTCTCGATGGTCGCAGCGATGTTTTGCCGACATTAACCCACATTCACCTTAAAAAACTTTAAAACAATCACCTTAAAAACTTGTTTGTAAGGTGAATATGGGTATTTAATGGCAGCTCTGGCCACTATACACTATTACGAAGAACAGTTTGTAGACGACTATGGAGTTAAACTAGTTGATTCAAGTATGCTTCTGACGTCTATGGTACCGCTTCAACGGGTATCTGTCAACCCATCCACTGGCTAGGAGAGAGTGGTGTGGCGGAATCCTCGACCTTCTTCCCCAAATACTATCGGCATATAAAGATACAATTTCTTGCTGAAACCGCTGTCTCTCTGAAGTAGGAAAAAGGGAGGATGGACAAGTAGATTGTCGAACTTGTAGTATACGAGTCGGCTGTGGAATCTCTGGAGGCAAGGGTGATATTTCAATTCATGCTAACCATGGTTGAGGGAAAGGTCACCCATGCCATCACTGACATTAGCCTGACGTGAATCGTCAGGCTAGTGTCAGTGATAGTAATCAGTTAACCACTAGGATAGTGCGCTCCCAGGAGGTTAAGTATTCTGCTCACAGCAAGTTGGTACTGGTAGGGCAAGGGCACTGGGATGTTTCACTTCCTTGAACTGCGTTTGTTAGTTTAATAGTTATTTACAAGCAATTATTAATTAACCATTTTCTTCAGATTCCTCATCTAAATAAATTTAACTGTAATCAATTTAACTGTAACTTGTAAGGTAATCGACAATCTGTTAAACAAAATAAAAAAAAATGCAAATCAAGCGCAAAAACATTTTTCTCCCGTAAAATATTTTCCATAACCTTTTTGAATCTTCAAAGAATATGCATTATTGATTGAATTCTAGTCAGCTCATTGTCACTAACAATAATAAAGATTTTTTACTAAATATTTGGTAATGAGTGTTTTTTTGGTATTTCCTGAAGTCGGATTTGTGCTGAGCAACCTTAAAAACTTACCCATGCAAATTTTCTTTCAAATCGCATGAGTACAAATTGTGATGACCAACGTTCAGCGTATATCGACCACTGTGCGTCGTGACACGAAGACTAAATCACACGAAGCTCCGAAGTAATGCAGGCCAGCAGAACCAGATGATGACCGACTGAATTGAGATGTTTATGCACTTAATTCGGATGGATTAAGATGTTCACAGGCATAGATAACGTAGGCAATAAACAATATAAAATCAAAAACGAAGTTTTAGATATATTGTAGTACTAAAAGTACAGTAAATTCCCAAGAACCGTGATAAGACCATTAAAGAGCCCCCATTTGTTCGTTATTTCAAACCTATGTACGATTTTCTCCTTTCGCAATGCATGCTCGGCTTCCCTTGAGTTGAAATTCATCCTCAAACTCATTATTCAAAGTACCAAGTTCCATTTACTCGGCTCAGTTGACGGCAAGATACATTTCGGCTATTTGTGTCATAATCGCCGAACATACTTAAGCCGTATTAATTCCGTTACCTTGTTTCATCACGCATGATTCTCAAAATATTCTAAGGAAGTGTTGTAGCTACGGAACTCAATGGAAAGGGTTGTCACTGAATATTGTAACACATTCATTATATGTTATCTAAGGTGAAGAACGCGTGAGTGGTTCTGGGAGGGATAGAGAAATCAGAAATGAATGAGAAACAACAGATCTGCGAAGATATGAATTAAGATTAATTACATGACTGAATTAAGATTAATTACAATGAATTAATGACAAGATCTGCGAAGATATGAATTATTGACTTGATTGTGCCGTAGGAATAAGAGGAGCTTTCCCGTGTTATCATTCAACTTCCTTTATTATCGATCTTTTCACGTAAAACACCCCGTCATGCGGTGAAATATTAATACATTCTAACAAACCATTACTAATTATCCTCTTTGCGCCTGCGATCATATCTACTTTGATCTCTAATCGTATGAGGAAAAAATAACACCTTATTTATTCGTTCTAAAACCTATCTACGTGAATTTATGTACTTAATCCGATTTACCATGGTAAAATGGAGCCTGATTTTACATATTTGGATTTAACGAATGCCTCAATTAAAAATATGTATCCTGTATCTACGGCTAACTAGCGGCTCCTATCCCAATTCTCCCAATATTTACGGGAGATTTCTCCGTTGTTCATAACAAATTTTTACAAACTTAGCTGCTCTACGTTGCACTAGTCATGTTCTTAAACTCAGCCTACCTCGTGAGTATCCCATATACTCTTAACATATTCTCGACAGGGGTTAACTAATTTAAAAAAAGCAGACTTCTTGTACCGTCTCTTTACATTTTTCAAGTAATATTTTTATGAATCCTGACTTTTTAAATGCTATTCGGCAAATTTAGCGAATGTTTTCCTGCGCATAATTTCCATAAATAATGTTTAACTGAATTTTTCTCGAATTGATTCTATGCTTATTATTTTATGCTATAAGTGTTTGCGGGTGCAATGCTCTTCATCCAAAAGTTCATCGATACTCACGAATGATACTACAAGGTTACCACCCGTGTCTTACTATAGCAGGCCAGCTCATGTATATGAAATAAGCGAGAAAGATTGCAGAACGGATAGTTTTAAAATGTCGTATTTTCTCGAGTAATTAGAGATGAAAATATAAATTATTGCAGGCGTGAAGAGAATAATTAGTATTGGGTTTATGCACATTTCGTCGTTATGCATGCAATTCATGCATGCTATTTTTAAATCATCGTTCCCGCATGATTTGAATAGTGACCTTTACTGAATATTTTTGCATGTAAGTAGCTCCTTAAGAGTTGATTTACTTTGTTCGATTGTATGTTCCTACTAAAACCTTTGTAGATGTAGTTGTAATGAATGTGCATGAATGGCTGATGATCTAACCCTTCCCGCCAGACGTCCTGCGGCGGCTCGTGCATTATGCAAATGTAGATTACAAAATAATATTTAAATGTTAACATTATTTATTTTTCGTGTACATAAATGCTATTTTACCCAAGGATAGCAAAGTAAAAGAATTCATGTTTACATTAATAACGGTTTAAAACAAACTTTTGAAATTTATTGGCTAACGTTTTTGTATGCAATTTAGATCCTGATTCAACACGTTGACGTTCCACAAAATATGTATCCAGAAAATCTTTTATTGTATTATTCGGTCTTTTGTTTTTCTGGAGAACTTGGACATAAACTCCTTAAATACAGATACAAGATAGAAAAGAAGATAATGATTTGCAATAATACGACTACCAGGTATCCTTAGAAATAAAATTAGAATATTTAATAACTATCCTTGAATATTTGGAAAGTTAGACGGTGGAAAGTAGCGCTTGAGGAGAAGAGATGACCGAATAAGGATATGATGGAATGAAGATGTTGTTATTGTGGCGATATTGAGTTTTGGTTCATTCGGCAGCGTAAAAGGCTTGGGAAAGTTTGCAGAAAAGGAAGTACATTGAATTTTTTAATTACCATGTGTTGTAGATAAGGTTGAAGTGTGGGATCAGTGTCGAATAAGATATCTTTGAGCGAAAGATAAGTTATTATCTGCATACTAGTGGGCCTGGTAAAAGTTGGTGGGTGGAAGAGAGAAGGGAGGGCTTCGTTGATTTTAGAATTTTGCTCAGGTTCGGGGATAACTTCAAGGACCCAAATGGGTTTTTAAGCTGAAGTCAGACGTCATATTAATCATTTTTTAAGATGGAGTGGAATTCTTTCATTATTTTTCTAATTTCATGGGTTCCAGGAAAAAGCTCGTCTTAAAGTTGAAATTTTCAGAATTAGATGAGTTGGGACGGGGAGTGGGCCGATTGAGGTGGGAGAAAAGATTTTATCATTGCAAGTTTTTTGTAAATATCCGCGTTTGAAAAGGGTTGGGTGCAATTATGACTTCATTTATTTAGGGAAAGGGTGTTGCTACAATTACGATGGCTGCCGCAAATGTGACGTTTAATCACACATATTTAGTGGAGTACATCTACACCTACAGGGTGCTTTTCGAAGGTATTGTAATTATTTTTTAAAAGTAATTTATTGAACAGCTTTTTACAAACGCCTAAAATTCTTCAAAGTAATGGCCTTGGGCTTCTTTTTGGGCATTGGCCTGCATGGGCATTTTTTCAGCGACTCTGTCATGACCGGTACGAGTCCTGGAAGGCGTCTTCGGGGACCTCTCGCAAGGACTGTACGGGGGGTGGGGAAACGTTGGCATCTGGTGTTTGGCCAGGAACTCACGGATTCGTGTGTGTAGCAAACACCTTGGCCACAAACTTGGCGCAAATTCTCCTCATCGCTAAATCTTCAGTTACAATGCAAAAGACAACAGTAGACGACAAGTTCAGCTTATTAGCAACCATCTTGATACTCAATCGACGGCCAGAGTCTAACAATTGTCGAACAGGAGCCACATTGTTGTCGGTATTGCTGTTGACGGCCTCCCAGAGCGTTGTTCCTGTTGTGAACTTCTTCCCGGCTCCCCTTAAAGCCCTTGAGAGAGAACTTTGCCCTTGGAGAGCACTGAGATCTGTTTCGTGATAAAACTTAGCGTCCCTCCACTTCAAGATGTTTGATCCCTCTCTAACCAATAGGAGCGGCGTGGCAAATTCAATTGCATTAATTTTGAAACGCACCCTGTTCCTGCACGTTCCAAGAGCTTGATTGAAGCTTTCACAAAGGATTAAATCACGATATAGAAGTCACTCACTCTGAAGTCACACGCCTAATGTTTACGGCAAGTTATTGAATCACGTCGAATTGCTTGCTTGGAATAAAAACAAGAGATTTTTTTTGTACATTATTAGTAACGAAAAGAACACAGTTTTATGGTAAAGAGTTAACGAAAGGGGTGGAATTTTTAAACATAGATAAGTATGAAATGGTAACTTTGTGTAAAGGCCGCTATTATCAGGTTCTAGGATAATGAAAACCAATTTGATTGTCTAGTCAGCATAATATGCTGACATACGATTTTTATCTGGCTGTATTAGGACAATGAGATCTCGTATATGTAAAGAAATCTCAGTCAGATAAATAAAAGTTAATATTTGACAAAGCTGCATTCCTAATTTAAATTAATTATGCTGTTTTACTAACTATTTTGTGTCAATAATAACTAAAAAATTGGATAAAAAAAGAAAGTTTGTCACGCTCTATGAAGACTTTATTTTAAATATTTACAGGTGAGAAAGTGATTTTTAACTACTCATCGAGTTAAAGCAACATAGATACCAAAAAATAGATGTACACTTAGGTTTAGACATTTCAATTTCTTTTGAATTATGTGCGCCACAATATAAACTTGAGCTTCACCTTTTTGGAATGTTCCCTTCCCGCACAAATTTCAAATTGATTTTAACTAACAAAATCATTCATAAAAAACATACAAATAGCCTAGACTTGATAATCTTCTATAACAGTTTAGAAATTATGAAAAAACTATGACATTAGGAGGTAAAATTAAAAAAAATAAACAATAAAATTCTAAATAATGAACGCTAAATAATTAATTCCAATATAGTGGTCTACAAACTTGACGTAATGGAAGGGCCTGTGCGTTCTGATTTTTTCTAGAGTTGTGCTGAAGGAAGCAATGATATTTGTTCTTGATAGGGTCACCAATTCCAGATTTGTCGATGTTTAGGAGACGGACGAAAGGTGGTTCACCCAGAGTCTATCCCTCAGTGAGGCAACTGCAGAGGCGTCCGACCCCAGTGGGACGGTCATTGAGTGATGACGGCACACCAAAGACACCCTTGAGGAGTGAAATGGGAAAAGAGCTAAATAAATGATTTCAAGAATGTGCAGCAATACAGGACACACATTGACGATTCGGAATTTAGAGTCGGGACTTTGAATGTTAGCCGATGTGGAGAGTAGGAAAACTAGAAAATATAATTTGAGAGATGGGGAGTGGAGAAACAGTCATTTTACAGCTGCGCGAGGTGATATGGAAGGTTATCCAGGATTACTGGACAAATTTAATTTAATAATTAGCTATAAAGTAATGCGACATGGAATCCGATATAATGTTTTCAGTAGATAAAAAGTTGAACCAAAGAACTCGGTATTTGTTCTGTCCTATATGCCAATCAGCAATCAAAGGAGGAGAAAATCTATGGAGAATATGGTCAGTTTCAGGATATAATCACGGGTGTTGCCGAAGAGAAATATTTTATAGCAATGGGAGCCCCTATCTTCTGATGGAGCTAGAGAACGTCAAATAGGGTATAATTCTCAAATTAAGTGCTTATCCCAAGATGCATTTTCTGTACCGTATAATTCAAAATGTTAATCATTGAAATAAAATATATGCTGTACTACTTCGACGGTAGACAGATTCTGTCTGTAGGTTACCATCATTCCTATGAATTTTTATAGTGATATCCCAGGAATTTTTATAATCAAATTATTTTCTCGCAAATAGTCATTCCCTAATGAGAAAAGCTACGCGCACCATGCTAAAACAATGAAAAATGTCAAATTACTTACAAAGCAATTAAATATCGTTGCAAAAAACGCTGCTTAATAATGAATGCATCGTAGGTTTCAATATAGATTTACACTTATCATGGAGTGTTCTCCTTTGCTTTGAGAAAACAAGGATTGGTAAGGTATGCTGGGTTGCTAAATAGGTTCAGCCTGTCGCAGCGGGCTCTTGGCGACATAATGATCGTCCAGAGATTGGATAGTGAGAATGTAAATAGGCCGAAATACCCAGGAACATATTAAATATATTTTCCCCAAATCAAGGCACATTTTGTACAATAAATATGAGTGACGTTCTACGATGGGAGAGAAAGAGGGAGAGCCAGACACCGGGATGCGAACACACTTTGGAAGATGGCACTAGGCGTCACCGGAACGGTGGCAGACGCGGGAACGGCGAACGTATCCCCAATCGCCAGCCATGGTACCGGGCAGGACCGGAGGGGAAGACAAGGGAGTGGGAAACGCGGGCGCGGCGAACGTTGCCCCGGCGGAGACTTCTTCTCTCGAGGGCGGATGGCGGGGGTGGTCAACTCGTCTAACCGAAGTCACGGCGAGCGTCACAAGCCTCGTGCTAGACGGTCTCAGCAAGCGTGACCCAACTGCCCGAGGCCTTGCTGGCAGCCGAGTTTATACCCGCTCCTGGGAAAGATCCTTGTCCTCTACGGGTGCCATTAGACGTCATACTCCGCGAGTAGGGCCTTACCGGCCCACGTCACTGGCCCTAGCGGTTATACCCACTCGTAGGAGGGGCCCTGGTCTTTTTACGAGCGCCGTCTGACGTCATCCTCGGGGAGAAGGGATTTCCCGGCCCTAACGGTTCCAATAACGTGATTATAATTCCGACGAATGAGAGTGTGCGCAAGGCGCCCCTAGTTCGGCGGATCCATTGCATGAGGGCATGAGTAATGCATGTCCTCGACAAGCCTAACTCAATGGTTTGCTCTCTTTATTAGGTGATAATGTAATGATGATAATGTAACCATAAAAGTTTTGTTTTCAATAAAATTGGTCACGTAAATTTGGTTCCTATAAAAAGTAAACATTATCAATTGAATGCTTGATAAATGTTAATTTAACACAAAATTGTAGTCATTTCATAAAGTACCATAAAGTGGTATTACTCTAACGTAATCTTAAGCCCAAGAAACAAGTAAACCTGAAACAACTTAAAAAAAACAATACCTATTTTAAAATAGTAAGAGTATTTTTTAATGGTAAAGTATATATATATATATATATATATATTCATTCAAATTGAAATAGAGATAAGGAAAATGGTAAAGGAACACATATAAAGGACAAACACAACAGAGGTGGGGATGGCGGATGTGAGCATATCACGAATGTAAAAATATTTTCCTCGTCCCGGTCGAGGAAAATATTTTTACATTCGTGATATGCTCACATCCGCCATCCCCACCTCTGTTGTGTTTGTCCTTTATATGTGTTCCTTTACCATTTTCCTTATCTCTATTTCAATTTGAATGAATATTTATTCGCCATATGGCGGTATTTCGTGTTTGAATGTATATATATATATATATATATATATATATATATATATATATATATATATATATATATATATATATATAAATTCACTGATAGTCATAACAAACACAGAAACCAAAACACACAAAAGAGGGACTCACTGGTTCTCCAATTTTCGGTGGTCCAACCACCTTTCTCAAGAGGAATTAGGAACATTAGGATATTAGGATTAGGATATATATATATATATAAATATATATATGTATATATATATGTATATATATATGTATATATATGTATATATGTATATATATATATATATATATATATATATATATATATATATATATATATATATATATATATATATATATAAGAGAGTTGGACTACTGACCGGAGGGTCCCGGGTTCGATTCCCGGGCGAGGCACTCTGAGCACCTGCAGCTCCACCCAAGCTAGTTGATTGTTCGGGTACCAGATCTTCCTGGGAAACCATAACCGGCACAGGGAAAGGAACTGGCCCCCCTACCCTGATGTGTGAATATTCACACGCCGTCGGGCTTGGTACATGGGTGAGCTCTACCATCACCTACTAAACCGACCTTCGGGTTGATTACTTTGTTTATGGTTTTTTTTATATATATATAAATACTTTTATATAACTTTTGGACGGCCCAATAGAACACAAAAAAACAGATAACACGTGAAAGGACACTCACACTGTAGAATATTTGAGCTTTCGGCCTATTCCGAGGCCTTCTTCAGGTCAGACCTGAAGAAGGGCTCGGAGCAGGCCGATAGCTCAAATTATCTACAGTGTGAGTGTCCTTTTACGTGTTATCTGTTTTATTCTGTGTTATATTGTGCCGTCCAAAAGTTATATTGCTCTCGTGAGTACTTCCGCATCATCTATATGACATTTGATCGACCACAATTTCTCTTTTCCAAAATAAATCAAGTACTTTTTTTATAGACTAAAAAATGAAGAGGTTTGACGAATGATTTCCAGTATTTCCCTATAATGGAAATATTTGAGCACATCATATATTTTTTTTGCTCTTCACATTATGAAGTACAGGCGAATATGGAGGATTGGAAACTGAGTTACACGTCAAAAAATTTTTTTATAATAAAAATGTTCAACTGAAAAACTCCCCGTATTTAGGATAGGGTAAAAATTTTGGTGTTCACAGGATGTGCGCGATATCTCAGGAGGTTGAGACTCGAATGGAATTTTCTTTGGAGAGATGGTAATGGGAGGAGTTCCGGAACACGGTAGCATCCTCGTAAATAACCTGCCGGAGGTTTAGTCGGAATACCCACTGACAGGCCATCGACACGTTGGATAATCCTTTAAAGCGTCAAAAAGTGCTTTTTCACTTCCTTGGATGGCTGCGTTCGGAGGAGAGGGAGGGAGACGAGAGGGGTGCAACGGGGAATTGGGATGGAGGAGCGACCCGACGGCAGAACGGGAATGGGCAAAAAAAAGGGCCCGGGGAGAGTTTTGGGTCCCAGGGACGTCTTTGAATACAGAGCACCGGGGAGGTTATGCGCGAGGATTACGGTGAAGGGAAGCTCATCGGCAACGAGGCCTAGCACGTAATTTGCCACTGATCCTAGGGATGTGATACCAAAATGGGGGGAGGGGCGACTATTTCCTCTTCTTTTACTCTCTGGGAACGGCGGACACCCCATATCCCCCTCGAGACCTGCTCAAGTTTTTGCGGTGATCGGAATGAGAATGATATTTCGGATGGGAGACTCAATCGTAGCGTTTACTCCTCCCTTGTCCACGCCGCATGTATTATTTTTACCCTGAGACCAACGAAATGATGAGAAGCCGGGCGCCACACTCTCTCAGACCTCTCTTTTTTGCCTCCGACGACGGACCCCACTCCTCCAAACATCGTTGCTTCAGGTAGCACCCATCCTGAATCCAGAGTTAAAGTTATGCTCACGAGATTTTAGGCACATCGGGAGGAAATGGAGATAAAAGTATAAGGGACAAAGAAACACCGGTATACTCTGCCCTCAAGAAAAATATTTTCTTCCTGAATGCCGATTGTCCGACACACAACCTATCCTAATATACCCCATCTACAGGAGTATAGGCTGTTCGCGGCTCTTTTCTTGAGAGCCTGATACCTCAAGAGGCTGAGAGAAAAAATAGGTCAAAATTAAATGTGTTACATCATGAAACATGATGTACATTTCCTTTTAATTTATTCATTTAATTGAAGAATTGAAGTTATTTAATTTAAGCGATAGAGATAGAGCCTCAGTGATGAGATGTAGTTCCGTCAGATGCCACATAGGATATATTAATGCTTTGAATGTTGTAATATATTCTGACTAGAGGAAATATTTTCAGGCCAATTTACGATACGAAATAAATTCATGTATGGAAATATATTGATGCATGAAAAAATTTCAACAGTTATACTATCGTTAACAATATTTATGCGTCAAGAAAAAATATTCCAATTGTCAAAATTCCTGGATCTTTTTTTTCTAATTTGAATTCAACTCATATACCGTAGCATAAAACGTAAGATCCGTAGAAATGGAATGTGTATGTAGTTCCACTTAATAATTTTTTTATGGTAGGTACAGAGATAGTATGATTCAGAGGTGGCTCTAGGGATAGGATGCGAGTGGAGCGTATGTAGACTCGACGTTTCGTCTCGCATTGCAACTTTAAGAAGCATTGCGCCCATGAATGCTCCACCGTCCCTGAAGCCCGTCCCGACAGCCACCTCTGTGTCAAATAAAATAATAAATAAAAAAAACTTGATTAAACTCTCAAAAATCAATTCAACGATATTTACATCAGTTTAAAGATGTGGTGGTCTAACAGATAAGCCCACTTAAAAAATGTTTTCTCTGGCATAGAGTTCTAACAGTTGTTTGATCAAAAATATTTGGTTATTTGTTGAAACTCCTTCTTTACCGTAATATATTTCATGATATAAGTTTAGCGAGCGTAGAATGCAAAAAAGATCTGAAGAGGCGTACCTAGTTTGGGAAGCTAGGACCTACCCACAAACTTATACACCCCAAAAAGCCTCTAAAATGTATGTTGGAATTGATGTATTGAGCCCTTATTCTTTCACTATATTGAACGCGGCGTTCCGAGAAGATAGCGGATACTTGTAGTCGTTTACATTATTTTTTTTACATTTACATTTTATTTTATTCCCGAAAAATGAGAAGTCGGTTTTTAGAAGCATCTCAATAGATGCTTCCATATAATGTTTTCATATCATACGGAGATACTTGTTTACTTTTAAAAATAAGCTTACCTATGTTGGGCAAAGAAAATCTAAGATCTTAAGTTATGGGTCAATACTATTTAGAGGGTTATATCTTACACAACAATCTCATAAAACCTCAGGTTCTTGCAGAAAATTAATAGAATATTGTGAAAATACAGTTTTAAGGAAGTACGAATTCAATTTATACCAGAAAACGAAATATCACAAATTGATTGTGCTAATTAACCACCTAGTGGGCAACCATGAAGCTTACCACGCTTCTAAACCTGAATCAGCCCATTTTGTTTGACAATTAATGATTAGAAAACCATAACTGTGAAGAAATAAAAGAATCCGACGCAATTTCTGAGGGAACGTCCACTCCGAAGGCACTACACTATCCATTATCGTAGGCATACTTTGGGAAAGTCTTTCATATGATTGAGAAGAATAACTTTTTCAATTAAACTTCATGTTTATTAAGTAGCCATTAAATCTTTTTCTTAAGTTTTCCTCTTTGATCTGGCAAACCTTTGACTTTTTTGCGTGCTACTCAGTAAAATCTTCTCACGTTCAGGGATTGACGTTCAAGTTTCATTTGCGAAGAATGGAATAGCAATCCTTTTTATATGCTGAAAAAAGGGTACCGAATGATGGGATCAGTGAAAGCCCATATGAAGTAATGAACTAATTTATGAGTAAATATTTTTTGCACCAAGAAGTCATTTTCCAGCCTTGAAATTTCAATTTAGAGCTTTATTTCCAGCCAGTTTATTCCCATTCCTAATTAATGAAAAAAGGAAATGATATACCATACCATTTATTTTATGGTTTTAATACCGCGACATTTGCTTTCTAGCTCTCAGTTTTTAGTGATAAAAACAATTTTTTTCTGAAAATTTGTTATTCACCGTTTGCTCTGCTAATCTTCTGTTCTCGGATTCAAATAATGGACATACTTATTTTGTAATAAATATTGTACACTCATCACTTCGTCTATGTGTCTATGCATGACCCTTCATACGGAACACAATGCCTCGTCAAATTTAATTCATCGAGCACACAGTGAACACAGATTACTGAAATAATTTTAAAGTGTGGAATAGATTCAGACTATTGTATCGTGTTATTCAATATGGATCGCCTTTGAAATTAAGACGGTCATTTTCTCATTATTGATAAAAATTAAAACTGTATTACTAAAGCTGAGCGGTAGCTAGCAGTTGGCGCGGGATAGAGGTACCCATATTATAACTTATTCAAATAAAACCTAAATACTTGAGTGAAGTACATATGAAAATATTATAAGTAATATATATATCAGTGATATATTTCTGTTTCATGATTTCAGTCTAAATATCAAATACTTGATTGATACACTATCTTCTGCATTAGAAGAATTGATCTCTTTTGAATTGTTTCAATTAATCAAAATAATTCAAGATATTTTCTTTTCGCGGGAATACAGAAAATAGTGTTTCACTACAAAAATGGCCTAAATCATTTGGCACATTATGCATCCACCTGCAGTGAATAGAAATTAATTCCGAAGGAAATATTCATCCGTTTTTAAGAATAAATAGAGATATCAAAAAACATTTGACAACCATTTATAATTATGCTTTAGCATTAAATATGTGTCGGTAAAATAAAAAATAAGATGTCATGTACAGGACCGCCTGGTATGTTTTTATTTAATCTTTCTGAAGACAAAAATAACTGCATATATATTTTCTATGAACAGAGGAAGTGCGAATGGGAATTCACTTCCAACTATCGCACGTAGATGGTTAACTGCAAACTCGAGATACATAACGCACCCAAAAGTGGTAGGACTGATTACCTCTGGCACGAACGTGGAGCGGGCGGATTTAATAATAAATAATTTATGTCAGATATTGGATTATTTTGCCCGCTTTTTATCTTTCCGATGACCATATGGTTTCTTTCTGCATTAGTCTTATCAGAATTCCCTTTTTAAACATAAAAATTAAATTTAATGACTTGAATTTACTTCTGCATTTATCTAATTTATATTTTCTGTGAAAATAAAAATTAGATTTCGTATAAATAATATTCACCCTCTTTATAAAAGTATTTCTCTACATTTAAGATTAAATAAGCATGCTGCAAACACTGTAAAAAAAACCTACAAAGATTTACTACAGTGGACTCTAATTTAATAGAGTTCCTTGAATATTCTCCTTCCAGGAAATATACCACGAAACATAAATATACATGAATGAATTTTTCTCATTTATCCTATATCAAGAAGAGAAATGTGTAAATAAATAAATAAATATATATATATATATATATATATATATATATATATATATATACACACACATACATCACATATGCCTCATTTATCCTTTCTCAAGAAAGAGAAGGAAGGAAGGTGCCTTTTCTTTTTTATTGAGTCTTTTGTGTTTTTTGTTCGCTAGTGCAAACACCATATACATTTAAATTATGTATACATAAATATATACATGTATATATACACTGCCTTAAGGCGTTCCACAGTATTTGAGTGGAAAAAGTTTTTTAAAGAGGGTAGGGAACTCGTTGAAGACGACCATCGCTCCGGACGGCCGTCGACGGCAAGAACCGACACGAATGTGGACAGAGTGAGGACCGAACCGAACACAGACCGACGCTTAACCAGTGAGGAAATTGCAGGCCAGTTGGGTCTGTCTGCATCCAACGTCCAACGCATTATTTCACAGGAATTGGCCATGCCAAGATGGTGCCGAATATTCTGGATGTCGACCAACAGGCAACGCGTGTGCACATTTCCGAAGAAGTGTTAGCCAATTTACACCGAGATGAAAATTGTTTGGACATTGTGATAACTGGTGATGAAACATGGGTTTTTCAATATGACCCCGAAACGAAAAGACAATCTGCGGAATGGCACACTTCCGCGTCCCCACGTCCAAAAAAGGCTTGCCTGAGCAAATCAAAAATCAAAACGATGTTAATTGTGTTTTTCTACCGTCATGGAGTGGTTTACAAGGAGTTTGTTTCACCAGGGGAGACTGTGAATGCGAACTTTTACGTGCAGGTGCCCACCCGCCTCCGAGAGCGCGTGAAAAGATTCCGACCGGCCATCGCAAACTGCTGGGTGCTTCATCATGACAACGCGCCGTGCCATGGCGGGCTCGTCGTCAGACAGCTCCTGGTGAAATACGGCGTTGCCACGTTGCCGCACTCGCCCTATTCTCCCGATCAGGCACCACCGGACGTCTTCTGCTTCCCCCTGATGAAAAGATAGCTCAAGGGACGACGTTTTGACACGATAGAGGCCGTTCAAGAGGCTTCGACGGGGGTCATCAACGGCATCCCCAAAGAAAATTTCCAGCGGGCGCACGGAGAATGAGAACAACGTTATACTAAGTGTGTAGCAGCTCAAGGAGCATTCTTTGAAGATTATGAAGTCGATATCAGTATATCGTCAATAAAATTCTTGTAAAAAAATCAGTCCTACTACTTTTGGATGCTCACTGTACATATCACACTAGTGGATTTGATGTGATGATTCATTAATAAAACGAAAAAAAATTGATCGGGCATGAAAGCGTTCTTCAGTGTCATTAAAAACAAGATATCATTTTTGGGGCTATTTAATAAAATGACACACAAGTATATCTTGCGTTTAGAATGAGAATTTTAAATTATATAATTTCATCATATAATTATCTTCATAGTGGTCATAATCATTTTTCGTCGTGTTCACGTTAATTTCGCTTAATTAATTGGCTTAGAGTAGTATACGCGAAAAATAATCCGCTCTGTGATTTTGTAATTTATGGAATTATTTTTTTAGATGTACTAATACAGCTATGAAATCCACTATTCGTAGAATTTCCTTTGAATCAAACCGTAAAATTAACATCTGATGAAACCCTAGGTACAAATAACACTCGTCTTTTCGATGTAAAAAAGGACCAAGTGTGTGGTTTGAAGATTCACACCACAAGTGGAAAGTAAATATCTTTTCCTGAAAAATGTCTTCAATAGCAGAACCATAATTAAGCATACTGTTCGTTGAAAAAATGTGTAAAATACCGAAGAATTTATGAATAACCTCTAATCATAGGCAGTTTTAAATTCAGCTAGTAACAACAATGGTCTAAGCGTCTGAAACTATTTAATTAATTCAAATGAAGAGGATTTCTCATGAAGGGCTGAATTTAGATACCCCCCGTAATGCATAAAATTTAAATCTCCCGACTGGTATTCGTTACAATCTATAATGATAAAATTTAGAAGAGTGCTTACACTAAATTTCAAATTCGTGCATTTCTTCAAGTATTTCGAAGTTAAAGAAAAATGGAATTTCAAACAAATAGAAAATATGTAAAAGGAAAACGAATAAATTAAGAAAAAATACTTTGGATATATACACAAAAAATTGATTAATAATGATATCAGGGATCAAGCTTATTCAAAACGAAATAGGTGTGGCAATCGTATCAAACCATTTATGTTAATTGGTCCCAAAAATGCAAAAATATAGTGGGTGCACATTCGTAGGCCGATCAGGAAAGATCTAAGTATTTGTCTGTTGAGTTTGAAGATTAAAAAAAAGTTTTTCTGGACTCTATTTGGAAATAAAATTTTTTCCAAATTTCTAGCCATTAAATTTTATGATTAGAGTGAAATTAATATATGAAAATGGAAAATTTACCTTAATAATTCAAGACCAATTACATTAATAGATATAAAAGATCCCATTTATTTATCATCACATTTAATACAAATTTTTCTCCTGTGTTACCACAAGTGGCTCATGAAAGACGCTATCTACGAGGAAATTGGTGTCATCAATCAATCTTATTTTTAAACGCAATTATCTACGATATTAATTCCACAACACCTTGAAAAACCTACCTGGTTATTTTGATAGGAATATCACTCTAGCTGCTTAGTAAGCAAAAAATCCACTTTTGATATTTTATTTGATTTTTCTTGCTAATTTATGGGTTTTTAAGGTATAATATCAGATGACTCATGACCTAATTCGTACATTTATTCAATTTACAATTACTACGAAAAACTCAAAGTTACAATAATTATACATTTATTTATTACAATATAATAAAGTTTCTGTATTAACGCAAATACGACAGAATATTTATAAATGTTGAAGTTCCTCGGTACTTATGTTTATTTTTACTCTTGTTAGTGTTTAAATATTGGCATGAAATGTAAATAGACTTCATATTTCCTTCCTTTATCAGTTACGATATGGCACCGGCTAGTTTTTCTCATTTTACCTAGCATGCCGTAAGCAATACCAATATTACTCTAGCCTTCTTTCAGATCTTATGCATTGGAGCATTTCTTATGTAAAGAATGTACTTTAGATCGAGGGCGTAATTTAGGGATATAATAAATTTCGGAAAAGGGCATTCAACATGCTGAATTACTTGTTAAAAAGAAAGGTAATACAATAGAGCGAAGAATGATAAATGGAAGATGGTAGTGAAATAGAAAGAAGTTGATAATTTTGAACCAAACGATATATGATGTTTTAAAAGAATATTTTTATACGAGGCATGTCCATTCCCATACCTGAGGGCGCATGCGGTGTTCTGATGAACCAGTTTGATATAAGGAATAACTTAAAGAAAGAATAATATCAATAAATTAATTAAACGTCTTGTAGTATTTTTTATATTGCATGTCGGGCATGAAAAATTTAAAAAAGGGGGTGATAAATAAATTTAAAGGTCCCTTACAGTATTTTCTGGTGTTATTTACCACGTAGCGAAACACCGATTAAGGGTAGGTATCATTTCATTCACCTCCCTAATAAAAGAGATTGGTGGTATTTTGAAACAATCGTTACATGATGTATACATCTCATACGCACCGATATGAACTTCTTACAATTTTTTCTCATATAATAATTTCGCCATACCCTCAACCGGTATAAAAACGCAATATATAGCCCTCCATGTCCTTCATTTTATGAAACAACTTACGCCGATGAAAATTATTTAAAAATATTGCGTTTGTTTTGAATTTGAAGGTACCTTTACAAAGGATTTCCAAGCGCATCACACAACATCGAATCGCTGGTGATGGGTCCTACCAGCCGCCACCCTTTTACATCTCCTCCATCCCCATCCTTTCTCCCTGGCCACCCTTCATCCGCTCTTCACTTCGTTCCAGCTTTCCCCGGCGGATTAGATTTTGCTATGATCGAATTTCATGCTGGCAAAAAGATGGAGCTGCTTCTACCTCTACGAGCATGCGTGGAACGGATGGGTGATGGAATCATTGAATCAACTGGGAAAAACCGTCGCATGAGTTTAAGGAAAATCATATTAAAATCTATGTAGCCTTCGGGGTAGGTATAATAAAATCCAGGTTACATATTGCATGGTATATGGTAACATATGTGAATCAGAGAAAACGGAATCCTCCA
>CM073779.1:8664216-8739216 GCA_037158775.1 Hetaerina titia
GGTAAGATTTTTGATTTTATTACCAAGTAGCGAAGTAACTTCAAAGATGCAAAGGGCATGGGCCACTTCCATGGGCCCGTCGAAACGTAAAACAATTATCAAAGCTTTAGGGATATAATGAGAATATTTGCGACAAGCAAATAAGATTTTGCAAAGAAGAGTAATTCGATGACCGTGGTTTTTTAGGGATGTTAAGTAGAGGTTACAAAAACATCATTAGTGATGTAGTTTTGTAAGGCAGTGAAATTGCCGTTAAGGCACGAGGTTTGGGGTGAATGAGGTTGCGAAGAAACGGCATGAATAATGGGGGATTTGATTGGGTTGCTGGGAATAATTACAGGAAAACATTAAAATAGATGTAAACGCAATTTGAGGCAAATAAATATTCTAGGGTTTAATGAAAAGAAGAATGGAAACGGCAGGTGAAATAAGGGAAGAGAAAGGAAAAGGCATGAGGAATATGAATCAGAAGTTATGTGGAGTCAAATAATTGTTTTAATTTGTAGTGTAATATTGATTCATTTGTGTACGTCTTCGATATTTAGTTGAGGTTATTCAGGGCCTATGGTAGCTGTACACTTGTACCATAAGATAATGCTACTGAAGTTCATGCATCGGGTACGAGAGGAATTCTGATAGTCCTGCCCCCTGTAGTCTTCAGAGGAGATCTAACGCCCAGAAAGTTACTCAGCTTGAGTAATTCGTGTGGAAACAAATGTCGCCGGTTATAAAACTCAGGCCCTACGGTAAACAGGAGAAAGTTCTGCCTAAGAGGTGCCCATGCCACAGTGAGGAGTATGGTAATAGTATTTTTAGTTGTTTTGGGAGGCGACCCACAGCAGGGGTCGTTTGCGCCAAAAGAGACAGGTGGGTAATCTGGTAGGGGTGGGATATGAGAAGCGGGGAATGGAGGAAGTGGGGAGAGAAACCGGCGTCGGAATTAGCCTGAATTCAACGAAAGGCACCATGGTTCCCATAATTTAATGAATTAATTAAATTAATTTCAATTCAAAATTAAAATTTCCCATTTCCATTATTAATAATTTAATTAATTCCCATTTGATGGAGGTTGTACACATTGAAAGTACTCTCCACATTTCGATAAATACTTCTAATGCTAATGGTGAATATAATATTATACGCTCAATTAACTAATCTTTGGTCACAAGATATCCATCATAGATGAATGCAAAGTGGTGGAACAGTGTATAGTCTCCGGACCCTCCCACGCCTTACAAAGGAATAATTACTACCAAAAAATTAATTCTGCTGCAAGTCCAGGTAATGATGGCCAAATAATATCATTTGCAGCATACACCCCTTAGCGTGGACATGTCATTATATTAACAAGAGGATGTTTTTTAATTTAATGTTGTTTGGTGTTCCGTTTGTGTAGTGATTATAATGAAAAGGATAAGAATTATGGTATTAATAAAAATAATTTAAAAAATGAAATATAATAATTACTCAACTTGACAATTTAACACTTAATAATAATATTAAGAAGGAAGACCTGCTGTTCATAAGCGCAATTAAACGAAACTCCGATCATTTTAGAATAGTTTGAAAAATTTGCTATATATTATTCAGTCCTTGGTGAAATATATAAAAAATATTTATTCATATACTTGAACATTGCCCTAAATAAACCGTAGACAAACATGTTTTGATTAGTTTATTATATTAATGCAACAACTGAATAATAGAAACATGTTCCAATGTCGTTACGAAGCAAAACTATAACTCGAGACGATTTGAATATAATTACAAATACTTGAAATGAAGAACAATTCAATGTTGTAAATTTATTTAATTTAGCATTGAGGTTTAATTATCTCTACAAATATTTTGTTGGTATAACCCTTGTATTCAATATTATTAAAAGAGTGCCTTGAAAAATGACTAAAAACATTCCCTGGTTCCGAAATAAAAGTATGCTGATAATCGGTGAAAGAAGATTTTTTTCAGGTTAGTATTTCAAAACCAAATTTGAAATAATGCAATTTTACTGATTAAACTTGAAAAATGAAGAAAAGTATATGTTTCATTAACTTTGTACATTTTGTACAAAGGACTTTATCATTCCATATTTCATAATGATTTCCTTTGAGGGAAGCATTTAATTTTTCAAACCATTTTCTGTTGCTCAAGTAACCATTAACCTACCTTCGGTGGTCCTCCTGGGCTACTTTAACCGCCTCGTCTGTCTTTATTTTCTCCTCTCTCTCTCACTTTGTCCCATCTATTGCCCACCGACTCTCCATTTATCGGCGCAGGGGGTATCAACACACTTGGCCCCCTCTAGCGGGCCTTTGATACATAAATCTAACGGCGGATGCTTCTAAGGGACGTGTACTATTTCAAATGTCCAATTGAGTGCAGTCAAATGTTGAAATTCACGAGTGCGTTCTTTGGATACGCTGGAATAATATTTCTTCAACGAAAGACATTTGACGGTGATTTCCTTGCAACTTGACCCGGAATTTCAAGCAGGCGCCGGTCACATAGCTGTAGGGATTTGGATCTCCTGTTGGATCAAGGCCAGGAGAGAGACGCCCCCCTCTCCCTCCTCTTTTTCCACCCTCGTTCTTCTTCGCCGAAAGCCCTCGCTTCATTCGCCTCGGGGTCCAGACCCACTTCCCCTGCATCCATTAAAGTCATAGCCCACAACCCCACTCAACCTGCTACCGTAGTAACGCCTCTCTTCTTCTCTGTAACTTGGCTACACCAGCTCTCCGTCCCTCTTCCCATTCGGCCTCAGCTGCTTTTTGCTCTTGAATCCATTCCATTTTGATCATTTATATTTAAGGACTCATAAATGGACGATTTGGGCTCACGTGTTGACATGTTCACAACGATGAGAAAGGAATTTCTTGCCATGAGATCTTCGCACGAGAGAAATGTTAAATGTCCAAGGATCAGTTATGTCTGAAAGTGACTCCTTTCACAAACCTAATCCGCATTATCCACCTAAGTTCTGGGACTAAAATAACTTCCAACTTTAAATCCCCCTAAGTAGGTAGAAGGGTTCGTAAGGAGCACAGTTCTTTTAGAAATATGACTCGTCCCAAAGATTGTATGGGGGGAAATAATATTAAATTATATTTAAAGCACGAGATGTTATAGACCCCAGCACAAAAATAATATTAGCTATTTTATGGGGGTCAGTTTATTTATCAGAAAGTCGTCGACTTGAAAAATTAAACAATCCCTTTCTTTTAACAATCTTTTAAATATGCATTGTTTAAGATATTTGGATTCAGGAATTTACTGCAAATTTTACTTAAAAATACATAAAACCGGGAACTATAGAAAGAAATATCATTGCAATAGGAGCCTACCCTAAAGGGTCACCACAATGACTGTTAACGTGTAATATTGTCATTCAAGCACAATAGTTCTTCTACCATATTAACAAATGAGGCCAAGATGGTCCATTGGGTCGAGTACTAGTCTACTGACCATAGGATCCAGGTTAAATATACTGTACGACAGTGGGCAACCTCAGCCACACCAATCAAGTGTGACTATTTGGCTACCCGGTATGTCTAGAAAATTACAACAGGCTGTTTAAATGACACTCCCACCTTTTTTCTGCATTTGTGTGTAACACATACGCCAAAGAGATTGGGTGAGCTCCAAGCTTTCCAATTCTCACCAAATTTCAACAAAGTATAAATTTACGCACAGTAATCCATGCGTGTACATACATCTGCAATGGAACAATTGACGTTCATTTCATTATTCAGCTACATACACAGGGACCAAATTTTGGCACCAAACACAACCACATATTTGGCTCTGGGGACAAAAACACATAAATATGTTTATATCTGTGTGAATGAGTGTAACAGACCACATGACAAGATTTCTTTGGAAAGAATGCGAACTTTTATTTAGCCAAGTCAAACAAATTTCAAATCTCCCAACCTGGGCAAAAATCCCATATAATGAAATAAATAAGTCGCTAATTGTCATACGGGGTTTCAAAATGAGTCTCAGGATTAACACACATTGAATAAATCAATCGTTCATTTTCCATGATTTTGGCCTTTTTAATATTCCTTTAGCCTTCGATTGATAATCCTATGAGTACAAACTACTATAGAATACTAAAACAGGCAGCATAGGGCGAAGCTATGTCATTAAAAATCGGGCGCTGAAAATCTTATGACCCTGAATACACGTCATCAATCGAGCACATCATTACGGAGCCCGTCAGGCATTCTCAAATAAGAGGTTACCTATAGGTTTGGCTCACAAGACAAGAACTTTGACACTCGGCTCGGAATATCGACTCCAAAGTCACCTTTGAAAAACTACATTTTGAGGATGTTGAGTCAAAGAATTAAAGACATAAAGCGACAGCAGTTCTTAATTTTTCTCATATAATTATTATTTTCCCAGGGGCTCCCCTCTCTCCCTCTAATATTTGTTTGCATGTTTCCGAATGTGTTTGTGAGTAGGTAAAGTCTGTGAGTGTGTGCATGCGTGTATATATATATACATTATTACATTGTATTTCTCTCTTGAAATAGACGATATTTTTGTTTTTACGTAATATATGTTCCCGAGGCAATTCTTTCGTTTATTATTTTGAATGGAGGTTTCGCTGTATATTAACAGATATGGAGATACCTGTGGGTATATGGAGAGTGATTTTATAGTTTTATATATATATAGTCATACATACAAAGAAAACAGAGAGATTGAATCGTAAGGTCCTCTTAAAAATACTACAAAAGGAAAGAATTTTACTCATATTGAAAAGTTATGAAAGCCAAAGAATCAGATTTATTAGAATATTATTAATTACATTAAAAATAAACATTTATGTTTGAACTTCATTTTCCGACAGAATACATATACATGATAAAAATGTGAGATAATGAATTTTGAAATGTGGCTTCCGGAGTCCAAGTATGGCTCCGAGCATTTTCTTCTTGGTATGGAAGGTAGAAAAAAATGAATAAGCGAGGATCTTTAATGTATACCTAAAGCTGGTGGTATTTATTCATCTGGTAAAAAACAAGGTAAGCGTTGTGCGCTGCAAGTGTCACTGAAAAAGTGCTTCCTTCTCCGTGTTCCGTTGGCGCCCTTTTGAGACTGAAAATTCGCTTTTCCAATACCTCCCTCTTTTAAAGCCACAATCTCTTCCTTGCGGCGGTGAATACGGTTTAACTACAACTAAGGCTGAAGTTTGAATGAAAAGTGTTGCCTGGAGAATGAATAATCACAAATGTATGGTAGCTGGTGGTGATATCAAGAGGTGTGCCCGTCAATTTGTCCTTGTTCGTTGTTTTACCTCGGTTGAATTTGCACTGTGATGAAAAAAAGTGCGATTAAGCATTGGCCTACAATTCATAATGATCAATTTTGACACATTTCATACAGTTTTACTTTTTGTTTATCGATTAGTAATCACGTATTTTTAGGTGAAAGCATGTACAAAATTCGCATTCATAAAAAATTCGTCGTCAGATTTATAGTTGATTTCGTCATTTATATAACTATTTTTAACAAGCACTTTCACGGGGAATATTGTTTTATTTTTCATGTTTAAAATATTTATAAAAGTGTTATGAAAAGCATTTATTTCTTATATTTATCATATTTTGATCGTTGTTTCTGTTACTTTTTCTAATGTTGAGGGTCACGATAAGAAATATTTTTTACCTAATGCAATTAAATTTGGAAGAATGTCTTAGTCAAACTATCAGCACTTATCATTTTCCTTCTTTACATCATGATGGGATTTATAGAGCATATTCGAGGCAATATCTACTTCAAAAAGTTGACTAAGCGCAGTAGTTCTACCTTGCTACAACGGTAATTTGCCAAATGTTTGTCGAAGCGAAGGTGTGAAAAGCTGTAGGTGCTTGTTAACCCTCTGCATTTGTGAGATATGTATTACAATTTCAATAAGAAAAAATAGTAAATAATACATTATATAATTTAGAGATATTTTTCGAAAGAGATTCTAGAAGAAAATTGAAATTTTGCGAGTAATTATATCTAGAGATATTTATGGTCATATGCTAATAAATTAATTAAATTTAAGTCAAAAGGCCAAGAGTACGCAGGATGTTCCTGAGCCTTTGGCGTTCCACTTGATTTCAAATTTATCAGTCTTTTGAATGCTCAAAAAAAGGAGCATGATATCAAGTAGAAAATGAAAGCCCGAGGTGCCCTTAGACTCACAACGTGATCTTATCAAAGGTAAAAATCAACGTATTTATCCAATTCTATTATTCTTTTAATCGAAAGACTTCCATGATACCACAATACCAAATTCCATTATAGAACATTGTATATATTCAGTAGAAGCAGTCCGACACATAAATGTACGTTCCGTTTACGGCTTAGGCTGTAGAGAAATGCATGTAGATAAAATCTCCACAACTCCACAAATAAATTTATCAGCTTTCCAGGGTTAGCCTGAAGATACTGCACAGTTGCGAAACTATGGGCGAAGAAATGTGATCTGATCGAGGATTAGGGATTAGTAGTCGGACTGATATTTTTCCTTTTTTAGACCCACCTCACGTTACGCGATTATTATGGAAGAGCTCTGACATCTCAAATTGCATGCACGGAGTATCGCAGAAAAGTTATACTGACTTATACAAAGAGCATGGACTATTGGGTTGGCAAAATTTCTCCGCGAATTTTTCCACTACTTGCGCATGATAAAGTGGCTTGGTTTAAAACGGTTTGAAGAGAGCGAGGGGCTCCTAATCGCTGTTGTCTACAGGTTTAATTTCTAAGCGGCCAAATTCTATGCTGAGATTTTTAAGCCTGGTGCAGCATTAGTCGAGCTGCGCGCTCAATGGCTTCGCATTTGGACGGGTATTCTCCTGAGGAAACCGGTCACCAGAGGCAAATACTTTTCATCTGTTATGTTTCTCCCAGCATCGACGAAATATTGTATTGCGTTAGGATATCGCTATTATTTTTGCCGTCAATGAACGATGAAAGACTCTCCCGACCGCGGATTGGTTCGTTGGGCAATAAAAATTTTCGTTCTCGATAGCGATGGTCCTTTTGACCCACCGTGTGGAATTTCATGACCTCTTTACTAAAACAACATAGGTAGGGGATTGGTTAAAAGCCTCCTCTACTCCTGTTTATCTGCGAAGAAAAAAACGCAGCGTATTAGACATGCGCTACCCGAACTTCAATTTTTCTCCTTTCCTGATGCATCATTGGTTGTTCTCCCGCGTTTGTGGCGCTAAGGCCTTTGACTCCAGACCCTACAGAAAGAATTTTTAATGGCGCATTTAGTAATGTACATGAAAGGGTGTACTAATTACTATTTGGAACGGACAATAAAACGAAACGATTCGCAAAAGGATTGAGATAAGGGATTTTTGGTTAGATACTTGAAATTATGGCGAAAATTGATTGAAAAAAATTATGAGAAAAAATTAGGTTCTGCAAAAGAAGTAATTTTATGAAAATTAAGATCTGTTTAAAATATAACCTCAAGAATAAGTGAAAAATGCTGAGAGATAGCGGAAGATACCAATTGCACTATATCGTTCGAATACAGTTTAGCTATTTGTCAACTTACATCACTTCTGACGCATGAATGCTGATTCAAATCATAGTTCACTTTTAAAAAATGAAATTTAAAAATTAAAAGAATTTGAAGGTATGACAGAGTGCTCTCGTGAAATGTTGAAAAAGAATCGGTAAGAACACTTAGGGGACCGAAAGATGGAACATAAATAAATTTACAAATGATGAGGGAAGAATGAAAAACGTTGTGGAAAATATTGTGATTCCTAAACACTAGAAGGAAAGGGGATTTGAAGCACAAGCGGAAGTTTAACATTAAGATCATTTAGAACATCTATTACTTTAGAGTTAAATAAGAAAATGGATTGTGAGGAAAAATGGTTGAACCTTAATACTTAAATCAGGAGAGGATGTACGTAGAGATAAAAAGTAAAATTAGACTACAAACTATTGAACCAAAAATGTAAATCTATTGAGGACATATAGATTTTTCAGTATCATGGAAAAGAAGATCTGTTGTAGTTATGTAGAGATATTGAATCTGCTTGTTTTGGGGTAACAGGGCTTCTACAGGAACATTTCTCTTGTACCTAACATCATTGCGATTCACAATTCGTATTCGGGTATTTTTTTAAAGGAGAGACTCATGACGTAATATTCTGGTTGAGTAGTCATCTCCCTAATATATCTCCAAATGTTTACCTTAAATTTAGTTCATTGCTCCTTAACCTAATGCATTCTCGTTTAAAATAAGAAATTTTTAAATTGCGGGTGCGGGCCAGAGGGCATGCATTTGAAAGAATTACGTGTTAGGCTCCCGAGAGAACATGTACAGTACTGGATAAACGGATTAATTATAATTATGAACATGAATAACATGAAGCATGAGTAAACAGAGACGTTTCAGGCGTGATATGGTGGAACAACATGATTAATTAAAATTAGCAATTATCCACAAAAATAAATTTTATTTTTACGATCGGTTTCAATGCAACTACATCATCTTCTGTTAACAGTCATATTCTCGTTGTCCACTATATATGCTGAAAAGCAAGTAAGGGGAGGGTAGTGGAAAAAGGGGGGGGAAAGAGGGAGGGGAGAAGGAACGTGGGCAACGTGGGTGACAATGGGGGTGGAGAAAGGTTTCGGGTGAGGAGAAGAGGTGAAAAATTAACACAGTCCGGAAAAACCTTGTAGCTGGCTGGAAGGGTTGTGTCGTTGAGGGTGGAATCTCTGTACGGTGCCAAGCTCCTAGGGCCGTGGAGAAAGGGGGGACCGAGGTTTTCTCCCCGACCGCGAAGATATCCATGCACAAACAAGTGTGCGAAAAGGAATATAGATTGGGACCACTGTCTATATGGTTCCAAGGGGAGCAGGCGGCGTGAAGGAGAGTCCTAGCGAGGGATTAGAAGGGGCGGAGTAGGGGATTCACTTGTAAATGTCGGCGAGGGAGTGGGAAGGTTGGGGTGGGATTCCCTTCCCTTTCTTTAGGTCGTATTAATAAAATTTATTTTTGCGGAAAATTGCCTATTTTAATTGATGAAGCATGAACATTCGATTACTATTTTAAGCCAGTTTTGGCAGAGTTGTTCGATAAATCAGGAACTAGACCGTAAGTATCAAAGGTTGCATATCGATTGATTTCCTGCGCATACAGAAGGCTGCACTCTTAATGCTTCTCCATTTCGTTTTCGACGCTTAACAGGGTAACTTCCCACCAGCTGGGGTATGACATGGTTACTTTTATTTGGGGAAACTCGTATGGGCAATATGGTGCAATAAATATGATAGCCGGGGAAAACTGGCACTGGAGTATTTACTCCTGGTGTAGAAAGTAATACGCTCCATCTTTTCAGGTTTGTGAGCTCTCTACCCGTGAGCTCTCAAGAACCAATAAAGGGGCATGCGTGTATATTCTGCTTGGTTGCCCCTTCAAATATTTTCCCACCGCTCATGAGATGTCTTCCTTCTTTTGGTCGACTACTATTTATCTCTCATAAAATGCTTTTCACCTCTCTGCCAAGAAGTGAACTTGGATCATTTCAACATTGCCTCTACAGCGATGGATTGGTAGGAACTAGCTAAGCGCACTTCCTTACACTTCTCGTGCGGTTCTTAAAGGATACTGCGGCCGACCCCACTTTATAGCTGGCGCTAGTTCACATCTGTCACCTTTCTAACAGTAAAACACTTGCTTGACTTTTTATTGCTCCCTTACTTTGAGTTAATTCTGGTTGAAAAACAGTTTAATTATCAGTTAGTTTGTCATAGTTTCAGATTTCAGCGATCTAGTTTTTGTATTAAAAGAGTTTTCCCTCATTTTGCGGCATAAATTCAGTGCTCTTAATGGAATAGGTTACCCACATTCATTTTTTTCTCTTGTATTAAATGATTGTATAACTTGATTTTCCGCGGGGACAGGCGATGGAGCTCGAGGAGCAGCAGCCATGAAGAAGCGGCCCAGGGGACACGCAAGTCACTTTATAGTTTGCCCTGATCAACTTAATTGCCTGAGTAAATGATGTTAATAACAGTGATTGCCTTATTTTGACCTTCCTGGATTCCCGTGAGCCTCCTGAATCATCTTAGCTACTCTGTCAAACGTTTTTTAAAAGAAAATGTTAAGAGATTTTACAATATTTTATTCAAATTACAAGTTTTGTTAAATATCGACATTCTCACTTTCTGTTTCACGAATATTATCACTAAAAATATATTATCTGTGTATCTACAATTTTTCTCCGAAAATCAAGAGGTTTCACAAAATGTAACCGGAGACATTGGGTCTTCCTTTTGAGCTGGACCCAAAAGTTCAGATTTCGTAGACTCTCATTGTAATTTAATCACTAATTATTTTGTAATAAGTGGCAAAATAATAATTGATTAATTGGCTACCGCCGTGCTGGCTCGAATAGTAAGAATGAGGACCAACAATATTTAAGGCAGGGAAAAGTTTGCAAATCCTCATAGTACTTTTTAATCCCTGCGAATATTTTTTGCTGCCTGGTTTTTGGGGAGTTAACTCTCGGTTTTGGAGATTCACAATAAAGAACATAGGAGAAACACAAGGACGAACATAGAGCACGAACACAGGACAGATGGAGAAGGTGGAAACAAGCAGATCGCGAATATAATAATATTTCCCCGACCGGGACTTGGCCACCGATCTTTCCAATTGCCGGACGGATGCTCTAATCACCTGAGCTATGATTCAATTAATTTTAATTCGGTCCAGTTCATATATTACACAGTAAGTGTTTACATTTTACATGATATCAGCTTATAGATCGAGAAACTCCAATTTACACTGAGATCTGCGATCTTATAAGGCGCCCAAGTGCTCCGATTCCTTGACCAAGAGATGGCGTTACGGAGCTGTTACCCCCCTCAAAGGAGAAATAGAAGACACAAATAAGAGGAAAGGACAGTAGAGGTCAGCAATCATAGAAAATCATAGAGGATTGGATCAGTGCGTTTCATGGCACGCATACCCAGAAGAAGACACGAGCCACATTAGTCAAATATACATTCAAACGCGAAATCCCGCCATACGGCGAACAAATATTCATTCACATAAAAATAGATATAAGGAAAGAGGATAGGAACAAACAGAAAGGGCGAACACAGGAGAAGTGGGGAAGGTGGAACCAAGCAGACCACAAATATAAGAATATTTTCTCGACCGGGACTTGACCACCGGATTTTTCCACTTGCCGGGCGGATGTCTAACCACAGAGCTATCGAGAAAATCTAGTTCACACTGAGATGTGCGATCTTATAAAGCGTCCAAGTGCTCCGATTCCTTGGCCAAGAGATGGCGTTAGGGAGCTCTTACCCCTCTCAAAGGAAAAATGGACGACACAAATAAGAGGGAAGGACATTAGCTTTCGTCCTCGATAGCTCAAGTGGTTGTAGCATCCGCCCGGTAAGTGGAAAGATCCGGTGTTCAAGTCCTGGTCGAGAATGTATTTTTGTATTCGTGGTCTGCTTGATTCCGCCTTCCCCACTTCTCCTGTGTTCGTCCCTTATGTGTGTTCCTATCCCCTTTCCTTATATCTATTTCTCTGTGGATGAATATATATGTATATATGTATATATGTATATATATATATATATATATATGTATATATATATATATATATATATATATATATATATATATATATATATATATATATATATATATATATATAACGTATATACGAGGGTCATCCGGAAAGTAGTACCCGTTCGTGCTGCATGAAGTGCTGACGACGCGAGTAGCCGCTGGACGAGGTCAGATAGCTTCAGTGGCTTGTCTGCCTTCTCTGAGCCAAGTTGCGTGAGGCTAGCATTGCCTGTGTTGTTTCTGTGATTGTTTACAATGTTTGAAAAAATTGAGAACGCCGCCAGTTGTGAAGTGAGGGCAGTGATTAAATTCCTCAATGCAAGAAACGTTCGCCCATGTGATATTCATCGCCAATTAAAGGAGGTGTATGGAGACAATGTAATGGACGAGTCGTCTGTTCGGCGGTGGTGTCGCAACTTCAACATGGGGAGGGGGAACACACACAACGATGAGCGTTCGGGGAGACCGTCTGTCATTACAGACCAACTGGTGAGCTCAGTTGACGAATTCGTGAGGAACGATCGGCGCGTCACAATTGATGACATCTGTGAGCATTTGCCCAATGTTTCTCGAACAATTGTTCATGAAATTGTTAAACACCATCTGCATTATGCAAAAATTTGTGCAAGATGGGTCCCTCGCATGCTTACAGATGAGCACAAAACCAAGCGTTAACTTTTTTAAGCGTTAAAACTTTTGCAGCAATTCAAATGGGAAACTTTCGACCATCCACCGTATAGCCCGGACTTGGCCCCTTCAGATTTTCATCTCTTTACAAAGCTTAAAGACTTTTTGGCAGGAAAAAGATTTGACAGCGATGAAGAACTTAAAGAAGGAGTGACCCCTGTATCTCAATGAGCTGGCGGCGAAGGACTATGCAGCAGGAATACAGAAACTTGTCACACGTTATGACAAATGCCTTAATTTGCTTGGAGATTATGTTGAGAAGTAGTTTAAAGTATCCTCTTTCAAATAAAATATTTTATGTTTGTTAATATTTACTTTTGTGTCTTTATTTCACGAACGGGTACTACTTTCCGGATGACCCTCGTGTATATATATATATATCGATGATGCGGAAGTACTCACGAGAGCAATTTAACTTTTGGATGGCACAATAGAACACAGAACAAAACAGATAACACGTAAAAGGACACTCATACTGTAGATGATTTAAGCTTTCGGCCTACTCCGAGGCCTTCTTCAGGTCAGACAGACAGTCTTGAGTACTTCCGCATCATCTATATATATATATATATATATATATATATATATACATATACACATATGGTAAAAAGGGGTTCCCGGTTCCTATGTATATATATTTATTTATATGATAATATGTGTGAATAAATAAATGCACAAGTATTCCAACATTACACAAATCAGGAGATTATATTAGGACGTTGAAATGAACTGCTAATTTAATACAAGTCAGTTAGTTGTATAATACATTGTCTGGATTTTATTGGTGAATAGGAATTAATTAAAATAATTTATAAAAACCATCTGTGGAAGGCATAACATAAATAGGCTTTATTTAACTCGGTGATCCATAATCCACAGTTCGACTATTAATCAGTATCCAAAGATAACAGCTGAGATAGTAGCATAAACATGTAATGTGAAAAATCCTCATTGGACAACATTTCAGCATTTCTCCATCCGCATTATTTATTTTGATCCTCTAATGGAATTTTATCAATCACAACAATTTACTAAAATTCATAATTTTACATAGTGTAGAATATTATACAAAATCATTTATACGAACGATATTTGTGTATGTTTATCCATATAGCATATTATGGGTCAAAGTTGATGATTCCATAGGCCGATTCCATAGACTGATATATATAATTTCTGATTCATGTACAGCTAGTATATTTCAAGCAATTCTTTTTTCATGAAACGCTTTGGAATAGCAAAATCTAATTGTGACACGTTTCACACCAATGTAACCAGCATTTAATGAAAAGTCACTTTCATCAGTGTAGGAGATAATTTCTGAAAGTTAACATAAAAATATCTATACCACATAACGCTCTTGTGGCCGCTAAAAATATATACTATCTAGGTATTTCATCTGATTTCAAATCCACTTCAATTCAAATTCACTGGATTTTGAATAATTCTTAAAGTGGGATTTTTCCCTCACTGTCAAAGTTCTCAGTATCTCTACTGACTCTATAACTGACACTATAACTACTGAACTCTAAAATACACTATTAGTTAGAACTATAAACACTCCTTTTAGATTAAATTTCGAAAATATTCCCGGTTCATAAAAATTGGTTATATCCTTGTAAACATGAAAAATTGATTTATATACAAGAAAATAAAGGAATTTTACGGAAGTCTAACTTTTAGAAACGCCCGCCTTCTTTGCCATTGAAATTCCAAATGCCCCGGAAATTAAGTCTACTGCATTTTAATGAGAACAATATTTCTTATGAAAAAATCATTATTTTTATCGCTTGGCATAACAAAACGTATATTTCAATCATATACGGGTCTAATTTTGAAATTGGATTTTTTTAGCAAGGGAAAAACTATATCTACTGACGTGCCGTATTTTTTATGCTGAAATTATGCAGAGCATCCTAATGTTTTAGGGAAATTTCAGAAAGCTGGAACAGTAAATTATGCGGCGACCCGTATGCATTACCTTCTTATTTTAAGGTTATAAATACATAGTCTTAGCATGGGTACCATCTTTATGCATGGCAGCCCATGGGAGTCCCTTGGATCTCCCGTTATCCACGTGCATCAGATTTTTTATCGAAAAAGAGCATTACAATAACCAAACTGGGATTCTCGATGTTTTTAAATCCTTTTTCAGTACGAGGTACGCTTACTAACCATGTGTATTAATGGCTCATCATGCATAGTGGAAGTCGAGTCACTTCGTGGAAGTCGGTAATTTAGTTATCTTCATGGTAATAACTGTTCGACATCCGCAAGTTTGATAATTAAGCGCAGAGCACATAACCTAAATTCTTCATGAAATGTCCTATATCTGGTGGTCTACATGCTCTAATGATATTGTCTGCGAAAATTTTGTTCATTTTGCGTAGAAAACGTATGTTATAAAATAACTCAATTACAAAAATAACTCAAGAAAATCTGAGGTTAATGTCTCTTAAGACACAAAATACGTGAGGATTCAATCCGTGGCTACTAACTTGAGAATGAGAAGATACAACAAAACGCATGCACCAAAATACCAGAGTGGGGTAGCGTAATGAAATGAATACATAAAATAAACTTGCATGAGAAAATACTGACAGAAAGTTTCGCTTAACTATTAATAAATTGAAGATCCAAACAGAAAAATATTACAGCCCAAATGAACTTGGGTATTTATGCATATAAGCCACCTTTTAAATTGCTTGTAGCAATGGAAGTCAACTATATTTTTAAGTAAGAAGTTAACTGTAATTGCATCAGATTTTAGCCAAATGTTTTAGCAAATTCATCTTTTCCGCCAGATTCCACTGCCTGATTTCCTCAGTAGTCTCAGTAATAGGGATTAGGAGGGGATCCCATGGATAGCCATGGGATTAGGAGATTAATAAACAATCTGAAATTGAATGCAATACGAGGCGTATTCTTAAAGTAAGTACCGATTGCTTATATTTAAATCCTGCTCCTGCAGCGCCATCTACTGATTCATTGAGAAGGTATAGCAGCATTTGTTTTGTTTCAGAAGTCATTTGCTTGTCCGTGCATGCAAACAACAATGTCCGCGACAATCGTTGATCCCGCCAGCTGTCAAGTGCGTTCTGTCATACGATTCTTGTATGCAAAAGGATTGTCGGCTGCTGAAATTCATCGGGAATTATGCCTATTTTATAAACCTACAGTTATGAGTGAAGGAAAGGTTAGACAATGGTGCTGTGATTTTAAAGATGTACGAACAAATGTCCATGACGAAGAGCGAAGTGGTAGGCCCAGTATTCTGACCGATGAAATTGTTTCGCAAGTGGAACAAAAACTGCGATGAGATCGTCGATTGACAATTAATGGCCTGGCTGAACAATTTCCTCAACTTAGACGCACTACTGTCTACAATATTGTTACGGAAAACCTCTGATACAACACATTGCGTGCAAGGTGGGTACCGAAAATGCTCACCGACCACCAAAAAGAGCAAAGAATGTCCAGTGGACGAGAGTTTTGGGTCGTTGGGAACTCTTTAATCCACCCACCGTACAGTCCTGACCTTACACCCAGCGACTATTTCCTCTTCTTACACTTGAAACAGTGGTTCGGTGGACAACGTTTCGAAACCGAAGAGAAACTCAAGAATGGCGATGCCGATTGGTTCAACCCTCAGGCGGCGAGTTTCTATGCAGAGGGGTTAAAGAAGCTGGTGCAGCGGTACGAAAAATGCTTAGAAGTGAACGGCGATTATGTAGATAAGTGAAGCAGGTTTGTAGCAAACCAAAAATGCTAATAAAGTGTGTTTCATATGAGTATATTTTTTCCTGTGACTAAACGGGCCTTACTTTATGAACACGTCTCGTACTTAAGTGAAGTAGAACCTGGCGTTTGACACAACATTTTGAGGGTAAATATTGGACTCATAAGTTGTGGGTGTGGCGAAAAATGGAGCAAATTTATTTGCCAGAGATGAAAACAAACTCTAAGACGAGCTCCGAAACAATTTTAAGCAGAGTGGAAGGAGACAAGAACTTATTTAGGTAATCAGAAAAATGCAGAGTAAGTGAATGATAAGAATATTGGATAGATATGTTGTATTGAAGACTGTGTTTAAAGGAGAATATTGGATAAGCGGGGTGGCGGGAATAATGAAATAGTTGTTTGGCCAGCATGAAAGCTGGCGATACTTGTTGTTACGAAGAAAATAAAAGATAAAAACTTAAGGAAAACATTAGATCTTGTGGTACATAAAAGATAGGACTATAAGAATCCTTCAATCCCCTTTCTTATTAGATAGTTTACATTCAAGGAAATGAGAGTTTAGATGATGCATCAAGGGAATATGTATATCTCATAAATCTCTACCGAAGACCGGAAAGGGGATTAACTTTGTACCGAGCAAATATAATAATGGGTGGCTATTCTAGATTTTAAAAAAGCAGTGTTAGAATGTTTGCAACATTATGTTGTTTCCCGATGCTCGAATTGAATCGTTTAGGAAAATACCACGCACCGGATAGGGGATTTAGATGGGAAAGTTGGAAAATAATGGGAAATTTCGTAATAAAAAGTAATCGCATGTGAATTTTTACTTAATATTTTTCCCATCATATATGTAAATAAAATCATCAAAAAATTAAATATTTAATTTAAAAATTAAAAAATATTCTTTAACAGGTAAGAGGATAGCCTTTTTCATTCTAGGCGTATATGCTAGTTGCCACTCTCACAGAATTGCCTTTCCTTGTTCCTCCGAAGGAAAAACGAGAATATAATGGCATTGTATTTAGGAAGAGTTTCTAATGGAATACTCGAATGCTGAATTTTAACAGATATCTACATCTAGTCCAGAAATCGGAGAGATAATTTCCTTTTCAAACGAATTATTATTGTTAAATTACTATCCTTCCGTATTAAATAATAATTTTATCTAATTTGAGAACATTTTCTTTGTTAAATTTTACAGAAATAATGATAATTATGCGAAAACACAGTGCTGAAAAACCTTATAAACCCTTTGCGCTAAACTCGTCCCGAAGGTCACCGGATCACCGAGATTAGAGTCATGTGTCTTCTTGCAAATAACATCTGCAACAACATCTCGACGAATCCCCAACTCCTTTACAGGCCCAAAATGGCACCATTAGAGTACTACGTATTCCCAACAGTGAAATTTTCTCTGAAAGGACACCAGCATGGGACCCTAAATGCCGTCAAAGAAGCTTACACGTGTACCCTTAAGGATCTTCCGGAATTCGCCAACCAGGGGGCTTCTTACTGTGGAAAAGCGGCTGAGAAAAGTGAGTCGATGCTAACAGGATGTACTTTTCGAAAAAGCAGAGGTAACTTCCGTCAGTTTGGAGTTTTCTATTTCTCCAGAACATATTTAAACAATAGTAGAATAATTTCGAGATATAGCGATATCTGAAATAAATCTATTTTTTGCAACATTTCTGGACACTTTTTATACAAACCATGTATATAGATGAATTATTTCAATTTCTGTAGTTTTCTTGTACCCTACACATTTTGCGTAATAATGGGCTATCTTTTAACTTTTTGGCCGAAAAACTTGCATGACTTTTTGTTGTGCCCTAATTTATGCTAATAATTGGTTAAAATATTTTATTTGTCGGTTACTGTTAGAATTAGATACAGATATTTGTGATCTCATTTTTGTTTAAAAAAATGTTGTCCAATGACGCGGAATATGGTCGGTGACCGTTTTGCAAGCGTTGACGTTTATTCATCATTTTATCTTGTGCTATATGAATGTATAACATGATTTTCCGCGGAGATGTGGGATGAAACTCAGGGAGCAGCGAACGAATGATGAGACGGCCCAGGAGGCACGCAAGTCAATCAATCATCAAACCTCCCCCAGGGAGAAACGAAGATCACCAACCACTTGCCGATCCCATTGCCGATCCTTTTTTCATGCCTACCAAATTTAACGCCGTTCCCTAAAACCCCATACAGCTGTAGCGCCCCTTTCCCTTCTAATCCGTGTAATTCTTGCCGCGTGTTTGTTTAGCAGAAAGGCGCTGGGGGTGGGGAAGGGTGGAGAGGGTAAAAGATGGCCAAGACGTTTCGGGGAGGGCGATGGGCGTGCGTGCACGGGTAGGAGGGGGACCTTGGGCTGTATAGCGTTTCATTAAGTCAATATGAGACGCTCTTTATCTTCTGGCAGGTGAGCGATCTGCTATGGGTGAAATCTCAGGGACACACCAGAAAGCCTCTGAAGAAGTGCACACATTCTCTGCCACTTTCCAGTCGGTCGTTTAAAGAGGATATGCGATCAAAGAACGGTTTCACTCTTTATCTCGTCCCATTCACCCCAAATCAACTTTCCTTCAACCTAACTTCTACTTAGCTCCAACGCATATTGAAAGGGCTATTGTCTTCCTCCATTTCCCGGCCATCCGAGGAATATTGTCTTACGTGAATTAACCGAGCCATTTGTATACGTCGATTAAGCCGATCTTTATTTGTAAAATTCCTAAATGAAAGCCTTTCTTGTGTTTAAGGTCACTAAAAATATTTCTTTATTCTTTCAAAATAGTGTAAAATAGTAAAAATGTAAAATAGTAAAAAGACGACCACGTTGACCCTTAGAGGTATATTTTAAAGGTACTGTTTTTATTCAACTGATAAATGCTGAGATATATGATTTATAATCGATTTAATTTTTTATATCTTTTTTAGCCACTAAATTTATTCATATTGTGCCAGATGAGTGAATTATATTTTATCTTTTAAACTAAATCTGAATTCGAATTTAAGTGGAAATATTGAAAATATTTTGGAAATTTGAGACCATTTGAAGAAATAAACTTACTATAGGAATGGAAACAGTATGCTGGTACCAAGTCAGGACTATAAGGGGGTTGGGGGATCGTCACGATGATTTTGCAGAAAGTCTTTGCAAGTAGACGCCAGACGCTGCCCTTGGTCGTCCGTCAACACATTCGGGAGGAGTTCAGCGCGTGTCTGTCGCATCGCCAAATTTTCGGTGATAGTGGTATACTTATTAATTTTATCTATTTCAATATTATCTGGGACTATGCCCAGACTTAACCAGTGGTCTCAGTGCAGCACTTTATGCAAACGTCGGGAAAAAATTTTTGCGAGTAGTGTTTGCACAAACCGCGTAGCTCGCTATTTCCTCATAGTGCCATTTTTGCATTTAACTACAATAATTATTTCTTATTAGTCTCTAAATTATTTTTTAAATTAAATATGTTTACATTTCTTCCAATTCCGAGTTTTATTCTACCATTTCATTTATTATCCTCAAAGCATCTGACCTTCGAACTTTGGTCGCAAACGCCTTATACTCTTTGCCGTTTTTGCTATTTAATTTGAAGGTTTCATTTACCCTATTCAGTTAAAAATTAAATACCTTCCACCTATTTCTGTTCTCATTGAGGAGGTTTCAATATATTTCCTGTAATATTTTGAATAAGAGGACGGTAGTTAAGTACTCAAAGGAAGAAACTTAGAAAGAATAGAGTGCCAAATGTATGGCACTACTATGGAACTACTAGAAAAACAATTTAAAAATTTAAAAATGATAATATATTCTATGGCTTAATAAATTAAGAACCTCTTCTTTGTATAATTATTTCTCATTGATGGTTCTATAATTTATTGGGAAATGTAGAATATATTTACGCCTTTACCTTATAATAAAAATAAATTACGATGAAAATAAATTTTTATATTCTTCAAAAAGTTATGCTGTAAGATTTTCTATAGCCTCAAATTTGTCATAAAAACTATTATAATATTTATCTAGGGACATTAATTTTCATTGGTTCATTGTTGTAAAAATTAAATAGTTGAATACTCCTGCTACGAGTCAGTATATATATATATATATATATATATATATATATATATATATATATATATATATATATATATATATATATATATATATATATATATATATACATATATATGTACATTCAAACACGAAATACCGCTATACGGCGAATAAATATTCATTTACATTGAAATAGAGATAAGGAAATGGGAAAGGAACACATAAAGGACGAACACAAGAGAGGTGAGGATGGCGGATGTGAGCAGATCTGGGCAATCAATCGAATCGGGCCCTCCGATCAGTAGTCCAACGCTCTACCCCTGGACTAACGCGACCAAATATACATATAATATATATATTATAATATTAATGCATAAAAATAATATTTTTTAAATATACATACATTATACATGCATTATGTTTGTATATAAAAGTAATTGAACAACGACAAATAAAAATTCAGGAATTGACAATTGTAAAATTCAGGAATTTTCAATGTCACTTTGGGGAACATTCAGGAATTGTTTTTACTCTTGGTTTTTATCATCAAAAACACAGCTGTAGATAGCCTACAGTATTTGAGGAAATTGTTCTGAATTTCTTCTCTTGGATTAAAATGTGAAATATACGCAACAATTTTCCTTTGTTAATTAACAACCGAGCAAAAATAGCTCCCAAGACACGCGCTTGAAGCCTTTAATGCTTCAATAAGCTTAAATATCTTAATGTTTTCAACCATTTCCTTTCATATCCCTGGAATTTACGTTGCACGAACAAAAGTTGAAAAGTGAAGAGTCAGGTGTGATGTTGTGGTTCGAGACATAATAAGAACTTTGTTGCAATTTTCCACAATTAAAACTTTATTTCGACCATTGTTTCGATACTCTGTATCATCATCAAGTCAAAATGATGACCTCACATCACCTGCTGATGATACAGTGTATCGAAACCATGGTCTAAATTAAGTTTTAATTGTGGAATATTGCGACAAAGTTCTTATCAAACAAACTTTGACACAAAAATTACATGATTTTTGATTTCAAAGCGTTAGTCTTCACCAAGATATAATGTCGTTCCCTTTCATTCCTACCTCCAGTTCTTCCCATGCCTCTTTAATCATTTCCTCTACATATACGTTGAACAGCACCGGTGACAATGGGCAACCCTCCCTTACACCTCTTCCTAACACTGCCCATCCGGACTCTCCGTTCCCCAGTCGCACCTGAGCAGTCTGAGACATGTACAGGTTGCGGATCAGTCTCCTGTCTCTCCAATCCATTCCTATTTTCTGCAATACACGCATCAATTTTTCCCAATTCACTCTATCAAACGCTTTTTCGAAATCTACAAAACAGGCAAAAACGTCCTGATTGTATTCTATATTCCTCTCGACTAGTGATCTCATTACTGCAATGGCATCACGCGTACCTCTTCCCTTCCTGAACCCAAACACATCATCCCCTAAGTAATCATTTGCCTTTCTCTCTATCCTTTTGTTGATGATCCTGAGAATAACTTTAGCTGCATGGGATATCAAACTTATTGTTATGTAATCCTCACATGATATAGGCTTTGCCATTTTTGGAATAGGAACTAACACCGATCTCAGAAAGTCTTCCGGCCAGATTCCTTCCTCATAGATACTACGAATCAGTCCATATAGTATATGGCCTTCTTCCCACATTTTCCTAACCATTTCAACATTTCTACAGGAATATTGTCCACCCGCATAGCCTTATTTGCTTTCATCTCCTTAAATGCCCTTTCTATTTCATCGTCGAGTATGCCTGGACCTAAGCTATCTTCTTCTACGTCATGTTCCTTTTCTATGTCTAACCTTGTCGGCCTAAGTTCTTTACCATTCAGTGTTTCTATATATTCCTTACATCTCTCTTGGATTTTTCCTGGTTCAACTATTATTTAACCCCATTTATCTTTAACTGTTAGCACAGATCTTGCCTTCTTACTTCCCGATAATAACTTAACCTTGCTGTATAGAGCACCAATTTCACCCTTCTTCTGTAAACTTTCCATATCCTCGCATTGCGTTTTCCACCATTCTTCTTTTGCTTTATTTGTGGCCCTTCTCAATTTATTGTTTAACTCTTTGTACTTCATTTTTCCTAACTCTGTGTTTACATTTTTCCATCTTTTTCTCTCGTCCATCTTTGCAATCATCTCATCCGTTACCCATGGTTTCCTTATCTTCTTCCCGTTAACGGTTGCTATAGTGTCTTTAGCGGCTTCCAATATCCCTTTCTTGATACATTCCCATTTTTCTTCGACAGTACTCAGTTGTTCTTTACCGTCATCCATCATTTTCTCTACAGCCTGCTGATACTCCTTCCTCGTTAATCCATTTACTGCTTATATATAAAGTCTCCTTGCCTAGCGCAATTCTTCTCCTAACGTCCCTACCACTTTGACCGTATTGGTCCAAAACACATCCGAGATATGTAAACTGTTCTAGCTGCTCTATTTTTCCCCCGCCTATTTTATTATTTAGATTAGCCTTTTTCTTTTTGGAAATCGCATAACCTTTGTTTTATTAATATTGATTCTCATCCCACATTTATCGCACTGAACCTCCAATTCACTCACAATGTTTGCAACCCCTTGGCTGACTGAGCAACTAATGCTTGGTCATCAGCAAACCTAATCGATTTTACCAATTCCCCTCCGACTTTCATTCCTACCTCCAGTTCTTCCCATGCCTCTTTAATCATTTCCTCTACATATACTTTGAACAGTACCGGTGACAATGGGCATCCGTGCCTTACACCTTTTCCTAACACTGCCCACTCGCACCTGAGCAGTCTGAGACATGTACAGGTTGCGCATCAGTGTCCTTCCCCTTCAATCCATTCCTATTTTCTGATATTTACGCATTAATTTTTCCCAATTCACTCTATCGAACGCTTTTTCGAAATCTACAAAACAGGCAAAAACGTCCTGATTGTATTCTATATTCCTCTCGACTAGTGATCTCATTACTGCAATGGCATCACGCGTACCTCTTCCCTTCCTGAACCCAAACACATCATCCCCTAAGTAATCATTTGCCTTTCTCTCTATCCTTTTGTTGATGATCCTGAGAATAACTTTAGCTGCATGGGATATCAAACTTATTGTTATGTAATCCTCACATGATATAGGCTTTGCCATTTTTGGAATAGGAACTAACACCGATCTCAGAAAGTCTTCCGGCCAGATTCCTTCCTCATAGATACTACGAATCAGTCCATATAGTATATGGCCTTCTTCCCACATTTTCCTAACCATTTCAACATTTCTACAGGAATATTGTCCACCCGCATAGCCTTATTTGCTTTCATCTCCTTAAATGCCCTTTCTATTTCATCGTCGAGTATGCCTGGACCTAAGCTATCTTCTTCTACGTCATGTTCCTTTTCTATGTCTAACCTTGTCGGCCTAAGTTCTTTACCATTCAGTGTTTCTATATATTCCTTACATCTCTCTTGGATTTTTCCTGGTTCAACTATTATCTTACCCCATTTATCTTTAACTGTTAGCACAGATCTTGCCTTCTTACTTCCCGATAATAACTTAACCTTGCTGTATAGAGCACCAATTTCACCCTTCTTCTGTAAACTTTCCATATCCTCGCATTGCGTTTTCCACCATTCTTCTTTTGCTTTATTTGTGGCCCTTCTCAATTTATTGTTTAACTCTTTGTACTTCATTTTTCCTAACTCTGTGTTTACATTTTTCCATCTTTTTCTCTCGTCCATCTTTGCAATCATCTCATCCGTTACCCATGGTTTCCTTATCTTCTTCCCGTTAACGGTTGCTATAGTGTCTTTAGCGGCTTCCAATATCCCTTTCTTGATACATTCCCATTTTTCTTCGACAGTACTCAGTTGTTCTTTACCGTCATCCATCATTTTCTCTACAGCCTGCTGATACTCCTTCCTCGTTAATCCATTTACTGCTTATATATATATATATATATATATATATATATATAAGTCATTTTCCTGAAAATCCCACGAACGTGCAGAATAATGTAAATGGACTAACTAGTTGACACAAACACAGAAACTGAAACGCATAAAAGAGGGACTCACTGGTTCTCGAATTTTTGGTGGTGCAACCACCTTTCTCAAACGTAATTAGGAACACAACTCAGTTTCTGTGTTTATGTCAACTAGTTAGTCCATTTACATTATATATATTTATATTTTAATATATATGTATATATACATAGAAATATTATTAAAGGACGAACATGGGGAGGTGGGGAAGGCAGAATCGAGCAGAACGCAAAATATTTCCTTGTCGGAAAATTTAACAACGGATCTATCTGCTTTCCGCCCCGATGCTCTAACCGGGATGATTTGCTCTGCTGCGGCTCGTCTCCTTCTGGCTAAGCGTGTCACGATACTCACTCTTCCTATCCTTTATTATACTGTATGATTGTTTACATACTGTCCTTCCTCTTGTGTGCCGTGTCTTTCTCTTTTGGGAGGTGAAACGACCCCCTGACGCCATCATTTAGCCAAAGAATCGGGGTACTTGGGTGAATAGAAGACCCTTAGGCCTCACTGTAAATAACGTCTCATTGAGAGTTCATGTGGTTAAACCATCGGCCCGGCAAGTCGAAATATCCGCAGTTCATGTCTCGGTCAAGGAATTATTTTTCACGGAAAACTGGGAGTACTAAAGATGTATATGGTCTATCCAAAATAAGTAGACAGTTCATTGCAGCTAAAAAACAAATTTAAAAAGTTTTCTCAGTTGGGTTCTTGGGCATCTACACCGAAATCAGCACCTCTGCCAACCCCGTTATGCATCCTGGAAAGCGGTAACGGGAACAGGTAACGGTAGCGGTTCAGGCAACTTGTCGCAACAGCCTCTTCCACGTTAAGCAACCATCCAAAATATTTGCCTTTAAAGCTCTTTTGGAACATGGAAAGTTTTTGTTAAAACTTCGGAGCTGTAGGTCACATGCCATAGAGGCAGCAATCATGTACAGCACCCTTGGGACCATCTTGGCACACACATTTCTAATGGTTAAAGTTTCTGTCAGAATGCGATCCACTGTGGTTTTCGGAACAATGCGCTATTTTGCTAACAATGCGATAGTCTGACGTCGATTGGAATTGAACATATCTCTTACTTTTTGCACATTTACGTTACAGTATATCAGTGACCGACGTCCAGGGCTTTCTCAAATCAACCTCCTCTTCACCACCCTGAACAGCTTGAGACTTTGGAAAACGATTCCACCCAGCATTGCATTTACAGGCTTCCCAGAGGGAAGGCCTGGGTTCAAATCCTGGAGACAACAAATATTTTTCAGTGGTCTCCCGATCCCTACTAGACGTGCTTTGGGGAGAACACTTTGGCTGAGTACAATGTCCGCCGAATTGGACGTTAAATTTCGGACCCCTTGGCGCCTTTCGACAAAAGTAGGTTAATGCCGACGCCGGATTTCTCTCCACACTTCATCCTTTCCTGTCCATCCCTATGACGCAAATGCCTTAATTCCCCCCCAAATATTTTATGTATCCATACAAAAACCATAAAAACAATAGTTCACCCTGTACTAAGCCTGATGGCATGTGATGCGAAATTCACACATCAGGGTATGGGGGTAGTTCCTTTCCCTGTGCCCGCTTTGGTTTGGGCATCCCCGGCTTGCCCGGGAATCGAACCCGGTCCCTCCGGGCAGCAAGCCGACGCTCTGAACTATGACTACCAGCATCCACATACAAGTATATGTTTGTATTGACATTTGTATAGATGATTTCTTCAAAGTAAGATGGAAGTGTTAAATAAAAAAACTTAGACAGCAACACAATATGAGAACACATAAAAGGAACACTCAAACGTTATTTCTTGATATTTCCGTCGAAATTATCAAGAAATAACGTGTGTGTTCCATGTGTTCTCATATTGTGTGTTGCTGTCTAAGTTTAGATGTAAAAAAATATAATACGCATAAAACATTCGTTTAATCATCTGGAAATATTATTAAATATGTACTTCTTTCAAAAGAGAAGAGAAACAGAGATTATACTAGTCGTGCATAAATTCCATGGCTGAATTATTGGCCTAAGCCAAGAGCTTTTCTTACATTAATGACACAAAATAAACATTATTGTTTGATGTATGTTTTAAGGTATGTTATTTGAATTGTTAGAAACGCAAAGAGAAACCAGCGAAGAGCGCCGTTGAATTGGTATTGGAATGCCGTACCATCCACCCGCTTGAGGAAAGACAAAAATTCGTTCTCGCTCAAGATACGATCATATATCGCAACCAATGGAGTGGTCTTCCGGGTACAACAAGACGCTGACTGAGAATATGCTTTCCTCCGGAAACATCCCGGCATCCGTCCTAGAACATTTAACGCCCCAACCCACAAGCTCCACAAAAACTGACATCAAAATCTTCCGCCCACTCATGCCTCCAAACCTCGCCCACCCCTATTTGATTTGCGGTCTCATCTCAGCCGTTCTCTATCCCCTCCCATGGGACCCCCACTTCCCGCTCCACTTCCCCCGACGGGCACGAAGCGCCGCCTTGTAACTGCTCCCCTCCCACTTGCGATCTCCCGTGCTCTCCTCCCACCTGCCCCCCAGCCGCGCTACCCTCACCCTGCCGCGCACCCTTTTGGCCGCCCGGCGGTGGCGGCGGTGGCCTCGGTTGGCTCGCTCAGTCAGTTGGGCGACTGCCTCCCGCCGGCAAAGTCCCGCTCCGCAGTTCGTACGCGGATGCGAATTCGGCGCTGAAGCCCGCTGTCGCCGGGCCCGCCCGATGGCGCTGTTGAGGAGCACGTGTCCCGGGAGCCGCTCGTTGTTGCATCGCTGAGCCGACCGGAGAAAGCCGGGGGTGAGTGACGGATATCTTACCATAAACGTTTAGTCTTAGCCAAGGTTAGCCTAGGTCTTTCCCCAAAGTCTTATCTTCCGATTCTCTTGGCTCGTGACATATTCCTATTTGAGAAAGAAGTCAAACTGCCTGTTTTTCAAAATACAAATGGATAAGTAGTCAATACATATACGATAAGAAATCGTTAGAAAATTATATGAAAATGCTAGAAAGAGATGTGTACACATTAAACAAATGTGCGAAATAATTTCATAGGCTTTCCTCACTGTTTTTAATACGCTAATTTTACCATTGTACTCATTTTCATTTAGAGGTCGTTGAAGAAAACCAACCGATGTGGAATGAGAGTCATTGGACTCATTGGACTTGAAAATTAAGAAGGTTTTTGACAAACAATCAAACGCATTAAACGCAAATTAAGCAAACGATCAAACGCATAAATTATTATTATTATTGGCATTTCAGTTATGACAATAATTTTATCGTTTAACATCAATATGCAAAAAATATATTAATCCCTTTCAACGTTGCAACCTTTGGGTACCGCTTTGAAGATACTTTTGAAAGAGACTGTAAATAAAGAAATGCAATGCCACTCATGCATAAATGCAACATTTCTAGCTAAAGAATTGTTTAAAATTGAATAAACTACATTAAAGAAAATTTTGATTGTTTTAAAAAAGAATATCTCCTCTGGCTAATGTCCAGATTTCTTTTTTTTCTAAAAAATTATTACACGGTTTAACATGTTTTTTTCAAGAAAATATTAAAATTGTATGAAAAAATATGAATTTATAACTGCTTAAAAACAGTGAGGTAGAGTTATAAAATTATATGCATTAATACTATTAATCTGTGTATTACCACCGTAATCAAAAAGACTTTTACCTCTTTAAATCTATCGAGGAGTCCTAACGGTTTATCTTAATAGTTAGTCACCACAAACAATATACCATACCACCTAATAATAGGTTACCACAAATAATATACGTATACACCTATGCTCATTAATTTGTTTTTCAGTTTTAAGACCAATTAATCCTTTTCTTTAATATGAAAATTCATGTTTAATAAATTCTTCTGCTGCGAATTGGAAATCATCTGACTTTCATCCCTAATAGCTTCCTCCCAGATTTCATTAGGGGTTATGTCAAGCGCCCCGCGGACCTCGCCGTCTTGCGCGTGAAGCAAAGGGGCATTTGAATCCCGGAGCTTGTTCAGGGGGCGCATGGGTTCTTTGTAGTGCTGGTTTAAAAGCCCGTTCAGAAATATATATTTTTAGTCAAAATTAATCGAGATACTACCAAAAATAATTCTCCAGTGTTTGAGAAAGATTCATTAGATTCGCAGACAGATTAGATTCGTAGATTCATTTTGAATACCCATTTTCACCGGTGATTTTACAGTAAATATTTGAAAGTAAAATGGATTTTTTCATACGGAGTACCTTCCGTTGCTTATGTTTACAGGTATCTTGCAGAGATTCTTAACTTAATTTTATTCTCAATATTTAGGCTCCTTCAATACCTTTTCTCGTTACAGGTATCTTGCAGAGATTCTTAACTTAATTTTATTCGCAATATTTAGGCTCCTTTAATACCTTTTCTCGTCTGCCAGTCAATGTCATGGATATTTTAACAAAAGCACATTATGTAGTATGAATATTTACAAGAATTCTCTCCCCATATGACCAATTTCCACTATTTGTAATCTGCCTGAAGAATTGGGAAAGCAAATGCTTTTAATGCGAATTCTTAAGCTGAAAATAATAAGTTTCAACATCTTCTAAATCCATAATTAACTTCCATTACGAACGTATGAAATTATCATTAGCGTTTTTTGGGCTCCGAGTAGGCAATGGTCTAATTACTACAACAAATAATTAAATGAAATGATCGTGGTTCCTCAATCTCCCTATACGTTGAGGAAGTCCATTTACTCTGGGTCACCGTTGGACTCTTATGGGTAACCATTAAGTGTAATGTAAAAATATGAAAGTTAAACTGTATTTCGTTTTAACCTTTATGAAATTTCTTCAAAGAGAGCTTCATTTTTTAAATAAATTAGTGGTAAAATGAAAATATTGACGTTATTTTACTATTTACTTAGAGTTTTAAAATTAGAGAGTAAATATCCATATGGAGATATCACCCGATAGAGACTGAGTATTGATTGATGCCAGTTTTGCATCTGTTCATTTTGAGAAATGACACGCACCTGATTCAATCGAGCAACTTTCCCCACGGCACCGACGCCTCGGGGTCATCCGGTCAATAAATTCCTTCCTAAATAAAATTTTACAAGGAGATAAACATGAACTGGTTTTCCGTTTTAATGGAGCATTCGGAGTTGCGCTCCTGTGAGTTAACGTTTTTCCATAGCAAATATAGATCAACTGCATTCGTCACGAAAGCCACGTTTGAGTGATGAAAATCTAAAAGTGTATTAATTCTTTAAGTGAGGGCTCTATCTGAGATTGGGGATAGGTTTTTGAGATCTTTGCCATTAGCTTACCATTTTTTCGTTCAAGTACAGTAAGGAATGGATTTTGGCTTAGATGACCAGAAATTGGTGGAAAAAAATTTGAAAATGAAGTTGACATACACTTAATGTTAAGTATCTCGTAAAAAAATGACACTTGTTTTTATAGAACCAAATTACACCTTATATTTACGAAATAGTTCATAAATATCAGCAGTAACTTGAAAAATTTTCTTCAAGTACCGTGGAGAAAATGTTCTCTCAAATTTATTCATATTTATCAACATTTATTTGCAATATCGATATTCACCTTGTTAAGTAATTATGCGTAAGACGTTGGTGTTGGTTCTTAACTTCCGTTGGTGTTTAACTTCTTGAAGATAATGGATGAAGTAATTCCTTGGCTATCCCAAAAAGAGTAGACATCAACTTCCGGACCGATAGAATCGCCTTCGCCTTTATCGCAGCTGGGTCGCCCTTCGTAGTGCGACAAACTATGAAAGTTCTGTAGGTAAATCCTTTGCCTCTGCCAATAATTCCCTCTTGAAACCTCTCTTTGTTGATTCTACAGAATTTCAATACTTGCTTTACACTTTATCTCTCTCTTGTTCCGGGCAGATAATTTCCGGTAATTATCGGCCTCATCTTTAACATTGAGTTATAGCGGAAAAATTTTTTCATAATCTATAAAGCTGGTTCTATTGAATTTTATACAAAGGCGACATTTTTCAGTAAAAGGTCTTCAAAAAGGACGAGTTAACTGTTTTTTTTTATAATTTTAATGAGTTAAATGATTATAATAATCGCAAGTTTGTAACTTGAGTTAATTCTTCATTCAGCAATACCATTAGGCGTTAATGATTTCTTGCATTTGATTTCAACTGGTGTAAGGACGCACCCAATACACAATATGGCGATTATAACTAACCATTATTGAATATGCAAAAAATGTAGGTGATGCACTTAATCAATAATATCGTGAACAAGGCTCAAAACTAGTTCGACACATATTAGAAAATAAAAAATGTCACAATCTAGCAATTAATATACTTCTATAGAAATATATCCTTCTATTTTTACATGCTTCTATATATTCTACAATATATCCTTTTATAGAAATAAATTTGACCTTTTTGTTATTTGGTACATTTGGTATATTTAAATATCTACGAGGTATATTTTGTGGAAAAGGGTGTTTTGATAAAACTTTTCCAATCCAAACGTTTCTAAACCGTGTTTCGCAAATATGTTTTGTAAGGAAATGACCATCTTGGCTGGTTTCCTGGCTGACCACCAATGACTGGAAATGATATAAATACTGGGTGTATCATTTTATATTCCATAATTGATTACTGAAAATTTATAATGGTAACATTAAATCCATTCTCAGAGTCCAATTTCATAAAGTGAATGCAGAAAATGTTTATGAATCATATGCAAACATATTGATTGAGATAAATTTTTGTTTTTACTTAAGGAAGCGCAATTGAAATCTTTGCTCCGGTGATTGAAGTTTGATGAAGTTTATTTAAAAAAATCCTCCCACGGATCCCTTTAGAACCTATATTTCCTATGCATTTAAATATCATTTATATTGAGATTAGTTATTCAGTTCCATTTCATTTCTCAAAGTAACACTTTAATTTATTACATTCCATAGACTAAATAACTGTTTTTTATCATAATATTTTTAATGCATAAACAAACGTCGCAGTAAAATATCATTCAAAATATACTGAATGTAAAACACGTAAATACACCAAATTTATTTGTTTTAAGGCTTAATCATGCTTTGGACTAATTCGCTTGGTGTAGAGTAATGTTGAAATGGTTTCTTTTTTTTATGAAATGTTCTCATCCATTGGTTTTCTATAAATTAAACCTTTCCCTTTTATGTAATCTTTTTTTATCTAACTAACATTTTCTTTATTCGTAAAAATGAGTTCCAGGTCCTTCGATTATTTCACTGTGAAGGTTTATTGCGTGCAAGGCTTTGATGAAAACTTACCAGGAGTGTTGATTGTTATTTTTTTAATTGCGCAACTGATTGGAAAAAAATTGCTTTCCGGAAAAGTGAACCAACAAAATATCTCTTATTCAAAACAAGGAAAATTTCAAGTATTTGACCATTACCACTAACTCACAATGATTGTAAAAACATGAACGTCAGCTTACAGCAAAGCACAAACTTTTTTCTTGAATGTATCTAATTCTACGAGAATGTCTTATCAAACTGCTGATCTACTTTTTCCTCTCTTCCAACTATCAGGTAGTTTATAGCTCCATACTTTTTTTATGTCACCTAATCAAAAGGAATTACTGAAGCGAATATGCAATAAAACATTGTTTTGAAATTATTTTTCTAATTTTTTAGAAAAAGAGCCCAAAAGATTCAATCAATGGATCAACTCTTCATTGATGGTTGTATATTATTGAGTTCATTTTTGTTAGTTATTAATCCATTAAATTCATCATATGTCTTTTTCTTTCTATAGTCAAAGTTTTCTTCAGAATGATGAGAATCAACACCGTAATATTAGTTGTTAAATTCCTTTTAGGATATTTAGAAGTATATTCAATGGAGGATGTACTAAAAAGTATTAAATATACTCATCATTTATTGTCTTCTAATGTGATTTAGTGCGCCTTCATCAATGTTACAGTGTTTTTAGCCGATAGCAGTACCTAAGCGATTCCATTAAAATATCTAAAAACTTTGGTGAAAATAATATAAATATACTAAGACTGAAGACATTATGTAACAAAATCAAAATCGACTCATTGATTCGGAAAAATGGCCTCATTTCATGAAAGAAATTAAAAAGCCTCTGAACTGCTAAAATTTACATAGTAAAACTACAGCTTATTTTGGAAACCACAACGCTTTCCGATTTTATCAGAAGTGTGAACCAAATGCAAAGTGCTTCAGCATTTAAATATTAGCTTTAATTGAAATTATACTATAAAGTTGCCTATTGTGTGTTGCTAGTAAATAAGTACACCGAAAATTGTCTAGATATTAATGATTGGCCACAGTTGATATTGTGTACACTTATTTACTCTGGTCCATGGATATAGGTATGAATATTTATTTGTAGAATGGGAATAGTAGTATTGTCAAATATAACATTTATTGATTTTTTATTTCTGACACGAGGAAAGAATTTAAAAGTTACTGCTAGTAACGACCACGGTAAATACATTCGTATATTATACGTTAAACCAACTAATTGAGGAAACGAAATCAAGTTAACTGTTAGAACCTGCAATCACAACAAAAGCTCCAGAAATTTCTAATATCTTGCCCTTTTTACTGTTTTTTATGGTACCATAACTTTATCGTAATCATAAATTACGAGTGTCAAATATCTTGGTCATGCAACTTCAACCAAAGTAATATAGAAATTGTTTAAACCATAGCGCTGATAAAATTAAGATAAGACTTATTGCAACTTAACAATGATGGTGGCTTGGGCATATTAGCCTGGTCAGCGGTAAATATATTTATATTTAATAAAATCACTATATCAGCATTACTTGCGTCTTGTAGAGAAAATATTTATTAATATTAATGCAGGGAATTAACGAAAGTAATCTGTACAGGTCACTCTCTATTTATTTTTCGCTCTGAGAAATTTTATGATGACATTATGGTAAAGTGTCGCAATCAAATATATGTCATCAGGATATTTTAGCTGAAAATGTGTTTGTGGTAAAAGAGCGCAAAAGCGTTTCAATTAGACGTCCATTTACTCTAATATAATCTTAACAGGTATAACATCACAAGTTTTAGTTATTATGAATCAAGCGTAGTTCCATTAGGTAGGGCAATTTTAATGTAAATTGAAAGAGTTTTAATGAATTTGATGTTTTTTTAACATACAGCTATCACACGGTTTTTCTCTGTTGGAGCCGAACTCGTCTCTTGGTCCGCCCTACGAGGAAAACTTGTAAACTGAAATTTATTATTATTGAAAATTACTTTTTTCTATATTTTCCTAAGAGTATTGCCCATAAAAAGTTGGATTTAAATAAGATATTTATTATTTGAACAAAATTTAATTTGCCCATTAAAATGTCTATATATGACATAAATACATTTAAAAAATGAATATTTAAGTATATAATACAAATTAATTTTTTTTGGCTATGACTAATTATATCAAACAATGAGTAATTTAGAGAAGAAATGATGACAATCAAAATTTTCTCACAACAGGAAAGTAAAAGCTATGTTTGACATGAATGTTAAAATGCAATTTTAATAATGCTGTTAAATTTGATAATGCTTTATATTATCTCCTCAACAAACAACTCTAAATGTGAATAAGTCACTGAGAGTATTTTGTAGCATTGAAACACAAAACTCAGTTAAACATTTAAAAGACTACACATTGCGTTTTAAATAAATGTATGATTTGTAAAAGAATACTGCAGTACCAATAACAACGATGAAATTTCGGAAATGAAATTTTTGTACTGAATTTTAGAGTATTTACCTGTATTTAGATAAAAGAAAAACAAAAGTAAAAAAATAAAATCCAAGGGATAATGAAATGGAAGTAGAGGGCCAAATATAACTTTCCAAATATTTTGAGGAATATTGTCCCTTGATATGCTGACTAATACAAGTGAGCATTCTATCAGAGTGTTTTGATGGAAATATGCTTCGTATTTTATCCATATTACTCTATAATATTAATGTATTATATTATTATATTTTCAGGTTTTCTGAAAAAAATCTTCAACTAAATTAATATTTTGTTACCAAATCCGGCTTGAGTGATATTTTTCTTCTTTTGTTATTATTATTATTGATCTTTCTAAAGCAAACTATATAAGCTTTATATTTTGAAATAATAGTTTGAATCTAACTGTAATAAATAACAAGCATTAGGAAATATCTCTGGAACAGATATCTCTCAGTAAAGAAATGAATAATATCTCCGGAAGATATGATAATTAGACAAAAACGAGGAATAGAATGTGACGTATTATACTCATTAAACTTGAGTGTATTAGAAGTTGTATGACATTACATAAGTTACGATCAAGCAATTCATCTATTCGATAAAGCCTCTGGAAAGAGGAATGAGAGAAGCTATGTAGAGGTTAATGTTATTGTTATTCCATGAACAATTGCACATTCCCCAATGTTTGAACCTAATTATAACATAATTTGGATGCGAGTGATGCTTGGCCGCACTAAGTTAGAATCATTCTCTTTGACTTTCCTAGTCATGTGTCTTTTTTATATACACTTTTGTTCAACGTGGACATTTTATAAATAAGAAAACAACGAAAAGGTTAACATTGATAAACAAATGGACCATACATGGTCAATATGGGCACAGATTGACTGAACTTTTAAATGTTTAAATGGAGGTAAAAATATAAACTGATTTTCTTAATACAAAGAATTTTCGCCCACGGATTTATATCGAAATGTGCGCAAAATCGCTGCCAGACATAAGACATAACCCATCTCCCGAATAGGGTCTCTGTTTGCATGTTTCCCGAACAAATTTCTTCCAGCCTCTTCCTTATTTAAGGATTCGATAGCTTTCACTAAATTACTAGTCACAGGAAGCGCAACAAAGCGGTAATTTAATATAACCGTAAAGTGTGGGATGTGAAAAAACTAAATGAAGAGAAATTTCCCCCCTAATATTGTTCTCCTTCAGAAACTTCATCGACTTATATTCTAGGGGGATGAGAAATTGTGCCCCTTGCCTATGCCTCCACGATCCGCGGCTGCATCATCCCGTAGTCGTGTGATCGTATTAATTTGTCAAGGCTGGGAATCTTTCGCATGTGTGTCTGCGTGTGCTCGGGCTTTCATGGAGTTTGAAATGCGAGCTTGCCACCCTTCGCGAACCACCCTTCGCGAACCACCCTCTCGCGACGGAAGGAGCGCGTGTTGGGTTGGCGTCGGGGAGCGGAAGAGGTCCCCTACCTCGTGCCTGATGCACCCCCGTTGGGGCGTCGCTCTCCTCCCGCCAGCAACACCATGCGTTCATCCCCCCCCTCACGCATCGTTTCCAACATCGCAGCGCGGGGGGAGGGTCGGTGGAGGCGTTCGGGGGTGAGGATGGGGGCGAGGGTGGCTGCTGCTCCTTGGACCGCGGCGGCGGAGTGATGAGACCGTCTCGCTTGGGAAAACGGGACAACTCCTCAACGGGAAGCTTTCGCCTTTTTCTCCTCCTTTTCCCACGGATTTTTCTCCCCCTTTCCACTCCCCCATTTCTCAGCTCCTACCACACTCTCCCCTTTCATCTCTCTCGCCGTTGCCCCTTGACTTTCCCTTTCCGGGTCGCGCCCACACTTGTCCCCTGCTCGTTTGGCAGCACGACTTGCGTAATAGTCTCGCGGGTTGCGTGCATTCTGGGCGTCGTAATTATTTCATCTCCATATTCGCTCTCTCCACATGTACGCTCACGCATTGCTGCTTTAAGTACCCGTTGTTGCTATCTCTTATTACGTCTGTGTTTGTTAAAAGTATTATTAGAATGAGGATGTTTGGGTCATGTGTGCTATATATTAATCACTTGGTGCGCTAAAGTTCCAAATATTAACATTTTCAATGCTATCTCAGCAGATTAGGAAATGGTTTTATTTATTTAAGAACTACGGGTAGATTTCCTCATTTTAATTGATAGGTTCTTATAGACCTTCCTTAACCAACGATAAATAAGTAGGATGACCTAATATCTTTATAAAATACACATTTTTGTGTAGATAATTTCTAAGTCCACATAATTGTAAATATGATATGATATTGTATATATGATTTTTTGGATCACATGTAATATTGACTGCCTTCTGTAAATCAGTAATGCCCTCATTCGTATTTTGAAATCCAATCTTTTTTTATCCATCTAACACAAAGTTTTCTGTCCAATAGCCTTGTTCTTCATTTTCCTTCGAATGACTTGGCATTTAACTGTATTGTAATCGTTCCCTCCCTAGTGGTTATATTGTTTTCTAATTGCTGAAATGTTCTTTTCTCACCATGTTTATGACGTCTATATTAATGTGTTTTTACCGGTACACGCTGAATTCATATCAATATTGTCTACAATATTTTATTTTTCTCTTTCATTCAGATGTATGAAACTCTACCGTACCAAGTGATGCATGAAATTGTGTAACAAAATTAAATATTCCTCTTTTTTAGTGGATTTTGAACTATCTCCCACGCAAAAACCGTTATTCACAACAGTTATGCAGGTTTTTTTTCTATTTCATTTTCATGCAGTAAACTTGAAAAAATACTTCAAATGTGTTGCGTAATCAAAACCATACTCACTTTTTTATTTTGAAATAAAACTTTTCAATTTTCCATATTATTTATGATTACAACTTTAGAATTTACTCTTTTCGTATTTTCTTTTATTATAATTTCGTATACTCCTCACTTTAAACATACTGGGATTTTTTATTGCTCATCTGCTTCGTAATAGGGAAAATTGAGGTGTTGAAACTCTACGACCGTAACCAGCTTTGACACCCATAGTGCATCCCATCCCCTTGTTTTTATTAGCTAAGAGAGAAATTCTATGATCCTGAGTCATAGTGTTAAATTTTTCTTTCGCATTAAATTTTCCCCTCTTTTATCAGCCTGAGTAAGATCAAATATCACTCTCAAATTTACTCGTTTGATACAATTCAAAATCCATGGATTAAATTTTGATGTTAAATACGCTCTGTTTGGTTTACAAGTAAGGTTATATTTATGCTACGTTTTTTGGTCTACCTGTCTTTTCTAGCATGATGATGCTCCCTTTCTTAATTGTACACATAAAATTGTATTTATATTTCCAAATATTACCATATAGCTGGGGTCTTATTGATATCGCATTTTATTGGCTCTACTTCTAAATGACTAGACTAATCTTGAATTAATGAAATAACCTTTTTTATATTAACATAATTTCAGTTAATAAATAAATCTTCTTAAGTTATTAAAATTAGAGGTACGTATTGTCTCTAAAATGTTTTCATTTTCTCCCATTGCAATTTTCTTTTTCACTTTAATCGTCCATAGTTAATTTTACATCAAGTCATTAGATGCTGTTAATAGTACTGCTGCTAAACGCATATTTTATGCCCCCTTAATTTACAGAAGCACTTTTTGGCCGAATGTTAACGAGAAACTGTTGTATTTTTCTTGAATATGTTAGGATTCGTTTCATTCCAGTTTATTTTTTATTTATAATGTTCTTTCTTGTTTTATGGGACTGTACGAGCATATATTTCGCTATGTCGTAATTTTGCTTTGCATAAAATCTTATCTATATTTATCAAAACTTAATACCTAGGCTTATTTTTCCGCATTCCGTTTTATTACCTTGGTCCCTGTATGCGTCTTCTGTTGTGGCTGGAGGTTTGAAAGTGTACTCTACCGTTTACCGTAAAGTAGGTGAGCACTTGTGAAGTGAAGTGGGTCTCTTCATCTTGCCAAATGCTAATTAAAATGAAACGGTCATGGCAAATGCCATATCAGAAGACATTTCAAAAGAGACTCCCTTGGGAATGTCATGGGTCTTATGTCTAGTTTTGCCCCATTTCAGGAAAAATTTGATGGCGTAATGCGGTTCCGATAACCAGTTCATGACCGAACGTAACGAAGTACGTTGTAGATGTTTAGCAAATGAACGATCCGCACTACCCAAGGGCGAGAAGAACTCGGCCACGGGCCACTAGCCTTTTCTGAGACTCCCCTCTTTCGAACCCAGCCAGAGAAACCGCCGCCCATCTGCCTATCAGGGAGAACATTTCATAGACTTTGGGGACATACCTTTTATCCTTTCTTTTATGACACACAATACCACTTATAACGAGAAATTCTGCTCCTTTTTCCACCATTAACAACCAACAAAGTTTAATTTCTTCTTGACATTGAAATATACTTTTCTGCCTCTTTCTGCATGTTGCATAGAACCCTACTACATTTGGCCGGATGTGTTTAAGAGTTGAGTAAATCAACCAAATAACATTGCTTTCCCGATATGGGTTTTATAAGTACAGATATTGCTGCTTTTTTCACGAGATTTTTTTAATGTAATCGAAATATCAAGGTGAATCTACTAACAACAATATCCATATCCCCTTACCATTCTCTACGTATTTCCAGTGGTAACCCCCTCCTGTATTTCGTTATTTTCCATTTTATGTTGAAAAAGAGTGCAATTTATAGGTAAAATAAGACCTGCTGAATGTCCCTTCTGGTGTTTTAAATTTAAGAAAAAACTCTATTTAAAATATTAGATTCCAGTGGTATTCATCCATTAAAAATATTCAAATTTTCGCAATTCATAGTTATGCAAAGGATCGTGAATGAATGGGAAGAGGTGGGGCGACATCGGAACCCTTAAACTTCATTTCGGAGTTTATTTGTGCAGTAGGGGGCGTGGAGGCTTTTTAAAGTAGGCACTCTGGTGAGAGTAGTTTTTTAAGGGTGGGGGGACTTCAACCTTCCATGGTCTTACTCCGTTTTCGCCGCATCCAATCACAAGTGCCGTTTCCCTGCTTCGCCATCGCACCCTTGCCAGCCTGGTCACGTGCGGAGCATCCGTCGACTCCGGCAAATCCTACGGGATTTGAAGGCGGGGAGAGATATGCGGTTCGGGTAGTGAGGGGAAAGAATGGGACGTTGGGAAGGCGGGCAATAGGGGGGGGACTTCACCCAAATAAGCAATGCTCCACCTTCACCACCATGCTACAACCTACCCCTTATTCCAATCTCCCGCTCTGGTGAAAAGGAATACCGTTGCCGTGAGTTATTTCCCATAGTGAAATTGAAGATAGTATTATGAATTTTAAACTTTCAATGGTCTAGTATTCTCCAAACGGATTTTAATCATCATTTTTATTTTTCTTCTTTGGTACTAACTACAAGAACTGTGTTTTTAAAACCTGTTATAGGCTTATTATTCTATGTAAAGACAGTGTAAAACTGCCGTTGGCTATGCTCAGGGGAAGAGTATAGTTTTTAATTCCTTCGGTATTTAAATATAACACTCTATTATTAATTAATGGCTAAGTGACTCAAAATATTAAAAAGCCAAATAGATTATCAATTTTTCGATGGTTGGAAAAACTCGTTGTTTGATCCTTTGGTATTTTAAGAGCTAGCTCGAAATCAAGCAACATATGAGAAATAAAAATGTAGCAGCAAAGTGTTGCGTAAATTAGCTATGAATTTTTACCTAAAATAAATTGCAGTTAATATTTTTGTCATAACAATAAAATTCTCACTTAGTTTATTTTTGAATGGAAAATTAATAAGAGGTATTTTCACAGATGGCTTTGGTAATTCGTTAGCCGTAACGGGCCTCTATCTTAGATAAAATTTATTCTTGAAGTTCATTCTGTTCGATCTCTTCTGTTTTAAGTGTTTTTTGCCTTCCTTGCTTCTCATTTCCTTAAATATGAATAATTAATGAATGTATCTCAATAACCTCATTCCCAAATAGATTTAAATATCCTTGGAATAACGACGATAGAGCTTTTTAGAGGGGATGAAAAAATCTCGGAGATCGGGATGTTGCAGAGGCTGATATAATGGCTTCGCAGTATTTGCTAAATTCGGTATAAAAAAGAAATAAAACGCTTTTATAAAAAAGGTTAACTTTTTAAAGGTAATGCAAGTAAAAAACGTTTTCCTGTCTTTGTGGTGAGGGGAAAGTTGATATAAAACAAATGTAGAAGAAATACAGCATTTTTTCTGGAAACTGTAGGAGATACCGCAACAGTAACTTTTAACGGAGTCATCCGTTACGTAAGAATTACAATGCAACAATTTCAGAGCGTAAAAATCATTCGCCTTGACCGGGTCGAACCCGGATCCTTAAATTTGTGGCCGAGTGCTTATATGCTAATATATGGCAAGTCTGCATCCGGGTTAAAGAAGAGAAGAAATAACCTTAAGAAAAAATAATTGTCTTTATATATATTGGAATTTGGCAGTCCAAAAAACCAATTTTTTTCTAAAAAAGGTATAAAAATGACAGTTTCTGGTTTGACTTTGCGCAATTTCTTCATGATGAGGGTAAAAAATAAATTTTGCACTTCCACATAAAGATTAACTACTTCACGACCATGGTTTCATGCTGAGACGCAGCATCGATACCATGGTCGTTAAGTATTAAATCTTTATGTGGAAGTCCAAAGTTTCTTTTTTACCCTCAACAAACGCTATTGTTCAATAACTAAGCCGTTTTAATATTTTTTACAGTACCACTATAAGTTTCATTTAGCGTGCAGCTTAAGTGACCCTCAATATAATCTACAAAAGGATGGAGACCATGGTAAATGATTACTTAGGGGATGCTTAGTTTGGGTTTAAGCAAAGGATTTGCATGCGCGATGCCATTGCAGTATTAAGATCACTGATCACCATGAAATACAATCATGACGTATGTCTGTTGCGTGGATTTCGAAAAAGCGTTTGATTGGTTGGCATTGTAAATATCATTAGTATATTGCAGAAAAAAGGAATATATATAAGGGACAGCGGGCTAACCTGTACATGTCTCAGTCTGCTCAGGTGCGAGTGCGGAACGGAAAGTCTGGATGGGCAGTGTTAAGAAGAGGTGTAAGGCAGGGTTGCCCATTATCAACAGTGCAGTTCAACGGATGCATGGAGGAAATGATTAAAGAGGCATGGGAAGAACTATAGGTAGGCCTTAAAGTATCAAGGGAAATCGTAATATTTGCTAGGTTATGGTCAAGCTCTAGTTTACCTGTAAGCCAAGGTGTTGCAAGTAAACAAAACAAACGTTATGCGGGTCCCCAGAAAGAGAATGCTGAAGCTTTACAGTCAAATAGGCAGGGTAAAAATAGAGCAAGGGAACAATTTACATATCTCGGAAGTGTATTGGACCAACATTGTGAAAATAGTAGGGACGTAAGGAACAGAATTCCACGAGGCTAAAAAGCTTTCACAAGGATGCGGGAGTTGATGACAGGGACGTTGAGTAAGAATTTTATGAAAAGGCTCGTCAAAACTTTGATATGGAGCGTAGTTTTGCACGATACGGATACAAGGTTACTAGTAGTAATTCAAGCCTAGCAGTATGACAGATGTAAATCGGAGGCTTTCGTTATTTAGATGTGAAGAAGAATGTACAAAGTGAAGTGAAGCAAACAAGTGAAAGTGAAGGAAAACAAATGAGGAAAGTCGGGGTGCGGTGGCGTAGGAGAGGGTATTCTTGGGAGAAATCACTTAGTTGGAAAAATGGGGGCAAAGCATATTGATTAGTAGTTGGATGTTGCTGACTCTGGCAGATGGGAGAATGTTAGGCCAACGAGGAAAGAGCAAGAATGGATTAAGGAGGGTCTTATTGTTTAGTAGTATTTTGGGTTGTATTTTTTTGGGGGGGAAAAAGAGAATTAATTATTTGGTATTTTGCGTCCATACAACGCCTACCTTGAGCAATAGATTTCCTTTGAAAATATGTTAAAATTTTACCGAGTATGTTATGAGTAAAGTATTGGGAAATGTTTCGGAAAAATTTTATTTCAGGCATTGCTATAATGCCTCAAATTTCTTCAAAGGGCAGAAGAAAGCGTAGAGAGATAAAAAGGGGTTTTTTGTAGAGAAGGATATTGGGTTGTGTTTTGATAGGAGAAACGAAAAATTTATTCGGTAGTTGTGCCCATTGAAAACGTACCTAATAAGATAACAATAATACCAATCTGTTGGTTGATTTGGGATATGCAAGTACAATTACTTGTTCACTTTCGCCACATAGTTTAGTGAAATTATCATTCCAAATGTTCCGTGTAAACGGACATATTGAAATATCATTACAAATTCTTTTCACTGAGAGTCTCGGGAAATGAAATTCAATATACAAGCACGTTATGTTGAAATGTTAGGTTATCATTTAAACTTGGACAATTTATGTTAGCGACATGGAATTTTGAACTTATCTAGTTACTTTATAATAGATAATTTCAGTATACACATATTTGGAAATTTAGTTTCATGTTATGTGATCAAAACGGCTAAAAATATTTTTTCATTGGGCATATAAAACATTATTAAGCTGATAAATTTCTACGGTCTAATACTCAAGGGAATTTTTCCTATAATCTTAATTTACTCATTTTCAAAAAGCAAAGGGGAAAATCCTGCCTCAATATTGCTTATTTCGTGTGATAGATTCCCGTAAAATGTACGCAAGGGTATAAATCAATCATTTCTAATTTTCCGGAATGCATAAAAGTAATTGAGCATGGGTGATGGATGCTTCCTGCTTTTCAATATAATTAAAAAAATTATATCTTCGATTATTTTTAGTTAAATTATTCATCCATGATTTCCACGATATGTATGACATGGATGCATAAAGATAGACTCGCCAATTTCCGACAATATATATAGTTAATTCATTGTTTATGAATATCGGCTGAGAAGCTTGGGTCTGGAGGACTCATTGAATGCAATCTGCTTCGCTTTGAAGAAGTCGGAAAAAGCGACGGGGAGTCACGTAAATGAGGAACCGGACGTGATTTCCGAACGAAGGCGTCGGATGAATGAGGAGTGGATGATATGGCGCGCGTGGAATGCGTGTGCCATGAGCTGGTTATGAGTCCCGAGGATTGCTTCCCGCTCCTTACTCTCCGCCTTCCGATCGCAGAAACGTTGGCCTCCCTTCCGTGCACGTGGCAGGTCCCTCTAAAAATAATGCCCCTGATATGTACGCCGGCAGGAAAGTGGACGTGGTGAAAACCTTTTCCCATTTTCATTGCCGTTTTCTTCATTTCGCGAGAAACGAAGTAAATTCTATGAAAACCACCAAAATAGTTTTTATTGCTCCATCGTCCTAGCGCCTCCGGAGGTTAAAACCCAACGTCATTTATTTTCGACTCCAGATACCTGACGAATTGCCTCAAAAGTCTTCTCAAAATTCTGAAAACACTTCTCAGAACTTACTCCAAATGTAACGCCTACTTTTCTCAAGCCACACCAAGCATACTCGACGGCTGTTACATCCTAATAAAGAATTACAATTACTCTACGTAATTATTGAAATGGTTAATTTGTTATTAGAAATCTGCCTCTAGATCAAGATATAGGGAAATTAATAAAAATATTTCAGGGTTAACTTCTCCCACCGTGCAAAAGTATGTGTTTAACATTTCCATTTACTTATATTTGATGTTTTCAAAATCCAACAAAATGTATGTACAGGGTTTGTCCGGGAGATAAGTGTACTGAGCTCAGGAAAAAAAATTATTACACTTTTACATATCTTAAGCTAATATTCCTCAAAATAAGACCCTTGCGAGTCGATGCACTTGCTCCAGCGGCCTTCCCATTCCTGGAACGCTCCCGCGAAGGCATCATCGGGAACCTCTCGAAGACACGTCGTCACGGCCTCTTTGACGGCGTCCAAAGTCCCGTATCGCGTTCCTTTCAAACTCCTCTTTATCTTCGGGAACAGAAAGAAGTCCGGTGGTGCCAATTCCGGGCTGTGGGGGGGGGGGTGCGGCAGCGATTCCACGCCGTGCTTGGCCAAGAAGTCCGACACGACAAGCGCGGTATGAGACGGCGCATTTTCGTGATGCAGCCCAGCCACCAGATGTTTTTGATCGCTGGCCGGACGCGGGCGACTCGTTTTCGAAGCCTGTCGAGCACTTGGACGTAAAATGCAGCATTTACAGTTTGTCGTTCAGGTACAAATTCGTAGTGGATGACTCCCCTTTTGTCAAAAAAGACAATGAGCATCGCCTTGATCCGAGATTTGCTCATGCGAGCTTTCTTTTGACGGGGTGATGATGGAGTGTGCCACTCCGCAATTTCTCTCTTCGACTCCGAGTCGTACTCAAAGACCCACGTCTCGTCACCCAAAACAACGTTCTCTAAAAAATGTGGATCATTTTTGCAGTGATCCGCAAGTTGTGTCGCGATTTCCAAACGATTGAGTCTTTGATCATCACTGAGCACTTTCGGCACCAACTTAGCACAAATTTTTCGCCTCTGTAATTGGTCCCTAATAATCTCGTGCACTATTGTTTTTGGCGCATTACACTGCTCTGCTATCATCCAAACACTAAGACGACGATCAGAGTTCAGTACATCGCGAACTTTTCGCACATTTTCGTCGGTGAGTGTCGTTGATGGGCGTCCAGGCCGTGGTTCGTCGTCGACCTCTTCTCTGCCCTCCACGAACATCTTGTGCCACCGAAAGATCATGTTTCTGGACATGGCTGACTCCCCGTAAGCCTGGTTAATCATACCGACAGTTTTGGTAGACGATTTTCCAAGCTTTACCGCAAATTTGATGGAATGACGCTGCTCCAAAAACTAACTTCGGCATCGCGTTCCGTGACGTGGGGTCGAGCGTGGAGGTTCGCGTTAACAGAGCTCCTCACTACACCACAGCTCAGAGGCGACTGCCTTTTTCAGCGTCGCTTGCCAACCTACCCCCCTCCAATCGCAGTCCGTCAGAGCGGTGCTGGGCTCGCCTGGAGCGCCTGGAAAAAATCAGTACAATTATTTTCCGGACGAACTATGTATTTGAATACCTTCTGATAGCATTATTAAAACAAAGGAAACGGAGTGATATGTTACAACTATTGGTATGGGGAAAAGAAATATAGAGTGAAGAATATTGAACTGAAAATAAAAATTCAATTTATTCGACAAATCATTATGAATTGGACATCTTTATACGATAGAACTAACTTAGCAGAAGTTTTGATATTCAATGAACTAGGTTTTTAAAACTGATCGCTTCATTCGACCGTTTCGACCCCGGCGTGCCTCGTATTCGTCTCGAATATAATTTTGTGGTGGTATCGGCCTGCAATGATTTCAATCTCTGACATCTTCATGTACTTAGAACTCTAATTGTTCTGGCGTGGTCAAGCATTGGCATAACAAAGCAGTACGCTTGCTCAATAGCAATTGTACCCCACTAAAAAAGATCAAATACGTAAAATTAACAAATTAGATTTGAAAAACTCCAAGAAATTAGTTAGAAATAAGACAAATTTTATATTTGTTTTTCAGATTGATTATTGACCACATCATAGACACAAAGAATTACCTACCATCGTGTCCACCTTGAAAACAACTTGTTACAATCTCCCATTATGCGAATAATTTTTATTGTCCATCTTGAAGAAAGAAAAACTATCAACGGCGAGTATTATGCGAACTTATTGAAACGTTTGAGCGAAGAAATCAAACAAAAGCGGCCGCATTTGGCTAAGAGAAAGAAGAGTTGTTTCATCAAGACAATGCACCAGCTTACAAATCCGTTATTTCAGTAGCCAAAATTCATGAATTAAAGTTTAAATTGCTACATAATGCACCCTCTTTCCCAGATTTAGAACCCTCGGTTTGTTTTCAGTTCGAAAACTTGATAAAATGGCTCGGTGGTCAATTATTTATCAGCCATGAAGTAGTGATGTCGACATTTAATGGATATTTTGAGGATCAGGACTATTCTTATCATAAAAAGGGAATCGAACTTATTGCACATTGCTGTGAAAAGTGTATAGAGACGAAAGGAGATTATGTTGAAAAATAAAAATGTTTGCGTTTTCTTTCTTGTGTGGGGTACTTCTGGGTCTACTCGTACTTTTAAAACGTTCATGTAGTTTTCAAGAGAAAATCAAAAGATATTTAGCAACAAATGAATTTTAGGCAATTATTAAAGTCAGGTCAAATTATCGCGTAGAATATCTTTATAAATAATGTATTTTATCAAATACCTGACCCGGTGAAAGACCCGAGAAAACTTCACCAAGCAGATACGCTGAAAAAGCACCAGATCTTACTATATAGTATAAAAGTAAATTGACGCACTATATTAAAATTTACCATATCTGGAATTAATTAGGTTTTAAACATGTGGTAAACATCAATGTGTTCCATATCATCATGGGAAGGGGAAATGTGACGATATTTTAGGCGTCTTATTGGCAACCATAGGCTTGGTTAGTGAAAGGAAAAGAAAACTGTATTAAAGTTTACAATAGTCTAATATTCAGGATCGGAGTTGAGGAACCAAGAAGAAATGCAAAGTTACCCTTCTTTAAGCTTCCTAATAGGATACCACTAACACTCAAACCACATTAAGCCTCTATATTAAAAGAAATAATTTACAGCTCCCTTTATACCTTCAAAATCATCTCAGGTATACTAGTAGATACATAACAAAGTCTTTTTACAACCAATTTTTCATATCACACGAAAGTTGCTCTTTAGCAATCAAATTAGTGCCTTCAAATTTCTTCCAATAATCTCCACTAATCATCAACAAAAGGATAGAGAGTAAGGCAAATGATTACTTAGGGGATGATCAGTTTGGGTTCAGGAAAGGAAGAGGTACGCGTGATGCCATTGCAGTAATGAGATCACTAGTTGAGAGGAATATAGAATACAATCAGGACGTTTTTGCCTGTTTTGTAGATTTCGAAAAAGCCTTTGATAGAGTGAATTGGGAAAAATTAATTCTTGTATTGCAGAAAATAGGAATGGATTGGAGGGACAGGAGACTGATCCGCAACCTGTACATGTCTCAGACTGCTCAGGTGCGAGTGGGGAACGGAGAGTCCGGATGGGCAGTGTTAGGAAGAGGTGTAAGGCAGGGTTGCCCATTGTCACCGGTACTGTTCAACGTATATGTAGAGGAAATGATTAAAGAGGCATGGGAAGAACTGGAGGTAGGAATGAAAGTCGGAGGGGAATTCGTAAAATTGGTTAGGTTTGCTGATGACCAAGCTTTCGTTGCTCAGTCAGCTAAGGGGTTGCAAGCATTGTTGAGTGAATTGGAGGTTCAGTGCGATAAATATGGGATGAGAATCAATATTAATAAAACAAAGGTTATGCGATTTACCAGAAAGAAAAAGGCTAAGCTAAATATTAAAATAGGCGGGGAAAAAATAGAGCAGGTAGAACAGTTTACATATCTCGGAAGTGTTTTGGACCAATACGGTCAAAGTGGTAGGGACGTAAGGAGAAGAATTGCGCTAGGCAAGGAGGCTTTCTCAAGGAGGAGGGAGTTGATGACGGGGACGTTGAGTAGGGATGTTAGGACAAGACTCGTAAAAACTCTGATATGGAGCGTAGCTATGTACGGCGCGGAAACGTGGTCGCTGAAGCAGGGGGATAGAATTAGATTGGAGGCTTTTGAAATGTGGGTGTGGAGAAGAATGGAGAAGGTGAAATGGACCGAAAGGAAAACAAATGAGGAAGTACTAGAGACGGTGGGTTAGGAGAGGGGTTTATTGAGAGAAATCGTATGGAGGCAGGAAAAATGGATGAAAGGCGTATTGAGCGGTAGTGGAATGTTGAAGAGGGTAATAGAGGGGAGAATGTTGGGCAAGCGAGGTAAGGGTAGGAACAGGATAGGGTTGTTGGACGGGATGAAGAGAGGAAAGAAGTACACCGAGATGAAGAGGGACCTGATATAGATTAGTTTGCTAGGTGGGGAGTCACAAAATGTTTATTTGATAGTTGTGTCCATCCAAAAACCTACCTTAACCGGTAGATTACCTAAAAAAAATCTCCACTAAGGCCAACAAACGTAAGATTAACACCATTGCTTTTGTTCCCGTTGGTCTTAAATTGCCATTTTTCTTCACACAAGCGGGAATATTGTAATGTAATCAATCTATTCTCTTGTCCAAATTTTATATGTAGATGATACTCCTTATTAATGTGTTTTTTCCTTTAGGCCCCTGCCATTAACACTTAACTCTTGCCAAAACTTCTCTACAAATAATATATTCTTAAATATCATTGAATATATAATGTGTACATATACATGAAGATGCATATGTCCACTATCAAAATATGCATAATATGCCTTATCATTATAAGTCACGCAATTTTTCCTTTTTTTTATGGATCATTTTTGACTGCCGTTGACACCCGACCTTGATCTTGGAGAATCCCATAATGTCGACAACGATGATATATAGATAACCTATAATATATAAAATTATATTTATATAAAATATAATATATAAAATTAAACTGTGAAAGTATAATAGTATTTGAGTTTGGAATTGCATATACTCTAAATATAGTTACAAAAGCTGTATTAAGGAATAGTAATATTGGCAAAAATAGATTACGTTTGCTGCTCTCCTTCTTTTTCAACATTTATTGAGAGTTGGGATACATTAAAAAAGAGAGATTATTACATTTCATAAATACAATATTAAATTTCAAAATAAAGACCTAAAAAAATTATATTTCGCTCTCAGACCCCACGGTTAAAGCAAAGACCATCGTGTAGAAATTTATCAATCCTTGTAATTATTTAGTTCTTAAACATTTTATGCAACAGCTTACCACAGAAGCATCATAAAAACCTCACAGATATGAAGTGTGTGCGTTCTTTGTCATTACTTAAAAATGTGCATAAAGTGCCTGTCATAATTATTTGCGGTGAGGTTAGCGAGCCATTGGCAAAGAATGTCCCCGGCGGAGTGATCTCATCTCATTTTCTACGCTCAACGTTCGGTGGTAATATGAAGCAGTGAGTCGCGCGTCTGCCCCGGAGAGGACCCGCTGATGGGTTAAGTCCAAACGTTTAGTCTTCGCCCTAATTTTTCCCCACCCATGAACCCCCGCTCCTTCTTTCCACCCACCTGGGAGGCTCTTCCATGGAGACCTCTACTGACTCCACATCCAATGTGGAGAGGGTGAGGGGAAAAACCTGAGAGCGACATATCTCTCCTACCACTCCACCCATTGTGACCCCAATTGCTTGTCTTTTCGGGAAAATTTAAATTTAGTGCACATTGGAACGAGAAGGGAACTCGTGACTACTCGAATCATATCAATGAAGCTCCACTGGATGATGTAAATTAATTAATGGCCAGGAATTTAAATAAAAGTCACAGAAATCAAACGAGCCCATGACTGTGTTTAGTGTAAAATATTAATTGGATTGGAGAAAGCGGCGACGATTCAACCATCTAGTTTACAATTTTGAAATTGAATCCGGCCAGTGAATAATACCTCAAATTTCCCACCTGCGAAATAAAACAGAAATTGTCCTATTATTAATGCTTCAAATAAACGTCACCACCATTTAAATTGCTGACATACGAGGATTTCCAAAATGGCATTCATATAATCCTGGGTAATTATCTTTTCCATGAAGTGAGGATTCGCTGAACATCTTTACATGTTCTGGTTACTTGCTATATTGTTGAAATAATTCAAATCTGTTTATTACCGCAGAGGAATATTTTTCTCGCTGCCATGTTTGAGCACCTCATTCTTTGAATAAGTTTACAATGTCATCGAATAACGTCAGTAAATTTTGTTACGTTCTATTGGATCGGTGTATATATACGACACGCTTCGCAGGGCTTCCTGTACCGGAGACGACTCCGGATTTCATTTCAATTATTTTTCTGGGTAATTAATTTTCCTATTTATTTTTTAAATATTTTATTTTTTACCGATAGTTAAGATTGATCGCCAGCACAAACAATGCATTCACTACAAAGAAATCAACTAAATTTTTAACATGGAATTAGCTGCAGAAAATTTTGAAAGTATGCATGCAAAAGTATTAATGTTAGTGGAAGTTGATACTTTTAATAAATAACCTCTGTGCCTTACTAATTTTTTTATTTCTAATTACATTTAACATTTATTATTTATTTATTTTTAAAATGTAAATAGTAAATTTTTATGAATTTTATATTATAAACAATGCTGATAATGAAAAATAAAACTAACTTAACTAAAGGCAATGAATTTCTTCAAGTAAATCAAGACGCAAAAGTCAATAAAGCAAGTCACTGAACCACATCCTGGATTTGTCAGATCATGTTCCTTTTCTATGCCTGCAAAAATGACTTTAATTTACCGGAGTGCTTAAATCAGTTGTGGATAAATGTTCCCTTTGATTACAAAGTCACCCGTTCAACAACAAATCGATTAAATGCATTTTATTCTTCTGTAAGACTGCTATTTAGATTGTTATTTTAATGAATAGCGCATATATTGAATTAATAATCGAGGAGAATTCTGCTAAATTTTCGTTTAAAAACTAGGACGTGCGTGAAGCATTCACAAAAAAATAACTGAATTCGCCATTTCTGAAACATCGGTCTCAGTCCTCTTCGATCTGTAAAAGCGGAAGGACGTCACTTTTTGTAGATCTCTGCGCGCCGATCGTGTCACGATAAAATGGAGTCAACGATCGATCAACGTTATGCTATTAATGAGTTTTGTGCTAAACTGAAAACAGTTCTTGATGAGACTAACAAAATGATTTGACAGACTTACGGGGACTCTGCTCTGTCCTACTCACTAGTTTTGAGGTGGTTAAAGGACTTTAAGGAGGACCGGGAAGAGGTTCAAGACGAACAACACTCTGGGCGGACGTCAATCAGCATAACCGACAATATTGTGCCTCGTGTTCGAGAGTTTTGGGCTGTGGTCGTCATTTGCGTATCAATTTGGCTGCCAATGAACTGAACTGGTCATATTCTGTTCTTTTTTGGTTTTTTCCTGAAGATTTAGCAATGATGAAAATATGCGCCAAGCCCGGTTCCAAGGTGTTTGCCTTAACGCGCTACGAGTTCCTGGCAAACTCCAGTCCTGACACCGGCCCAGCAGATGTTTTTCTTCCCTTGGATTAATCCAGCCCTGAAAGGAACCCGTTTTTCGTCCATAGAAGAGATCCAATCAACCATGACGAAGACTTTGCGAGAGGCCCCCGAAGATGCCTTCCTGGACTCGTACCGGTCATGGCAAAATCACTGGAAAAAATGTCTACTGGCCGTAGATAAAATAGAAAGGCGTATTTTTTAGACCTTTCTATTTTTTCTATTTTCTAGAAAATGTTTTTGATTCATGGATTCGTATGCGGGGATCATTGATACTCCTTCCTGTCCTTATATACTATAGTTATTGTTATACAGGGTTCGTCCGGAAAATAAGTTTATGAGGCTCATTGTCTTTTTTGACAAAAGGGGAGTCGTCCACTACGAATTTGTACCTGAACGACAAACTGTAAATGCTGCATTTTACGTCCAAGTGCTCGACAGGCTTCGAAAAGGAGTCGCCCGCGTCCGGCCAGCGATCAAAAACATCTGGTGGCTGGGCTGCATCACGAAAATGCGCCGTCTCATACCGCGCTTGTCGTGTCGGACTTCTTGGGCAAGCACGGCGTGGCAACGCTGCCGCACCCGCCCTACAGCCCGGAATTGGCACCACCGGACTTCTTTCTGTTCCCGAAGATAAAGAGGAGTTTGAAAGGAACGCGATACGGGACTTTGGACGCCGTCAAAGAGGCCGTGACGACGTGTCTACGAGAGGTTCCCGATGATGCCTTCGCGGAAGCGTTCCAGGAATGGAAAGGCCGCTGGAACAAGTGTATCGACTCGCAAGGGTCCTATTTTGAGGAATATTAGCTTAAGATATGTAAAAGTGTAATAAATTTTTTTCCTGAGCTCAGTACACTTATTTTCCGGACGAACCCTGTACGTTTTATAAGACTTCATTTTGTCAGTCTTTGTGCAGTACAACTTAGACCGTTTAAACTGTGGAGTATATGCGAATACTGTCGTCATATTGTTATAGATATAATGCAGCATCGCTTATGACTCGAAATCGTAGATAATGATACTCTAATTATATTCGCACTCCACGTTTTACTATCATTGGTAAGGTTAACTGTTTGATGATGTATCTTGAACATAATGAATCGTCATCGGATGAGAATTCATCCTCTGATGTACCGTCATTCTCATCTAAAGACGAGATTCCAAGAAATGACGGAGGATACCGTAACAGGAGCTTTTAACGGAGTCATCCACTAATCTGCATTTCGATGCAACAATTTCAGAGTGTAAAAATCATTCGCCTTGACCGGGATCCGGTTTCGAATCCCAGTCAGGCGAATGAGTTTTACTCTCTAAAATTTTTGCATTGAAAACGAGATAATTTATTTTGCGTTCAATTCGCCTAAACGAGAAAAATACACAACACCTTCTACATCTATATCCTTCGAGGTCAATGCGCGCTGAAGTGTAAATGAATAATTTCATTTTATTCATCGGGTAGGTATCTAAAATGGTAAATGCCTCAACTAATTCCAACTGAGCTAACTCCTATTGTATACATTCAAACGACGTTTTCGTACACCTGGAGGATGTGGGTGGTTGGGAGGAGGAGGGAGTATATGCGCTGTTAGATATGGTGACCTTCCTCCAAAGTCACTACTCGGAATTAACCAAGGGAATCCTTCTTGTGTTCGGGAGGCATCAAAATAGCGAAATATGAATATTAAGTGAGCCAGTCTGCACATTTTCGAACTACTACTTTGTTCTATTTGTTTCCCGTTTTAATTATTAACAAAACTCCTTGTACTTTCTTCTGCCTAACTCTGGGTTTACATTCTTCCATTTCGTTCTCTTATGTGTCTTTCAATTAATCTCATCCGTGATTTCTGGTTTCCTTGTCCATTTTATAACACTTCCTGCCTTTATCAGTTTCTTTTGCGACGGCGAATTTCTGTTTAATGTTTTTCCATTTTTCCTCGCTCAAATCAGGTCGCTTAATTTACTAATTATTTTCCCTAGTGCCTGGTGGTACTCGTTCCTAATTATTCTAGTTAAATCTACTATATTCCATTATCTAACTGGCTGCCCAATAATTTTGCTGCCAATACGATCTTTCATAATAGACACACTTAACCGTAGGTCTGAATTCAGCACCTCACGTTGTACTTCGTTGTCGGTAAACATCGACGGCCGTACAATGGGGTTCTCGTCCACCACTATCTCTCAGCCAAATTTAAAGAGTGTGTGCCACTTAAAAACTACAGTTTGTAACATACTTTCATGCTTGATCATTGGACGAATCATGTCCAACGCATACTTACCCGATCCTCAGTCCATTACACCATTTGATGGCGTAATGCTGTTCAATATTTGCTCTTTTTGTACTTCAACCGAATCAAGGGATAGGTGTACACTATATATACGATCTAGCCTACACGATTGCTTGCAGATGATTGTCCCTTTGCGCGTTTGAAGGTCATATCCTTCACCACCGAGCCTACGAGGGGTGACCTACAGTCTCGTCAGGAATGTTCCTGATAATTATCATAATAACCCAGTGTAATTATCTTAAAATACGAAAATGTTTGAGTTCTTGGATAAAATTTCCTCTAAAAAGTATTTGAAATGATCCTTTTTCATTTAATCCTCTAAACGATGGCTTTTGATATCTCGAAGTTCACTCCGGCAATACTAATACACTTTTTAATACTTTAACTTATTTCATCCAATCAGTCATATTTTCTCGTATTTAAGCTGAATTTATTTAAACAATAGCTTCTTGTTTTAATTTTTTCATGTAAAAATTATATTTCTGGAATTTTCTTCGCATATTTAAACTCTTCTGCTCATGTTCATTTGATTGTACTTGAAAAATTAATACTTAAAAAGGACGAACTTTTATTGAAAAATAGAATATATATATATATATATGTATATATATATATAATATATTTATATAATTTTATTTATTAGGAAATCTACCGGTTAAGGTTTTTTTTTTTTGGATGGACACAACTATCAAATAAACATTTTGTGACTCCCCACCTAGCAAACTAATCTATATCAGGTCCCTCTTCATCTCGGTGAACTTCTTTCCTCCCTTCATCCCGTCCAACATCCCTATCCTGTTCCTACCCTTACCTCGCTTACCCAACATTCTCCCCTCTATTACCCTCTTCAACATTCCACTACCGCTCAATACGCCTTTCATCCATTTTTCCTGCCTCCATAGGATTTCTCTCAACAAACCCCTCTCCTCACCCACCATTTCCAGTACTTCCTCATTTGTTTTCCTTTCGGTCCATTTCACCTTCTCCATTCTTCTCCACACCCACATTTCAAAAGCCTCCAGTCTACGTCTATCCTCCTGCTTCAGCGACCACGTTTCCGCGCCGTACATAGCTACGCTCCATATCAGAGTTTTTACGAGTCTTGTCTTAACATCCCTACTCAACGTCCCCGTCATCAACTCCATCCTCCTTGAGAAAGCCTCCTTGCCTAGCGCAATTCTTCTCCTTACGTCCCTACCACTTTGACCGTATTGGTCCAAAACACTTCCGAGATATGTAAACTGCTCTACCTGCTCTATTCTTTCCCCGCCTATTTTAATATTTAGCTTAGCCTTTTTCTTTCTGGAAAATCGCATAACCTTTGTTTTATTATATTGATTCTCATCCCATATTTATCGCACTGAACCTCCAATTCACTCAACAATGCTTGCAACCCCTTGGCTGACGGAGCAACTAATGCTTGGTCATCAGCAAACCTAACCGATTTTATATAATTATAATAGAAATAAATATATTTTTATATATTATAAAAATTATAAATATATATTTTTTATATATGTATATATTATAACATATATATTGAAAACGACGACAAAAGCAAATGCATACATATACATATATCTGAAAAATATTTAGGAATTTCTAGTTTTTAAAATAATTAAAATCCTAGAATCAAAGTACTTTGTCTATCCTTCCCTTTTATCAGGCATTATACAATGTGGAGAGGTGTATGGTCATAATGTAATTTAACGATAGGTATGTGAAAATTCCTTAGAAATATCATTAATTCTTGTTCACACATGTTATAGAAATAGAATTATGCGAATTTGCAAATCGAAGCGTGCATTTTCCTTATTGATATTCTAGTCAATGTAGGTTCTTTCTTATTTTCTTTGTGCTGAATATCGAGTGTTTCTTTCCCTCGTTCTGTGCACTCTTAGCTCTAACTCACTTGTACCACCATCGGGCCCAGAATCTTAACCCACTTTTTTCTGCGGCAAACATTTAAACTTACCATCCTAAACACCACCAACCTCTCACCCAGGGGAGAGGAGTTCCGCCTCAATTATTGGACCATAGACGTGTGGCATTTGGAAATCTCTGCGAAGGGCTTAGCGTCTCCCCAATGACAAGCCCGTAAGGCTCTAATGGGGTGGATGGCGGGGGGGGGTGACGAGGGCGGTCGGGACAAGAATTAGGGTAGGAGAAGGCGGGCCGAATTAATCCCTTCCCATGCGTCACACGCTCCGACGAGAAATGCGTTTCATTTGTAGGAAACGGGCGAGGAAAGGCGGAGTGAGAGGAGTGGGAAAGAGTGAGTGGGTGGGTGGGGGTTAGGCTTCCATAAATGAGGTCCCATTGTCGCCGATGATGCCTTGATTCACTCTCATTATCACAACTCTTTCCCCCACAACCAAGCGTTTAATTCGCCCGTGCTCGAGTCTTCGCATGCCCATCCGGGTGCCGAGCGGCGTTGGGTGTTCGCGGAGCGTGAGTCCTGCCGCTCCCTACCTTTCTCCCCACCGCCTTTCGTCTCCATCCATAATTGGCGTATTGCCGAGAGGGATTTAAGGAGCGGAGACCGCGCGCGGGGCGTGGGGGTGAGAGGATCACGTCGTGGAGGAAAGGGGGAAATATATGAGTTGGCTTTCATGGGTTGCCAAGTGTTTGGCTGCTCTGACGTCCGGGTCTTCGATGCCTTTTCCCGCCGTATTTTGAGCGGGAAAGGGAACCGCTGACTGAGTGGTTCAGAGCCTTGGTTCCTACTTTGTGACGTGTCCTGTGCTCTATCGTCGCAACTCTGAGCCACTCATTAGGTTAGAAGATGGCCGCTTTCCAAACTTTATGCTACCACTGCTAGAGAGACACTTTCGAAATGAAGTATGACTGGTGGTGTTTCTCGTAAAATTAGCACTATTTGTTACTTTCTGAACAAAACGCTACACTCCGTAATAAGTATGAGTATCTACGTGATCTGTCTACGCATCAAAAGTTCATTATACATTTTATAAAGTTGATCATCGCCCATGTATGTTAAAATGTTGATAGCACACATTGTATTGAAAGAAAATTTAGACCTTTTTATATCTTAAAAAATTTGCGTTAAAGAATTGCACCTTGCATCCAAATTTTTAAGCGAGCAATATTTCTTATTTTCCACTTTTGTTTTTAAATACATTCAAATGCTAATGTCATATTGCCTTATTTAAAATGTAATATTAACGCCTTATGAGGAAGGGGATTTTTAGAGTATCACCAAAGAATGTACATGGAATTTGAGGAAAAGAGTAAAACAGTCACAGTAATTAATTGGGCGGTCGATAATACAGCAATAACCTACTTCAGCCCTGCAGTAAAATATGCATACTTTTGAAAAGTGATCCCACCAAAGTCGGAGGGTTCATTAGTTCGGTCATTCAGCTTGACATCAAAGGTGCGTGTCATGAGAGGAGGGAGATACAATTACGAGGAGTGCTTGACATGGGAAGGAAGAGTTCGGTGCAGGGTCACTCTCCTCTGTCAAAGGATTGTTAAAGTTGGCAGAGGAATGCGTGAACTGGAATACGGGTGGAAGAGGGGAATGCATTGGGAACTGGAGGTGTGCCGAAGAAGAGGAGGAGAAAGATCATCATTCTCATATATGCCTCGGTCTATTTTCGTTTTGATTCCAAAGCTGTGCGCCATCATATCACAATATTTTTTGCTGTGTGGCAATTTTCCTGGGCCTACTTGTATTATTGGCTTAATTTATGTAGTATTTTCCTGTTGGGAGACCGTATAGATAGCGAGTGCCTAAAGAAATTTTCGGGTTTCTATGAATGAGATGTAGAACTGCTCCTCTTTAAGACACACAAATTGACACCCAATCGTTGGTTATTAAAAATATTTTAATATATATTTTGGCAATGGCTTTTTCACTTAATCGGCAGTCGTCAATCACTCTTGGAAAAGGTTATTTTATATTTATAGTTACCTGGTACTTCTCTGAGTAAAATATTACTCTGATAAATGGTTACAGATGGTAAAAACTCGTTTGAAAACCTTGATTTTTTCATTTGAATATTTAAATTCTTAAAGTTTTTCTTATGAAAATAATGCGTAGAGGGTATTTCAAGCTTTCTACTTATTGGTTCCAAATAAGAAATAATCTATTGAGTCCATTTAATTCCGAAGAAGATTACGTACATTATAACCACCAATCAACGGTGTTTGATATATTGTTATGCATTTGTTGTCTTTTGTTAATCTATTTTACCTTATTTTGTATGGAACTGATATTTCAATTTAGTAAAAAAGCTAGAGAGTTACGAAAAATTCCATGTAAAATTTGCATTTGAAAGAGCCGTGAATTTAGGCACCGACTGTGCTCCCCACGGGGGAATGGGTGCTCCCCATGGGTTGTAATTTTTACATTAGTGTTCCTAAGAATTATTAAAAATTCACCTGTAGTTTTTCTTCTGCCTTCAAAGGTGTCTTTCCTCATTAAGGCGAGAAAGATTAAAGCAGTGGCTGCGTTTCGGATAATCTTTTTAAGCGTGCCAAATTTTTGGCCACACTGAGATAAATCCAATGCCTCAAAGGATCGCTTTAAGATGCACCTTATTTGAGGCATAAACTTAGGAGAGTAAAATAAACACCGAGGCAGCCAGTACCAACCCAATAGGTCCACCCATTAGATTTACCGTACCCAACAACGAAGGAGTGAGATCTCAAGATTAATATTCCCCAGAGAGTTCCAAGGAACTGCGGGAGATGCCTCGACAGTAAATTTAAACGGAGTCATCCGCTAAGTGTGCATTACAATGCAAGAATTCCCCAAAGACACAAATGAGAATCACTGAGTTATTTACAGTATTTATAGCATAGTGTTTCATTTCTCAAAATATAAAATATTTTAAAGTTATTCATATTTGTCAGATGAACCTTACCCTGAGAGGCCGTACTTCCCCGTAGAGTCTCAACCAAGATAGTAAACACTGTAGCTCAAAGGTTCATAATAGTAAAATCATCAATTATCCTAAATATTCAGTTTAGTAGTACACTGCATGCTCTCCTGAGTATTTTAAGAAGAATAATATCACAGAAAATCATATTGGATGGCATCGGTTAGAGTATCTGCTGTTTCAAATCTCTTAAATACTCGTCGGGCTATCCAATTATATTCCATTTTAAAAACAAATTATTTAGAATTCTTCTACTTTATTCGATTCTCTTTTTTTCTTTAGTTTCTTACGACTCCATTGTGAATTTGATTTATTACTCAGAATGAATCATTTAAGGTTAATTTCACTTATATTTCAAACAATCATCAAAACTTCTAAAATTAAATTTGGGTAACAATTTTTGTTATTAGGGTCATACTTATTAAAGGCACCATCAACTGTTATGAATATTACAATTAATTGTTAATTATTAGCTTTTTCAATTGCATAGTTCTTGATAAGAACGTGCATTGTTCCATGCAGAAATTTCCATTCCATAAAGACAGAGGTCTGTAAATTAAGTAAAGAGACTGATTAAAAAAATATTTTCATTAAAGTACGTAGCATTACCACCCTCAAAATAAATTCCTTCCGAAGCCAAACAGCGCTGGAGACGGTTCTTCCAGTCCTCATAGCAGTGCTGGAACTTCGATCCTGGATTAGCCATGAGCTGGTAGGTTGAAGCCGTTTGAATATTTTCAACTGTCTCAAAATGAGTTCTCCTGAGGTGACTTTTTTAAAAATCGGGAATAGAAAAAAGTCACAAGGACTCAAGTCAGGCGAATGAGGAGGCTGGAGAGCCAGTGGAACGTTTTTACTCACCAAAACTCGTTTAATGAAATTGCTGTGTGACAAGGAACATTATCGTGATGCAGCATTCAGTTGTTCTTGATGTTTTGTGTCACACGAATGACCCTTTTTCGAATTTTTTCGGAGAACCTCCCGGTAAATGTTCATTGACCTTTTGCCCTTGAGGTAGAAACTCTTTATGGACGATTCGGTGGATATAGAAAAAACCAATCAGCATGCATTTAGTCTATGACTTCCTCATCATTGCTTTTTTAGGCCTTGGAGAGGTTGAAGTGTGTCACTCAATACGCTGGCGCTTATGATTGGATTCATCTAATAAGAATGCCTTCTAATATGCCCTGACAGAAACCTTTTCGCTTTTCAATACGCCCTTTAGTTTATATCAGATATCTTTGTTTATATCGTTATACAAGAAAAAGGAGTGGTTATTTTTCCAGGCTGGATTAACCGGTCAATGTAGATTGAACACTAAGTAAAGGCTGAAGGTTAATCGAGTAAGTCTCCATTTCAAAATAAGAACTTGCCTCGATTAAATACATTGAGGCAGTGTATCGTTACGGTTGCCAGAGGAAGCCATACTCCAACATGTGCCATATGTATTCCCTGCAGAAACAAATATACTGTTGATGATAAGTTGAAATAAGTGACGAATACTCAATTTTATGCACATTGATTGTAATTTAATATGAGAACGGGGAATACACTTTAAAGGATTGAAATCGACGTAGATGTTTGAATGGAATACAAAGAGGTGCGGGCGCTAATTTTTGGAATGTGAATAGAAGGACGAGTTGGTAGCGTTATATTTTTTCCCGAGAGACAGAACATGTTTTAGAGAAATATTCATAACTTCAGTTGGAAGGAGTGTATAATAATATGTAGAAGGGGTGCCAGATCTAGAAATATAAGTCTACGAGATAGAAGAGCATTTGAGTCAAATTAGCGTACATAATACTTCCACCTAATTATTGGAGTTTTTAAAAGGATATAAAATGAGGAATATTTTCATAATTAAATTCGTAACTGGGATACAGATTCTTTCCCGGGTGAATTAGCTTGTTAGTACAAATCCTCAATTTTAAAGTGTTAAGTTTAAAGTTTATTACGAAATAGTGGAGAGAAGAGAGCTAAACTAATTATTTTAACAAAAATATGTGACTAGGATAGAGCATGAAAGCAAGATGAAGAAGTAGCGGCAGGGAATTAATGAAAATATTTCCTGGATATCCATTGCTTACAAATTTTACGAGAAAATAGTATTATGGGAAACGGCATAGCTAAAAAATAACATGGGTTCAATACATTACAAAAAATTTGTAGATTTGGAACCTAAAAGATATGTCAGTTGTCGTCTTCAATAAGCAGTATGAAGGATATGTATAATCAACGAATGATATTAATTTATATTAATTTGAATAATATTATTGTTATTCTTTATATAAATAACGAACATGAACAGTATCTAACGCTGATTTGAGGCATCACATGGGGACAATAATATTGATGAATAATTTAGATTTGAGCCATTCCAGGAAATATCATTTTAATAGATGTTTCTTTCAGCTCTGCTTCGGAAAAACCATGCAATGAAAACATATGGGTAACCTAAGGAAAATATATATATATATATATATATATGAAATGAGATCAAATGTATTTTGGCCACATCATACCATTGCCGGAACATATATATTAGTCCAATTGGAATGGAAAAAAATGGAAATTGCATTGGAAAAAAATACTCTGGCCTGTATTGAAGGTGCACTCTTTGACTTTGCTATTACCATTTAGTATGAGTTATTATTTTCCTTAGTATTCGCTGATCACATCTGAGCCTCGTATGAACTAGTTCAGCAAACAAATATTCCAAATGATGATTTTGAGCTTTCATGCCCACCGCATTCCATACCCACCCATATGATGCCGCATAGTCACGCTTATTGTATTGAATTACAAGAATATAGATGTTCGCCAATAGGTAAATGGCTAAATTCCATCCAGGAGTAGGTAATCAGGGTCCCATTTTTCTATTATCTTCATATTATTATTATTTTTAGCATGACAATTAATTGGTCATCGTTTCGATGAAAAAAATCATCCATGCGTCCGATACCTAATAACCAAAACTGCCGTTTTCCGAGTTCTTTTTCAGAAAATTAAATGCCGCCTTCGACTGAGGTTATAATCTAATTGCTTCAGTACCAATAACAATGGCTTTTCATTCATCAAGAAATATAAAGCATAATTGTTCATTCCGTCACTTTGTAACCAATCTAAAGTGAACAAAATACTGGAGGGCGCTCACTATCCCCATTGTACCACCAAAGAAGGAGATTACCACGCCTGGCGAGTGCGGTGATGCCTGCAAGTACGCAAAAGGGGTAGTTAAAGGGTAATTTACGATCCGAGGTCGTGGGGGACTACCATAACCGTTGCCATTTGCCCGCATGGTGCTTTTATGTGGCGGCGCGGGAGGGCCAGGAGACGACATCCCCTCCGTGTTACCGCCTACTCATCGTCGGGATCGAGTGAGCACTCTTCTTAATAGGCAACGCTACGGGGATTCGCTTCTCGTGGTGTGACGCGGATATGGCATCCTCCAACGTTCCGAGGGGACCAGGTCGACCAACTGCTGTTCTCCAGCGGCATGGGATTGATGGCCGCCGTGGTGATGTGGGGGAAATATGAACCATGGAAAGGTTTATGGATGGTTTTAGTCTTGGATGTGATTCTGCCATCATTTTGAGATGATGTGAGTCTTGGAGAATTGACTGTGCCTGCCGCGAAAATGACTTATTCTCGAAGTGGATGAGTTCCCATATATTTAGATCTCATAATGCTCAGCCTGGGAAAAGAAACTGTGCGATTGAAACAATAAAATAAAACACAGATTAATATACTTATACATTTTAAGTATATATATATATATACGCAGGTAGCGGTGGTCTAGTGGGTAGAGCGTTGGACTACTGACCGGAGGGTCCCGGGCTCGATTCCCGGGCAAGGCACTTTGGGCACCTGCAGCTCCACCCAAGCTAGTTGATTTTTCGGGTACCAGGTCTTCATGGGAAACCATAACCGGCACAGGGAAAGGAACTGGCCCCCCTACCCTGATGTGTGAATATTCACACGCCGTCGGGCTTGGTACATGGGTGAGCTCTACCATCACCTACTAAACCGACCTTCGGGTTGATTACTTTGTTTATGGTTTTTTTTATATATATAAATACTTTTATATAACTTTTGGACGGCCCAATAGAACACAAAAAAAAACAGATAATCAACCCGAAGGTCGGTTTAGTAGGTGATGGTAGAGCTCACCCGTGTACCAAGCCCGACGGCGTGTGAATATTCACGCATCAGGGTAGGGGGGCCAGTTCCTTTCCCTGTGCCGGTTATGGTTTCCCAGGAAGATCTGGTACCCGAAAAATCAACTAAGCTGCAGGTGCCCAAAGTACCTTGCCCGGGAATCGAACCCGGGACCCTCTGGTCAGCAGTCCAACGCTCAACCCGCTAGACCACCGCGACACTCATATATATATGTATATATATATATATATATATATATATATATATATATATGTATATATATATATATAATAAAAACACAGTAATCAACCCGAAGGTCAGTTTAGTAGGTGATGGTAGAGCTCACCCATGTACCAAGCCCTTTACGGCGTGTGAATATTCACACATCAGGGTAGGGGAGCCAGTTCCTTTCCCTGTGCCGGTTATGGTTTCCCAAGAAGACCTGGTACCCGAAAAATTAACTAGCTTGGGTGGAGCTGCAGGTGCCCAAACTGCCTTGCCCGGGAATCGAACCCGGGACCCTCCGGTCAGCAGTCCAACGCTCTACCCGCTAGACCACCACGGGTCGCGGTGGTCTAGCGGGTAGAGGGTAGAGCGTTATATATATATTTATACATACATATATATATATATATATATATATATATATATATATATATATATATATATATATATATATATGTCTGATTCATTGAGAAGCTATATCACCATTTGCTTTGTTTCAGAAGTCGTTTGCTTGTCCGTGCATGCAAACAACAATGTCCGCGACAATCGTTGATCCCGCCAGCTGTCAAGGGCGTTCTGTCATACGATTCTTGTATGCAAAAGGATTGTCGGCTGCTGAAATTCATCGGGAATTATACCTAGTTTATAAAACCTACAGTTATGAGTGAAGGAAAGGTTAGAAAATGGTGCTGTGATTTTAAAAATGGACGAATAAATGTCCATGACGAAGAGCGAAGTGGTAGGCCCAGTATTCTGACCGATGAAATTGTTTCGCAAGTGGAACAAAAACTGCGATGTGATCGTCGATTGACAATTAATGGCCTGGCTGAACAATTTCCTCAACTTGGACGCACTACTGTCTACAATATTGTTGCGGAAAACCTCGGATACCACACATTACGTGCAACGTGGGTACCGAAAATGCTCACCGACCACCACAAAGAGCAAAGAATGTCCAGTGGACGAGAGTTTTGGGTCTTTGGGAACTTTTTAAACCACCCACCGTACACGCCTGACCTTACACCCAGCGACTATTTCCTAATCTTGCACTTGAAACAGTGGTTCCTTGGAAAACGTTTCGAAACCGAAGAGGAATTCAGGAATGGCGTTGTCGGTTTGTTCAACCCTCAGGCGGAAAGTTTCTATGCAGAGGGGTTAAAGAAGCTGGTGCAGCGGTACGAAAAATGCTTAGAAGTGAACGGCGATTATGTAGATAAGTAAAGTAGATTTGTAGCAAACTAAAAGTGCCAATAAAATGTTTTTCGTATGAGTATATTTTTTCTAGTGACTAAACGGGCCTCACTTTATGAACACGCCTCGTACTTAAGTGAAGTAGAACCTTTTAGGTACCATTTTCGGTACCCACGTTGCACGTAATGTGTGGTATCCGAGGTTTTCCGCAACAATATTGTAGACAGTAGTGCGTCCAAGTTGAGGAAATTGTTCAGCCAGGCCATTAATTGTCAATCGACGATCACATCGCAGTTTTTGTTCCACTTGCGAAACAATTTCATCGGTCAGAATACTGGGCCTACCACTTCGCTCTTCGTCATGGACATTTATTCGTCCATTTTTAAAATCACAGCACCATTTTCTAACCTTTCCTTCACTCATAACTGTAGGTTTTATAAACTAGGCATAATTCCCGATGAATTTCAGCAGCCGACAATCCTTTTGCATACAAGAATCGTATGACAGAACGCACTTGACAGCTGGCGGGATCAACGATTGTCGCGGATATTGTTGTTTGCGTGCACGGACAAGCAAACGACTTCTGAAACAAAACAAATGCTGATATAGCTTCTCAATGAATCAGACATATATATATATATAGATATATATATATATATATATATATGTATATATATATAACGCTCTACACTCTACCCGCTAGACCACCACGACCCGCGGTGGTCTAGCGGGTAGAGCGTTGGACTGCTGACCGGAGGGTCCCGGGTTCGATTCCCGGGCAAGGCAGTTTGGGCACCTGCAGCTCCACCCAAGCTAGTTAATTTTTCGGGTACCAGGTCTTCTTGGGAAACCATAACCGGCACAGGGAAAGGAACTGGATCCCCTACCCTAATGTGTGAATATTCACACGCCGTGTAGGGCTTGGTACATGGGTGAGCTCTACCATCACCTACTAAACCGACCTTCGGGTTGATTACTGTGTTTTATATATATATATATATATATATATATATATATATATATATGGTGGAAAACGCAATGCGAGGATATGGAATGCTTACAGAAGAAGGGTGAAATTGGTGCTCTATACAGCAAGGTTAAGTTATTATCGGGAAGTAAGAAGGCAAGATCTGTGCTAACAGTTAAAGATAAATGGGGTAAGATAATAATTGAACCAGGAAAAATCCAAGAGAGACGGAAGGAATATATATAAACACTGTATGGTAAAGAACTTAGGCCGACAAGTTTAGACATAGAAAAGGAACATGACGTAGAAGAAGATAGCTTAGGTCCAGGCACACTCGACGATGAAATAGAAAGGGCATTTAAGGAGATGAAAGCAAATAAGGCTATGCGGGTGGACAATATTCCTGTAGAAATGTTAAAATGGTTAGGAAAAGGTGGGAAGAAGGCCATACTATATATGGACTGATTCGTAGTATCTATGAGGAAGGAATCTGGCCGGAAGATTTTTTGAGATCGGTGTTAGTTCCTATTCCAAAAAAGGCAAAGGATTCGTCATGTGAGGATTACAGAACAATAAGTTTGATATCCCACGCAGCTAAAGTTATTCACAGGATCATCAACAAAAGGATAGAGAGTACGGCAAATGATTAATTAGGGGATGATCAGTTTGGGTTCAGGAAAGGAAGAGGTACGCGTGATGCCATTGCAGTAATGAGATCACTAATCGAGAGGAATATAGAATACAATCAGAACGTTTTTGCCTGTTTTGAAGATTTCGAAAAGCGTTTGATAGAGCGAATTGGGAAAAATTAATGCGTGTATTGCAGAAAATAGGAATGGATTGGAGGGACAGGAGACTGATCCGCAACCTGTACATGTCTCAGGCTGCTCAGGTGCGAGTGGGGAACGGAGAGTCCGGATGGGCAGTTTTGGGAAGAGGGGTAAGGCAGGGTTGCCCATTGTCACCGGTGCTGTTCAACGTATGTGGAGAGGAAATGATTAAAGAGGCATGGGAAGAACTGGATGTAGAAATGAAAGTCGGAGGAATTCGTAAAATCGGTTGGTTTGCTGATGACCAAGCATTAGTTTCTCAGTCAGCTAAGGGGTTGCAAGCATTGCTGAGTGAATTGGAGGTTCAGTGCGATAAATATGGAATGAGAGTCAATATTAATAAAACAAAGGTTATGCGATTTTCTTGAATGAAAAAGGCAAAGCTAAATATTAAAATAAGGGGGAACAATAAAGCAGGGAGAGCAGTTCACATATCTCGGAAGTGTTTTGGACCAATAGTAGGGGCTTGTAGTTGATAACGGGGAAGTTGAGTAGGGATTTTAAGACAAGACCCGTAAAAACTCTGATATGAAGCGTAGCTACGTACTACGCGGAAACGTGGTCACTGAAGCAGGAGGATTGACGTAGATTGGAGGCTTTTGAAATGTGGGTGTGGAGAAGAATGGAGAAGGTGAAATGGACCGAAAGGAAAACAAATGAGGAAGTACTAGAGATGGTAGGTGGAGAGAAAGGTTTGTTGAGAGAAATCCTATGGAGGCAGGAAAAATGGATGAAAGGCGTATTGAGCGGTAGTGGAATGTAGAAGAGTTTAATAGAAGGGAGAATGTTGGGCAAGCGAGGTAAGGGCAGGAACAGGATAGGGATGTTGGACGGGATGAAGGGAGGAAAGAAGTACACCGAGATGAAGAGAGACCATATATAGATAAATTTGATAGGTGGGGAGTCACAAAATGTTTATTTGATAGTTGTGTCCATCCAAAAATCCAAATACCTACCTTAAGCGGTAGATTACCTAATAAAATAAGTAGTCACTGTTTGCAGCTATTTGAGTAATTTCATTTATTCAATAGCCGTTAGAGCTCAATTATATCAATGCACCTAAATCCAGATTTAAGGTTATTATCAAATGCTAATAGAGTGGAGAATGTTAGGCAAACGAGGAATGGGCAGGAACAGAATAGCGATGTTGGACGGGGTGAAGGGAGGAAGGAAGTACATAGAGATTAAGAGGGACATGATCTAGAGTAGGTTGCTGAATTGGGTTTTGTTTGGAGTTACGAAATATTTGTTTGATAATTGTGTCCATCCAAACCCTACCTTAACCGTTAGATTGCCTAAATATATATATATATATATATATATATATATATGTATATATAAGCAAAGGGAAAAGGAACACCCATTAAGGACGAAAATAGGAGAGGTGGGGAAGGCGGAATCAAACAGACCAATAATGTAAAAAAATTTCCTCGACCGGGACTGGAACACCCGATCTCTCTACTTTCCGGACGGATGCTCTTACCACCTGAGCTATGATTCAGTTAATTTTTATTCGGTCCAGTACGTACGTTACACAGCAAATGTTTACATTGTACGTAATATCAGCTTAGATTTTGGTTACAGATTTTTTTTCCCATTTAATATATGTACGAATATATGCATACATATGTATACACGTAAAAATAAAAAAACATACACACAAAAATTTTTAGACATACATTCATATATCTGCATATACAATTGTTATCATATGCAATACTGTTGAAAAAAATAATGAAGAAAGTTTCACAAGAAATACATTATATATGGTGAAGGTTATCGATTTTTTTGAAGCACTTTCTTTGAAGCAACTCTTCAACCACTGGCGAAGTGTGTCCGGCACCGTGGGCAGCCGCATCCGTTCCACCAATTCTTGCATACCTATTGCGGAATTTTTTTCGCTGTTCTTAATTGCATTAACTCCACGATTAAAGTAGTCATAATTAGAGTTTTGTGGCTTGGAAAGAGCCGAAAGTTCAGGGTGATCAGATTTATGTCTGTAATGGCACCACCGCCGAACACGTCTCAGGTTTTATATATATTTTTCAGGGCTTCCCAGTCTCTGAGTTTTTCGCCACAGCCAAGAATCAGATGCGCGACGTTGTCTATTCGACGGCATGATGGACAAAGGGGCGAGTCAGCTAACCGTAGGTGGTGCCTCACATCCCTCGTCATGACCGTGTTCGCGATTAGGTTGAACATTTGACTACCGGCCTCATTGTTCGCTCTGCTGGTCGCCCAATTTTTCCAATATCATGTCGTTTTGGATGCCATTTTTTCCTGCTCGGCGAGCGCTCTGAGATACAGGGTCTTAATCGTTTGACCCTAATCGTTTCTCCATCTCTCAGGAGTGAGGCGACATTTTTCGTTTCTTCAAATGCCCTCCGGTGGCATTTGTCTTGCGCTAGTGCCTGCCACGCGTCGTCACCCCCAAGGACGCGCAGGCCGAGCTTCGCGTACACCATCATTTAGAGCTTTATCCGTTTAACTGAGACCACCCAGCTCAAACGGGCCATAGAGCTGGTTGCGGGACACTTTCTTTACGTAGTCGTTCTATATCATTTGGTTAGTCGCTTTAACGAAGTATGGATTGTATTTTGGGGGTAAGGGCCACAAATGGGCCACATATCATAGTCTTGGGAAGACAATCTGGTTCAGGAGGCGGACACGGGTCACAATCGGGAGGGAAGGTAGTGAACATTTCCTAACACTCCATTTTATGTGGCGGTCTATAACTCCCCAGTTCCGCTGAATCGTGGGAGCCAACTCCTACTCCCAGGAATATCCTAAGTTTTTGAGGGAGGGCGACTCTGACCAACCGATGGAGGTCGGGGGCGGGCTTCCCTTCAGCAGGAGAAACCTGGATTTTCGTTTGTTGAGGAAGATGTGACTGATGGTTGAGGCCGAGACTTTGTGGAAATCCATTGCGAACAGGAGTTTGGAAATAACTTTGCAGCTTCCACATAAAAATAACTTATTTATTTTCTACTAGTTTCGCTACACTGTAGCATCTTCAGGAACGTACAAGGAAAATATTCTTTTTTCACACATATATATACTAGTCCAAGTTGGTGTGGGTTGGGTGGGTGGGGGGGGGGAACTGACGCGCTGCCTGGGTGTGGGCGGTCAGAGTGGGTGAGAGTGGTTGACTGTGAGTAGCGGGGGCTAGGGAAGGATTATGGAGGGACGTTATTCGCAGGGGGGGTAGATGGCGTAGGCGTCATTAGGGATGAGTTGTGGAATGTCCAGGAGAGGGGAATGGAAGGGAAAAAGGTGGTCGTTTGTTAATGTTTTCTTCTCCCTTAAGGCGGTTAAGATTTCCAATTGTTCCTTGATGTCCAACCTCATTCCTTTCTCCTCTTTGTGTAGTAGCTTTGGTATGAAGTCTGCGTTGTGGCCTGCGCTGATGAGGTGAGCTGCGAATTGGGAATTCCCTTTTTTGGTACTGAAGTCCCAAAGTACTGGACTGAAGTACTGGAAGTGCAAGAAAATCAGAAAATTAGTTTCCTCGACCTTACCGTGTCCATTGAAAACGGAAAACATGCCTTTACCATCTTCCGTAAGCCTACCTGCACAGAACAAGTCATACATGCTTCATCTAAACACGCAATAAACCAAAAATTGGCAGCATTTCATAGCATGCTGCACAGAGCACTCAGCATACCACTGTCTAACGAAGAACTCACTAAAGAAATATCCCTCATCAAACAAATAGCTATCAATAACGGCTACACTGAGACAATAATTGACACATTATTAGACAAAAAACGAAAAAAGTTAGCCATAAAACAGTTTTACACTCCCCATCCACCCACCGAAGGGTCCTACCTCCGGAAAAATAGGCAAACTCCTTAAGGACCTTAACATAAGACCGGCATATTACAGTGAAAACAATATGAAGAACCTGCTCCCCAAAGTGAAGGACTCCACTAACAAGTTGGACCAAAGTGGAGTCTACAGCTTGGAGTGCGCGGACTGCGCGTCATCCTACATAGGACAAACGGGAAGGAGCCTCCGCGTCCGGGCAGCGGAACATCAGCGGGACTTCAGTACCAAAAAAGGGAATTGCCAATTTGCAGCTCACCTCATCAGCGCAGGCCACAACGCAGACTTCATACCAAAGCTACTACACAAAGAGGAGAAAGGAAAGAGGTTGGACATCAAGGAACAATTGGAGATCTTAACCGCCTTAAGGGAGAAGAAAACATTAACAAACGACCACCTCTTTCCCTTCCATTCCCCTCTCCTGGACATCCCACAACTCATCCCTAATGACGCCTACGGCCATCTACCCCCCCTGCGAATAACATCCCTCCATAATCCTTCCCTAGTCCCCGCTACTCACAGTCAACCACTCTCACCCACTCTGACCGCCCCCACCCAGGCAGAGCGTCAGCTCCCCCCCCACCCACCCAACACACACCAACTTGGACTAGTATATATATGTGTGAAAAAAGAATATTTTCCTTGTACGTTCCTGAAGATGCTACAGTGTAGCGAAACTAGTAGAAAATAAATAAGTTATTTTATGTGGAAGCTGCAAAGTTATTTCCAAACTCCTGTTTGTTGAGGAAGAGACCACCCTGCCCATATGTCTTTAAAATGTCGTGGGCGAGAGCCATGTGGGACGAGTCGTCTATAAAATGGTTTATGTCGCCGGCGTATGCGACGCCCAGGCAGATGGCGCTGTTACCGCGTATCCCGATTCCACAGCTCTGAAGTCGTCTGAGCAGCCCGAGTCTATGGCAAAAGCAAACAGCAGTATTGACAGCGGGCAGCCCTGCCGGACGGAGTTACAGACGGGAATGGGCGGTGAGGTGGATTCTTTATCTTAATTCTAGAAGATGTACCGGTGTACAACGTTAAGACGGCACATATAAAGTGCTCGGGGAAGGCCATCGTCTTGAGCACGGTTAGGATCCATTCAATCCGGACCAGATCAAATGCTTTTGCATGGTCAATTACAAGCACTGCTAGTAAACTATCGTCACACAAGGGTGAGAAAAAAATGACGTCGTGAATTAGAAGTACGGCATCGAAAATATTTCGCGTTTTCGACACGGCGTACTGGGATGGAGAGAGGACGATGTCAGCAACAGCCGTCATTCTATAGCGCAAGACGTGTGCCAATATTTTATGATCGGCATTTAAAAGGGCGATTGGACAGAAGTCGTTGAACGACTTGGGCCGCGTAATCTTTGGTGTAAGGGTTATCACGGCGGTCCGCTGACTTGCAGTCAGAGAGCCGCTGATTAAAATGCAATTAAAAAGATTGGTTGAAATAGGTTTAAAAACATCCCAGTGTGTGAAATAAAATTCAAAGGGTTGGCCATCCAAGCCGGGTGCTTTGCCCTTTGGCAACACGGAGGAGACGCAGTCCCGTTCGTCTGAACTTATGTCTCCACCTAGATCGTTTTTTTGGGTTGAGGACAGCATAGGGAGAGGAGGAAGAGGGGGTGTGTCTCCCTCCTTCCACGGAAGATACCTGTTAAAAATATTTTGAAAGTTCCGGGTCGCTTTCCTAAGGAAGTCGGTGTCGCCGGTGGCAGATTCTCTGACGGATTCTGTTGGTTACGGAGCCGGAGTTGGATTTCATCGAGCGCCGAAGCTCGGATAGCGTGAGGGGCCCCCCTATGTCTGTGTCTAATTCTTTTGGCCATTTTTGGGGAGCGTATTTTTGAAGTTCGTGGCCGAGTATAATTTTTTTAAGAGACGACACTTGGGCGTGGAAATCCTCCGGCGCAACATCCTTACGCAGGAGCTCCTCCAGCGCCCGGCGGCAGAAGGAGATGGTATAGGCAAACTTTTGATATGTGTGACAATTTGAGGTTTGAAAACTTCGTCCCACCATACCGCGAGGTCTGCACCAGGACGAAATGCCGCGATCAGTTCACACACACGGCTGCGGATGGAGTCGCGGCGAGTGGCGTCCTCCAGCACGCGGAGGTCCATGCGCCACACGGCGCCGCAGCGGTGGGCGCGCGCGACGGAGGTTTTAACCGGACACGTAACACTTATGATCAGCGCGCAGTGATCAGAGAAGGACACTGGGAGGGTGTCCACTCTCTGGACATCAATCTTAAGTGATGCCGAGAGGAAAAGGTAGTCGATCCGCGTCCGAGAATTATGCCCTGAACGTGTGAAGGGGGCGGGACCGGCGCAGAAAGAACGCACTGCGGCAATCGCTCCAATGGAGTCGAGCGGTGCTCTCCAATGGGGTCTGCTTGGCTTGGATAATATGCCATTCTATCCCTGTTCGAGGCACTATCCTCTCGGCGGTAAATGGAGTTGAAATCTCCACCCAAGATGGCCTTCCCCGAGAAGGAATAAAGCTAGGGGAGGAGAAGCTTATTAAAATAAGTTTCGCGCTCTGCCCTCGCACACTCACCGGAGGAAGCGTAAAAATTAGTGATGTGGATGCCATTCACGATAGCAGACTTTATTCGACCCGACGCATGGCGGTGAACATGAGAGAATGGAATGACGTTTCGGACTAGGGTGGTGGTGCCAGAATGACAATCGGCGAAATTGCAGATAGCCTGAAAGGTGTTCGCATCCCAGGCTATGTCCTCCTTTACCTCTTGAAGGAGGATTACATCAGCCCTGAGATCACGAGGAAAACGTTGGAGGACTGCAATTTTTAAGGGACTGTAGACGCCGACAATATTCAGCGAAATGATATTCATTGGTGAAACGTTAGGGCATCTATGGGCAACGGAAATCACTTACCAGAGTTTTGGTCGTGGCTTACGTCGCTCCGGTCACGGCTTGAACCCGGGCGACGAGTACTTCACCGTTTCCCGGGACGTGTCGTCCGACGGGTCGACGATCGAAGTCGCGAGTTGTCGCCACATCCCTCCCCCCCGACCTCGTTCGAAGAGGTCCGTGGTCTCCACGAAGAGCGGGTTGTTCGGCAGCGTTCCACGGAGGGCCCTCTTCGAGCGAGCACAGCTAGGGCCCGTCCCTAACCGGAAGGTACCCTCAGGTGGGGCCAGGGTGGCGGACTTGGGTTCATCTGCCGAAGGGACCCCGTCGGCAGTAATCGAGGAAGATAGTTCGATTGGGTCCACCTGTAGAGGTTCCCTGGGAAGACCGACGACATCTTGTTTGAGCGTCCGTGGTAACGTGATCGGATGGCCAGTCGTTGGGGATGGGGGCCATTCACAATCCGATGCATCCTCCACCGCTGTTACCAGTGGTTCTCAGTGGGCTGGAAGCCCGTGATGCAAGGATTGCAAGTGGAGTGTATCGGTGGTGTGGCCGCGGAAAAGAGGGACGAAGGATGATCGTCCTTGACGGGGTCACAAGGACAGGGGCCGGCCGTTGTGGGAAAGTGGGCGAGCAGGTAGGGACTGCAGCTAGATCAAAGTTCGAACTCAGGAGTTCAGTATCGTCTGTTTTCTTCTTTTTCCCATCACTTTCTTCCTTCGACGATTTTCGCTCCCTCTGAAATGTTCATATAAGTGAAGGGGGATGTGGGGAGTGGGCGGGATCAGCGGAGGTCGCACCCCCGATAAGAAGCAGGGACCGCGCCCTCTCCTCCACAGCCACCTCGGGCTCGTCCATCTCCTCGGTGGTGTTCGGGTTGGAGGTCATGACCATTGCCTCCGCATATCTCTTCCCTCCCTGGTTCCGAGGGCAAGTCTAGCGCTCGTGGCCTTCTTGGTTTTAGCGGGCGCAAGTGCGACGCTGACCCTGAGAGATGATTTTGGCCAGGTTTCCGCCGATGTGGAGGTACGAGGGTATATTTCTCTCGACCGTCATCTGCAAAACCCTAGTATGTATCCGCGCCATCCTCTCTCCCTCCCACCTGTTCTCCCACGAGCGATGGATTTTACCAAAAGGTTGGAGCTCGCTTGTTATATCCTCTAATGGGGTCTCCACGGGGAGACAATGAATCCTGAAATTACACGGACTGCCGGAGTTTTCATCAATAGTTATCGTCGTCCTCTCATCCCTTAAAGACGGAAACGGTAGTTTCCGCGGAGTATTCTCTAAAATCCTAGTCATTGCAGCTTCGTTTGCCAACTAGGAATATCAAATGTCAATTGTATCCTAATTGGATCGCCAGTCTCTCTTCGGGTGTGTGGCCCAGGGACTCTAGTGTGAACAGGTGGGCCTCCAACGGAGTAGAGGGTTTCGCCTTCTTGTAAACTTGCAAGGCGAGCGTGTTTACGCGACGTATGACAATTTTGAAAAATGATCAAATTGAGCACGCCTGCGCGAAAAAAGGAGAGCGGGCCAAATGGACAACCACTCCAGAGAGTGAAAAAAACAATAACTCGTGTACACTCCCTCCCCGCTACTCTAACCTAACGGTAGCAAAATAAAAAAGGAGCCTAAGCTAGCAGTCAAGGTCAGTCATGAACCAGTAAACAAAACGAAGGCACGGTCTTCCCGGTGGAAGAAAGGCGAGAGTCAAACTTAACCCTTCTGAAAGAACTAGGCGGTCAAACGCCGCTCGAAAAAAACACGATCGGAACCTCGATATCCGAGAGTCCGGCAGTGCCGCTCACCAAATCCCGGCAGCCGACGCCTCGGTCGCGAACGAAATCAGACACTCGTTAAACAGAGACTCGTCCAGCTATCGTCCGATAACGTTGTTATCACGCTCTTGTAAGGCCCCATTTAAAATATGTATGTAGCGTATGGGATCCGTGTGAAAAAGGCCTCATTCGGGAAATTGAGAAGGTCCAACGCCGGGCAGCTCGTTTCGTGGAAAACTGTTACCATAAAACCAAAAGCGTCACTGAAATGCTTATTGAGTTGGGATGGGAATCATTAAAAGAAAGAAGACTCAATGCTAGGTTAAACTTACTAAATAAATTCAGATCCGCATGTTTCATCACCGAGGTCTCGAAAATTATTCGCGCTCCAACATACATTGGTCGCTTGGAGCATGTGTACAAAATTCGGGAAATAGATGCCAGGACTAGCAGACTGCACGTTCGTGATTAATTTTCTTGCTGCATCCTGGGGTAAAATTATTTGTTGTAGTTAAGCGTATGTACTTGCATGCTTGTGGAGTGAAGGGAGGTAGATGTGTGTTTGCATGCGCGTCGAATGATGGGATGTTTCTATGAATGTGTGCACTGCTGTGGATTGGGGTTTGCATGAGTGTGTTGGTTTTGAATGCGGTATTTATTTTTTCCTATTTTGGGTGGTGACCTAACACCCCCCGCCACACGCCCTTGCGGTGGCTTGCGGGGTATTATGTAGATGTATCGAGAAAACCAAACTTACATTGAGATCTGTTATCTTATAAAGCGCCCAATTGCTCCGATACTTTGGCCAAGAGATGGATATATATATACATACAAATATGTGTGTGTATGTATATGTGTATATATATGTTATATATATATATATATA